>JAMJFZ010002229.1:1692500-2100000 GCA_026225945.1 Cricetomys ansorgei
GGTGTAGGGTGTCCAAAAGAGGTCTCAGTAGCCACCCCAAGGGTATGTCCCCCTAGACCTAATGTCCTCCTCCTGGTCCCTAACTTCTACCTACTAGGTCCCAACCTCACGTCCCTCTACTAGCCTCTACCGCCCGAAGACTCTACAGCTTCCCAATCATGTCACAGTCTGTGAACCAAGTTTTTCACACATGGTCTTTTGGGACATTTAGAATTCAGATCAGAAAATATAGTTCCCGCCATGAACAATCACATTCTACCAGGGGCAGCTGGTTATGAACTCGGGGGCCAGGCAGCCTGGGTTCTACTCTCGTCTCTGCTACTCCCAAGTTCTGTGACTCAAGGTACATGGAATCACCTCTCTTCATCTGTCCGATGAGGCTGAGGATGACTCCTTGTGCCCAGCCAACACATCTCATATGTACTGTGGCACAAATTTCCTTCTTGGATGTGAAGAACTTTGTAATTCTGCATGTACAAAAGGAAGGTACCTCTCTTCCACCAGGAGAGCAGCCTCCTGTGGGAATCCAAGAATGGAGGGCAGGTGCCCTGCAGGTGAGAGGTCTACCCTCGCTTCCTCTTGTTGACAGAGGGAATGAGAAATGAACCAAAACCATCAGGCTTACAGGGACCATGCCTGTCTGCCAATGCAACCTCAAAGCAACAAATTCTGGCAATAACTCTCTAGAGGCATTGCCAGAAGGACTGTGAACTTCTGATTTCATTCCTTCCCTAAATTGCTTTGCCTTCTGGTTGGGACTTGAAAGCTTAAGACACAACAAGGAATTTGAAAGTTCACTCTTTGAAACAGTCTGCAGGCTTCAGACTTCCAGTGTGACCTTTAGAAATTCCTCTTCAGGTGGAAGGGAACTGTCCAGGGAGCTGTTTGTTCTTTCCCCTCAATGAAAATGTTCAAATCCAAAGAAGAATTTTTAACTGAACACCCACATATTCACAATTTTACCTTTACTATACTTATTGTGTGTATGTTCATCTAGCCATCTTGACAGCCACCTATTTAAAGAGAAACACATTTTAAAGAGAAGGGCAAACATAGGTACATGCCTTCAAAAATCTCTGAACATGTACTGTTAACTATTATTTGACATTTGTTTCCAGGCTTTTTCTATTATAGAGTTAAAAGCCGTTGACAAATTCATATGATTGAATGACCCAGTTTCTTCTTAAGCATGTGATGTTCCATACTCAAGGAAGGTCTCTCCAACCCATTCCTATTTATGTCTAGCCACTTCAGAGTCACTGTTATGCTGCATTTCAAAAAATACATTTTACGTTTTCTTACAATAGTTTTAGATTCACAACAAAATCGAAAACAAGACATGGAGATTTTCCCAGACCCTCTACCCACCCAGGCAGTGTTCATTACTGATGGGTCCATATACACTACTACACTGGGATCAGTAAACTTATATGGGTATGCAATAAACACACTAGTACTGTAGCTTGCATGAGGGTTGACTTGCATTATAACACGTAATCGGTTCATAGCACTGAAAGTTTTCTTCATTCTAGGTAACGAGTGTCCCCTCCATCGGGCAGCTTTAAGTAAGAAAGATTCACAGACTTGGGATCCAGAGAGTTAGGTTCGAGTTCTACCTCTACATACTAATTTGGTCTTTTCCCTAACCGTGACAGACACTGACCTTCTTATTGGCTCCCTAGCGTTCCCTTTTCAAGAGTGTCGCAGAGTCTGAAACAGTGTTACCTTTAGCTTCTTGAAGCTGATGTCTTTCTTTTGGTGTCTTTCATCTGTATTTCTTCCGCGTCATTTCAGGGCTTGATAGCTTATTTTTTTGAGTGCCAAGTAACATTACAGTGTCTGGATACACAGTGGGTTATTCATCCATTGAAGGACATCTAGTTTTTGAGATTGTGATAAAGCTTTTACAAACAACCTTGCACAGAATCGTCTCACCCCCTTTGTACACATACCAAGACACATAAATACTGGATTATACGGTATAAGTATTTCTAAAAAGTACAAAAATCCTGCCAACTGTTTTCCACAATGGCTGTATCATTTTGCATCCTGCAAGCAGTGAATGAGATTTCCCCTCACTCTCTGAGGTGACCGGCATTTGATCTTTCAGTGTCTCAGTCAGTTTATTCTACTATAATGAAGTGTCACAGTCTCGGTCATTTATTATGAGGAGAAATTAACTTCTAACAGCCTGGGAGCCTGGAGAGTCCAAGGTTGAGGCGTCAACACTGGTGTCTGTTGGGGGGCTGTTCCCTGCTTCCACCCTGTTGCTGCATGTTGCACAGAATTAGTATTTTCTAATTCTATTTCCTCAAAGAGTCTAAGGGGAAGAGATCACAGGAGGGAGGAGAGGATGCTGTGTCTTCACAGGGCTGGAGAGGATGTGAGCACATGCCAAACACTGTAAAACATCTATAAAGACCCCGCAGCAACAACCACCTTTACACCAATCTCCCCCATTGGCCTCCTGGTATAAATTCCCCTGACACCTGCTTTAATTTTTATTGCTCTTCTTCTGCCTAACTTGGCTTTATTGCTCTTCCTTTTCTACTTTCCTAAGATGAAAATTTAAACTTGCTAATTTTAGATATTTCTTCTCTCCTAGCCATGAGCCCTTCCCTAAGCCCTGCCTTCGCTTCATCTAGCAATTAAAGTAAGTTGTATTCTCGTTCTATTTCATTTGAGATTTATTACTCAATCCGTGTATTATTTAAGAAACACCTTGTTTAATCTCTGTGTGTTTGGGGAACTTGCAGTTAGCTTCCTGTTCTTGATTTCTGGTTGATTTTCATGGCATTTTCAAATCAACCTTGTATGTTTCTATTATTTAAAGCTCATGAGGGCATGTCTAAGGCCTGTGGTGTCATGTTCATGAATGTCCCATGGGTGTTGGCAATGGTGTATCTTTCCATGTTGGATGAGGTAGTTAGTAGATGTCAGTCACATCCTGTTGATGGAAGGTTTCTGAGTCCAATCTGTCCTTCCTGTCTGCTGGCTCTATCTCTGATGGAGGAGTACTGATGTCTCCAACAACTGTGCTTTCATCCACTTCTCATAGCTGCATTAGGTATTCCTACCCAGTTTGACACTCGGCTGCAAGTGCGTGCATGTTACGGACTATGGAGTCATCTTGGAGACGTGATCCCAGTATCTTCATAAAGCTACCCCTTTCAGCCCTGGTAAATTTCCCAGCTCTGAATCTGTTCTATATAAAATTCATACGGTGACCCCTACTTCTTTTGGATCATTGTTAGTTTACCATGGTACATTTTCCTATGTTTACTTTTTAATTCAATTTCTGCCTATATTTAAAAGGAGTTTCTTGCAGACAACGTATAGTTGGATCTTGTATTTAACTCACTCTGGGAATCTGTCTTCTAATTTAGAATATTGACACTCATAGGGAGTCCTTATGTAGTTGAGAGATGATCTACCTTAACTGTCATTTGTTTCATTGCTTATATTTTTGCCTTTCTTTCTTTTTCTGATTAATTTGGTTTCAACTGAGAACTTTTAGGATTCTACTTTCTTTCCTTTCTTTAAAAGCTTAGTTTAGTGGAGAGCTGTGTGTAAGCAGCAGACGGTTTCAAGTAATGAATGTCCATATTCAAATTTCACCATGCCATTCATTAGGAGGGCAAGGGCCTTATATTAGAAAATAAAGCTAATGTACTTCAACTATGCCCTGTTATGTGGAGTCTATACCTTCTATAGTACAACACAGCCTCTGAACAATAGGCCCAGTCTTCTCAGTCTTAGCTCTTCACTGTCAGTGGTTCCTACTGAGACACCCCTGTTTGAAGATTCTTGCCTCAGTATGCCTGGTCTACTGCTAAGCCCATTATGGGAATCTTTAGTTCCTCATAAGAAGCTTTCCATCTTGGGCATTTTTTAGTTCCTTCACTGAATTTCCATCTCTCTGCTTACACTGTATTCCTATTTCCCTGTCCATTTGTTCATCTGTCTAGTATGGCTTGCAAATTTTTCTTATAGTGCACATGCACCACATGAAAGAAAGGATTGTCATTAGGCCTTTGGTACTGTGGTAGTAAGGTAGCTGGGGCCAAGTTGTATAACTCCATAGTTAGACCTTGGTTTTCTGTACTACTTTGCTCCCTGGACTTGTCACACATGTTTCACCATCCCTTTTCCCTCTTCCCCTCTGCCTTAAAGTGAGACAGAGTAGCTACTTGGTGCTGGATTCTAGTATTTTCTTTCTCTTCATATTGACAGCTAGATCCAAGTAGAGTGAGACACATCCTTCAGATTGTTCTGATAAAAGCTAAGCCAATTTGACCTTGTTAGTCTTTTCTGAGGTCAAGCTTTGTTATGTAAAATAAGATGTTCTTGTATGCTTCAAAAAAAAAGACCCAAGCTCACCTCATGGTGGAAGCACTATGGAATTTTCTCTAATATTGAAAGTGAAAACAGGATCAAGTTATTGGAGACAAAATTTATAAATGCGTAGGTGTCTCCCTATGACTCCGTCTCCTGATGGTTTTTAACTCAGATCTGTGTACACCAAGCCTGCAGAGATGATTGTTCCTAAGATTGGAAGCAGTGAGTCCAGGTGCAGAGAATCACAGGGCTGAGGGTGCTCTGGAAAGTTGTACTTTTTTGGACTTGCTAGCCTGCGTCTCTTATTTGAAGACACCCTGAGACCTCATGTCTCTTTCAGGCTGTTCAGCTGCAGGATGGAGTCAGAAGCTGGAAATCCACACTTGTTCCCACAACAGGCTTCCCTATTCTAGCAGTTCACATAGAATCAAATTGCATGTGTGCCTTTTATAAGACTTATTTCATTCAGCATGTTTTTTGGGATTCATCCATGATATCATGCTTATCAATAATTTGTTCTTTTTTGAGATTTATTCATTTGTGCATTTTTCTTGTATTTTCATATTCTCAGATACCTGGATTGTTCCTAGTCTGCAGCTAGAACAAAAATAACTGCTATGAATATTCTGGTTACAACCTTTTCTACATACATGTTCACCTTCTCTTTAGACATGGCCACAGAGTAGGCGTGTGTCTAGTTTTACACAGATAGTACCACATGACAACTTTACAGTCCACACAGTTGCCAAACTCTGAGACTGTCTGTCTTCTTAATTTTCATCATTTATGTAGATCATGGCATCTCATTGTGAAAAGAGATTATTTAGATGAGTAAGATATCTGAGAATAATTTTTGTGTGGTGTGTGTACATGCGTGTGTGTGTGTGTGTGTGTGTGTGCACATTTATGTGTAGGTCCAAAGTCAACACTGGGTGCTTTTCCTGGGTTACTCTCTGTTTTTAATTTCTAAGACAGGATCTCATGGATTCAGCTAGGCTAACTAGCCAATGAGCTTCAAGGATCTATCTGTCTCCCCTCCCCTCAGTCACTGAGTGACAGGTACATGCCACCATTTCAGCTTTTTACTCGTGTGTTGCAGGAGGATCTGAACTCAGATCTCGGTGCTTGTCCAGTGGGCATATTAACAACTGAATTATCTCTCCAGCCTGACACCTAAAAATAACATAAGCGAAACATCTGCAGACAGATTTTTGAGGACTTGTTTTCCTAGGTGTGTTATTCTAGAATGTGTGGGTTAGAAGAAAGCAAAGCTGTGCTCTGCCAAGGTTGATAGCATTAACATGATAGTCAGCATAACTAAAGTGGAGTGCTCAAATTCCAGAACCTTCCAAGCTCTTTGTGTGCATCACCTCCAGGAAGGAGCATGCTCTCAGCCACTCTATGATAACACCATCTGGTGTCACGGTCTCAGTGACACTTTGCATCAGATTGAATGTTATTTTTTTCACAGATGAAGCAGCCGACTTGGTCAAGATCATGGAGACAAAAGCAGGATCTGAGCCCATATCAGCCTAACTCTGAGACTCCTGCTTACAGACTACACAGAGCCCTCTTATGACAGAAGCCGCCACGCTATGGTATCAGCCTACAATGGATGACACCATACCAGGAATCCTTCTGTCTGCATTTGCTTCAAATTTCTCAGGCTTTTTAAAGTCTCCTTCTGAGCAAACTGTAAGGCTGTACGTTTTCTGCTGGGTCAGCACTCTGCTAGACAGAAAACAAACTTTCTATGACCTGGGAAGAGAGGAGTCTGTGTGCCCTCAGGCAAGTCATTTCTGGCAATTTCAATTTCATTCACTTAGCAACTTCTGAGATTCTGTTTCTTGTTTCTTCTCTAGAAGTTAAACTCCAAGTCTAATTGAGAGACACTCCCCTGCCACCAGCTTCAGGCCTACCTAGTGCTGGCTGATGTCAGCTACAGAGGACAACTAACAAGACAGCCTGGCTCAGCATGGCTAGCCTTGCCACAAGGGGCAGGGAAAACCAGTGGTCTGACACCCATTCTGTAGGCAGAGTGACAGATTTGGCTCCTGGATCTACTCTCCAGACATTTAGCCTTTGGTGAACACTTGCAATGGTGATAGGTAACACTTGCTTTCTGCAAAATGGGGACAACAATCCCCGCGTTTACCTCCTGGGTTTCCTGTGAAGATTAACTCAGGTAACAGCTGTCAACACTGCCATGGTTCTTTGCCTATTGGTTATGAATATTGAATTTGATTGTGGAGATTTAACAAGGTCTGTCCCCATTTTAGATTATCACACAAAAATGAGTGGTACTGGTCAATGTCAGGAGAAGGACAAAGAGACGAACTGCCATTTCCTCAAAACTAATTAAATGGTGGATTCACTCCTTTTGCATTTACAGTGATAGATAGTGGCAGGAAGGCTAGGGTTTCCATTTTACAGATGATGAAAGTGAGTCACAAAGTGGTCAAGTAATAAGACCAAAGAAGTGGAGGGATGGGAGTCAAGGGTAGCCATTAGGAAAGTAATCCAAGTGCACAAAAACAGCCCTAACCACCCCCTTCTTGGAAAACTGCCTGCTAGCTTGGGCTCCATGCTGGAGACAACAAGCTGACTTGACCAGGAAGGGTGTGCTGAAAACAGGCGGTGGCTCTTGCAGGGGCAGGAACATGATCCAAAGGAAGAGTACAGGCTTCATCAGGAGACTCGTTTCCATTTCAAGCTTCGTATTTGTCCAAGTGTGACAGGACTGTCAGCGACCATATCCCTTGGCTGTTCTCATTTAGAAATGAGCATGTTACTGCAGGGCTCTCTAAAGAACTGGTTCATGGAGTACGAAGCCTTGCAGGGAAGTTATCCCAAAGAAGACAGGAATCTGTAATCAGCGTGCCTTGCGATGGAGGTCTCACACAGCCACTGCACACAAGTGCAGTCCTCTTCCTAAGCGCTCTTTCCTGGACCTTCTTGGGCTGGAGACCGGGGCTGAGCAGTGCTTCACTCAGGCCATGTTCTGCTGATCTACTGCCAGTCCAAGGCATGGTCAGGTCTTCCCTATGAGCATGACGTAGGCCCAACTCCTGGTTCTCCTCTGGTCTTCACCTCAATACAATTCAACCTTGTATAAGTACAGAGCACATCCTCTATAGTTAAATCCAAACTCTCTCATGCTCATGGTCTTCCAGCCTCCAGCCCCACCTGATTTCCTATGCTCTGATCTGGGTCTTTATGCTCCAGCCATATTGCCCTCCTTGCTCCTATGTGACATGACGGATTTGCTCCCACATGGGGACTTGGCACTACCTCTTTCCTCTGCCTAAGGGGCCTTACACATTTACATGGCTGACACTTCTCGGTTAATCATTGGCCCAGGTGACTTCAAACACTAACAGTTTCTCCGTGTCCGTCATACTGCCGGTTTTCATGGTCCCTATTTGATGCTGCTTTCATTTTAACTTCCCGATTGTGAGCTTGCAAATAACAGCAGAAGCTCCAGGAAAACAAAGACCTTGTTTTATTTAGCTTAAGATTTCTATGCTTAAAATTGAGTTGGGTATGCAGCTGGTGAGCGGTCAGTACGTATAGGAGGCATACGGAAGTATTGATGGCAGATGTGCAGTCTGTGTGACGATGTCTACGGAATATAGCATGTAGGGAAGGAGCCCATTATAATTATTTTTGCATGTGTCTGAAAGGGTGAAAGGTAGTGAATGTCACCTGAAAATGATAGGATTGGTCACACCTGTTGGGACAGGCCAGCATCCCTCAGCTGGCAAACCTTCTGTTAGAGAAGAAGATGGCTATCAAAACCACGCTCAGCAGAGATGGTAGAGCTGTTAGAGCTGTAGGTCTGTGGGCCATTAGAAACACATCAACTACAGTGAGCACCGGGGATCCAGCTAGCAGGAGACTGTAGGGATGCAGACAGGAGGCAGGGACCAGAAAGGGCTGGAAGAAATAAGCTGTAAGAGATCTGGAGAGATTCCAGCCCACTCTCGGGGGCTTTTAGAAGAAATCCCTGAGTCCCCTGCCATATAAGCTTGACTTAATTTTCTTCTATTTTGTTTTTTATTCTTTTTGAGGACACAGGGGTGGGAGGGTAGAACAGAGAGGAATGGAAAGAGGTGTTAAGGAGAGACATTATATGAAACTCAAGTTATTAATAAAATTATATATATGTACACACACACATATATATGTGTGTATGTATATATATACACATATACATATGTGTGTGTGTGTGTGTGTATAAAACACTGATCCCAACAACATCCCACACTGAAAAACCTACACATTTAGAAGTTGCTACTGGACTCAAATGCATCCCAGCAAGGCCCTTGGCTAACGGTCTTTCTCTCCTACTTCTAAGTTGCCCTTCCTTGACAGCCCCTAGGTAGATTGCTGTCTAGAGTCCCTGGTGCCCTCTATCTTCGACTTCTCCATTGCTTGTTCAGTACTGACCCAAATGTGTTCAATGTCCCCATTAGTCTGATTATCGTGCTATTCAAAGAAATTTCTCATAGGTGAGCATCCTCGTCACTTTGAGATACTGTATCAAATTAGAGCAGATTGGATGGCTTAAAAAAACAAGCAAATGAACAAAAAGCTTTCACATGGTTCTGGACTAGAAGCCTGAGATCTGGGTACAGGAGTGGTGGGTCCTAGTGAAGACCCTCGCTTTGGTCCACAGGTATCTGTCTTCTCTTCTATCTTCACAAGCTCCGGGCTTCTCATCCTGTTGTTCTCATCCCATTTGTAAGGACTCCACCCTCATGCCTTCTTACCTTCCAAATGTCCTGCTTCCAATACCATTATGAGGAAGGGGCACTCAAACATTCCCTTCACAGACATGTAGAGGGAGGTTTGTTCCGCTTGACTGAATATGTTCTTTATCATTCACTTGGAAACATCTGAGATACCATATCTTCCTCACTTTCAGGAAGTTAAACCCTGAGAAATCAACCCCTGCAGCCAGCTTCAGGCTTGTGCTGACTGATGTCTGCCACAGAGCATAATTAATACACTTGGGGTACTCATTCTTCTAAGAAGTCTCTTTTCTACTCTACCCACTCTCCACCTCTGCCCTTATCTATGAGCTGTGTCTTTGCTATCAAGGTCTCAGCCTAGAGCTTTGATTTCTTCCAGGATAACAACACCCCAGTTGATAAAGGCAGAGCTGTGGCATGGCCTCAAACCCTGTCTCTCGAGTAAGGACATGGTGTAAACTGTGCTCTTCTCCACAGTCCCCCTACATATCCTTATCCCCAGCACAGACGTGGGAAGGACATACTGGTGAAGCCAAGAACACCCTTTGAGGACTGGTCTTTTACGAGGCTGTGCTTCTTTACTGCTCAGTCCCACCCCTGGCACTGCTGTCTGGAAAGTACACGGGCCCAAGAAATGAACAAGCAACAGCTCCACAACAGATCCTGAGAAACTCTGTCAACTTCATGTGAATCTAATGTGGAAGGACAATAGTTTGAGATATGAGCATTATTTACAGAAGTCCAATTCTATGGCAGCAATGATGAGAAGAAATGTTGGCCTGATACAGAAGTAAGGAAAACTTCAGAAGAGGCTAAGCGTGTACTTTGCACTTGAAGAATTCAAAGGACATACAACTCACAGTTTAGCATAGCAGTGAATACTCGTGGCTATCTACCAACCCCTTTCTTCAGAATTCCTATGTGTGACATAGGAGACCCCTTCCTCAACCGTGCCATCATTCTGAGTGGTTGCAAATGAACCTCGCTAAACACTGGAGACTATGGGTTTGGTTTATAGAGAGGAAGGAAGGTCCCGAGTCCCAGGTTTTATATCTCTTGAGAATTGAGGGCCATAGTTTACATAGACACAAGTCTAATTTGTTTTGGTAACAAGTCACTGTTACCAAAAGAAGACAAAATAGAAATTTCAAGGAAGATGTATTACTCTGTATGTGCGAGGATGTCACCTCTCTGAACCAGATTCTACAACGTTCACGCTTTATCTTCTCACCGCCCCCTAGGAAAGTCAGGAATGGGTCCGGGGAGATTGAGAGCTTGTCCACAGCCACAGGGACAGATCAGAGCAGGTTCCAGTGAAGACCCTGTCTCCTAGCCTGATGTTTCTGGAACTTAGCCTGCAAACAAATCCCCTGAGGAATCTCTCATTGGGAAGATTCTGATTCTGTGGGGCCAGGGTGAATCCTGGGGTTCTGTCTTGCTAGTGGACTGTAAGGAACAGTAGCCAGTGCTTGAGAGATCTCATGTAAATCACAGAGTCCTACCCTAGTAACATCTCCCCATTGGTCACCTCCACTGTGGAAAAGGACAAGGAGGGCTGACGTGTAGTATCCCCACAGTGTCAGGTGGAGTCACAGCAAGCTGAGGGACAGATGCCTTGTGGACAGCCACTGGCTAGTCTTCAGATCAGGGAATGGCAGCTTTTCATTTCCATTCATTTCCATTTCCAGTGGTTCACCTGGCCTTTCAGGAATCCCAACGTGGCGGAAGGAGGAAACCCTAGCAGATGGTAATCCATGCTTCCATGCTTCCACCCAGTGCAGCTATATATAAGCTAGAGAGGCTGCAGAGAGCATCTCATTATAGTGAATGAAGGGAAATGCAGCTCACGGTTTAGCATAACAATGAATATTCATGACTGTCCAGCAATCCCTTCCTTCAGGACTCTTAGGCATGATATAGGACTGTCTCTCTCCCATCACCCCAGGATTATCAAGTGGCTATAATTAAAATATACTACAGCAGCTCTCCTAAGCTGGGGACTCAAGTGCGAGTGTGGGCTTCCAGCCACGGCACATTAATAACAAAGCCAGGCTGTAGAGATGGAGGCAGCTGACAGGTGGGGAGGGAGTGTTTGGACTGCATCACTCTGCCTGTTCAAGGGTGGCCCTGCAGGGCCGGGACCCTAATAACTGAGCCCTGGTTCTACCACCACAGGGAACATCATGCTTTATCCTTCCTTGATCCTGTTTCCTTATCTGTTAAAGAGGATATTAGTTACAACAGTGACTCCAACAGCTATTCCAAGACTGAATGAGCTTATGAATATGAGTCCAGAGAAAAATCACAAAGACTCTAATCTGCTATTATTTTTACTATGGTCCATGCCCCCTGCTGCCCTGGGAACAGTTCTTAGGGTGCTTCTTCATGTGGCTGTGCCCACACAGGCCTACACACAGGCACTAAGGAGTCGTGAAAAGGACACAGTGAGCTTGGAAAACTACATAGTGATCTCTGTGATGTAGTAACAACTCAGGCAACTTTGGGCAAGTCCTTAAACCACCTAGAACCTTATCTTTCTCACCTGTAAAATGGTAAGTATTTAGAGCCCTTCCCTGATCTCTATTTGAGCAGCTTGGGCAAAAGAGTGAATAGATTTTACTCAAAGGTTCAACATGCAGACAGTAATAGGAGAGCTGTCTGGTGGCCGTGACCCTCTGGGCAGCTTTGTGACACATGAAGAGAGGACCCATGCCTCTCTTGACACACTCTCTTGTAGGATTCCTCACAAGCTGTGTAGTAGGCTGATTTGGCATCCATTGTAGGGAACAAGATCTTCAATTATCCAGTCACTTTCAAACCACTGAGCAGTTGTAATGAGCCAGGTCCCAAGCTAAGCTCAAAAAAAAAAGAAAAAACACTCAAAGAAGAAGACGTAAGATCCAGATGCACAGGCAACTTTTAGGATAGAGTAGAGACAGAGTAGAGTAGAGTAGGGTAGGGTAGGTAGGGTGAGGTAGGGTAAGGTAAGGTAGGGTAGGGAGGGTAAGGGTAGGGTAGGGTAGGGTAGGGTAGGATAAGATAGGGTAGGGTGGGGTAGGGTAAGGTAGGGTAGGGTAGGGTGGGGTAGGGTAGGGAGAGTAAGGTAGAGTAGGGTAGGTAGGGTGAGATAGGGTAGGGTGGGGTAGGGTAGGGAGAGTAGGGTGAGGTAGGGTAGGATAAGGTAGGGTGAGGTAGGGTAGGGTAAGGTGAGGTAGGGTAGGGTAGGTAGGGTAGGTAGGGTGAGGTAGGGTAGGGTAAGGTAAGGTAGGGTAGGGTGGGGTAGGTAGGGAGGGTAGAGTAGAGAGATAGATAGGGTAGGTGCATTGAAAGCAGTGCCTAGCAGTGAAGTAGACAGAACCCAGAGTGATAAAGCGCTGCTCATGAGAGCAAGTTCCATTCCAGGGGAGAAGATGCATCTGCCGAGCACCATTCTTCCACAAAAGCAAAAGCCCTCTACAGTTTCGCTCTCATTATGTACTGCAAAGTGAACTCGACCATGGCAAGACAATTTTGACTATTCAGAAGCGAACACTGCCTTGGGGAACAGCTGAGCATTAGGTAGGAGGGACGAGAGTTAGGGGTGATGACGTTACCTGTTTATGCTCTCTGCCTACTGCGCTTGGCAATAGAGACATTTTCATCTTGCTGGGACATTGTGTCTGGAGCTTTGCTGTGTCCTAACAAATTTCCTTATATATTAAACTATAAGCAGTTTGTGACTTTGGTTCGATCATTCATTCATTCATTCATTCATCATTCATTAGGCATCTACAAAGTATGAGGTACTGAGAAAAACACTTTCATATGCATTGTGACAATTAATTTCACAACTATGGTAAGCCAGAGTCACTTCCTTCTCCATTATGAAGACAGGAGACAACTAACAGAAGTATACAGGAACTTGCTGGAGGCTACTCTGCTAAGAAAAGGCCAAAAGGGGACCAAAGTGAAAAGCAGATGCCTGTTGTAATAGTTGCTGTGTGGTGGTTCAGCCAGGAGACACAGAGGAGGGTTATTCACGCTTGCAAACCCTGCCAGACCTCAGCAGTGAGAACCCCTATCATGGCAAGCACCATATTGGACAGCGGAACCCTGAGCGTCTCAGCTAAAGTGTTTTTATTGATTCAGAACTCCTCAGGTGTTCTACTGATAGCATGTGCAGATCATGAGCAATCGAACATCCCGGACATATATCCAACACCTACAGACAATATGAAGCGCCAAGACCTAGGCAGCCCCTCACCCAATAGTGCACAAAACAATTTTATACATAACTAAAACTAAACTTCTACAACAGGTACCTGTCTACAAACTTATGTGGTTTCTACTATATCTACATATCATTAAATAAGAGCAGATGATCTTGAATTATAAGACTTTATCTTAAGAAAGAACACTACGATTAAAAAAATCAAGCAACACTGAGTAGAATACAAAAACAAATTCATGGGCACACTCAATTTTATGGTAGCATGAATCCCAGTAGTTAATATTTGAGCAGTTGCTACTGACCTCCTATGTAGTAGGCTGCTGTGTGTTACATGGAAGCATTCTAAAGCACCATCAGGGGAGTTATCTATTTCCTGGAAGAGCCAGCCAGGTCAGTAGAGCTGACACCCATCCTCCCATTGACTCCACCCCCTAAATGAAAAGTTCTGACAGACCGGTCCTCATCCTCCTTCACGCCTCTGCTTATCACACAGATATGAACAAAGTCAGGAGCAACCTGCAGCGATAGAGAGAACAGTCATGGAGCATAAGGAAAGCGCACCAATGAGAGAGTCCACAATTTAGCAGCAGTGACTGTGAGAATCCCCCCTCCGCCAGAAGGGTCATAAATTACAGAATGAGATACACAAATAGCAATTGTTTTGTACATGAGAACGGCCAGTGCAGTTTTGTTACATAATTCCTGAAATCCACCATCCACTACACTCACACAGATTTATGGTAGCAAGAGAGCCATGTTGGAACCCTGCAGGCTCTCCTGATTTATGGGGAGACACACTGAATGGAAGAAAGGGCCAATGGGTGTTCAGCGCAGAAAGTCTACGGCTGATGGAGAGAGATGGGGAGACTCCGTTGTATACTCTTCTGCTATGAAATTAAGAAAACTGTTCTCTCTAAAACACAAATTTACTATGTCAGACAAATGCTTCCTTTCCCAGGTTTTCTAATGACGTTAAAGTTTCTATTGAAGTCAACACAAGCAACATTCTTCAGAATTCCTTCCTATCTGCTCTACCAGGTTTAGATCCTACAGCCATCCCCATACGCAGCAGACTGACCTCAGTCTTCCCCACACTAAGACTAGCACTGTTGTTCATAGCTTTTCCTTGGTAGCTGGGCTTAGAATTCCCTATTTCACTCTCCTGGCTTCCAGCCCATGTATTATATACACCATCCAGGGTTCAGCTTAAATATCAGTTCCTCCAGCGAGACTGACTTCACTGACTGGCTCTTCAGCATCCATCATCTATCTTCCATGGTGCCACACTGGACAAAACCTGAGGACGTGTTTCCTCATGGGTGTGTCCCATACAATGCCAGACCATAGAGACTCAAACATCAACAGATTTTGAAGTAATTCTATCTCAACCCAAGTATGAGATCCCAGTAGTCACAACTTCAAATCTGAGACAAACTATTTAACCTGATTCTGTACATGTAAAATGAACATGATACCCCCACTGTGAAATCGGCGTACTGCTTAAGAAGCATTAGATGCCTTCAATCCAATAAATGTTAACTTCCTTCTCCCCTATATCTATCCCTGTATCTCTGATGTATGTTCCGTGTCCTCTACATATGTGCTCAATAAATATCTGATGAATGGAAAATTATGTCACCTTCTCTTTGGGATTTCTTAGGTAAAGAAATTTTGAAGCTAGCATTTCTCATTGGTCCTAGCTGAAACTAAAAGAACTCCAAAAGAGAAAGGTAAAGCTGTCAGAATGCCATGGAAGTTTCTGATATCTACCTGTGTGAGGTGAAACAGCTTTTGAAGAGGTACGCACCTCTGATGTCAGCAAGATATTTCAAAATGTGCAATCACCTCTGTCTCCTGTTCCAGTCAATCATCCATGTATCTATGCCACAGCTTATAGAAACATCTCAATCATGTAATCATGTCACCTCACACACAGGAAGAGTGAGCACAGGCACCCACAAATGCACAGTTCTCTCTCCACCATACCTTCATTGTGGGGATCTTCACATAATCTTCTAATAAGATAATTAAACCTAAAAGTTGAACGTGACCTCACAGAATGCCCTGATCTGCACACCACTGGTGGATTTTTGATTGACTCCTTGAGTGTTGACATCTCCCAATCAACTGTTGGACATCTGTAGATTGGAAAGTTGAGTGTTTATATGGAGCCAATATCTCCCTCTGAAACTCTGTCCCAACCCGAAT
The DNA here is from genome assembly GCA_026225945.1 of Cricetomys ansorgei. NCBI lineage: Eukaryota > Metazoa > Chordata > Mammalia > Rodentia > Nesomyidae > Cricetomys > Cricetomys ansorgei. The sequence continues at coordinate 1,708,011 of JAMJFZ010002229.1, forward strand.
ATGTCTATGCAGGGCTACAGAAGTATGATTATGGGGTCTCTTTCCAATTGTGTTTTCCCCAAATTGAATACTTTGTGCTGTTTTATGGTTTAAAGAACTGTTTTACTGAGTCCATTTATAATTTTTCCACTTCCATGATGCTCCTCTAAAAACTCTCCAATAGACTGGTTGGTGGTGGCACACACCTTTAATCCCAGCACTCGGGAGGCAGAGGCAGGTGGATCTCTGTGAGTTCGAGGCCAGCCTGGCCTACAGAGTGAGTTCCAGGACAGCCAGAGTTACAACAGAGAACCTTGTCTCCAAAGAAAAAAACAAACAAACAAACAAACAATCATCAACAATAACAACAACAAAAATCCAATGTCCTCCTGGAGGATCTAATAAATATTTCTTGAAAAATGCCAACACAGACCTACACATACACAAACTGTGCCTTTGATTTGAAAGGCTTAACATAACCCTCATAGCCAAGCTATCAGCCCCAGAAAGTATCCCTATTCTTTATTGAGATTCCCTTAAGAGTTATGGATCTTGCCTTAGTTGCATTGATTTTACTTCAAGGTCCAGCACATGGTTGGCATCGGGAGCATCTCATCAGATCAATGATAAATTGACAGCAGTGAGTACCAGATGTCTTCCAGTTGCATGTAACTCACAAATGGGCCTGTAAACTATGGAGTAGCATTGTACAGGTGCATTGTCTACCTATTGTACAGGGGAAGCAACTGAGTCCCTGAGACCACAAAACCAGCGAGTGACAAAGCCAGAACTGAGGCTCCAATCACCATAGTTCCATCCAATCATGCTGATTCCCAAATAAGGCCGAGCCATTTCACCTGGCAACACGGACAGCCCTTACTTTCTTCTTTAAGGTAGTCATGTACCTTTATCAGAATGGAGGCATGCTCTTTCTAGAGCAGTGGTTCTCAACCTGTGGGTCCCAACCACTTTGAGGGTCAAACGACCCTTTCACAAGAGTTGCCTAAGACCATCTGCATATGATATGTTTACATTATGATTCATAACCGTGGCAAAATTACAGTTATGAAGTAGCAACAAGAATAATTTTATGGTTGGAGTCACTACAACGTGAAGAACTATATTATAGGTTCACTGCATTAGGAAGGTTGAGAACCTTTGATCTAGGGTCTGGGAGTGGTTGGGAAGTATAGTAGTATATTAGAAGGTAGTATAAACAGATGTTTATGCCAGTCACTGTCCTCTACAAAGACATAAATTATTAATATGTTGATCTGATGGAAGGTCATTGCTCCCATTCCTTCAGGTAGCTTGCTACTTTACAAACTCAAACTGTATTAGGAGTGATACTTCTGTGTCCTCAGATCCACTTTGCCCTCATGGTCCATCAGGGCGATTGTCTTAGGGATTTGCCCTCTGGCTTCAGGTCCAGAGAACTAGAGTAAGATTCTCACTAAAACTTCAGAACCACTTTAAGCTTTCCCAAAGTTTCCCAGTCTAAACATACATGTGCTTCCTCCAAAGGACCCTACATGACACAGATGCTGAGCAGGTTTGAATTTGTATGCAGAGAGAATAAATGAAAGAATTGGAAAATATCTAAGAAGCCGTCCTCAAGACTGATTCTCTAGTCATGGCCAAGGTGTTCTGGCAGTGCCGGTTATTAAGTACCCTCTGTGTCTTATATGCTATGTGTCTTGGTTTGCATAGGCTTCCTCAAATCTCCCACTTTTCCAAAGTGGAAAGCATACTCTCTGATACAAAGAAGAAAACAAAAGCAGAGAGAAGATGTTTCCCAGAACCCCACTGGTAGTGGAGAGCTAAGTGGAAATCTGACCTTAGCACTGCATACCTAGAAAGCGTGTGATCACCAGACTAGGATATGCATCAAGGGGAGCCCTAAAAACCAGAGACTTGCCAAGACCTCAAGAAATGCCCACAGAACCAAGACCAGAACGGAGCACTCTTGACTGCCCAATCAGTGGCCCCACCACTCAGCCAGAATATTTCATTGTTCCTTAACCTCAGCATATCATTGGCATTCTGGAAAGATATTCCTATGTTGAGGAGCTACCTGTGCAGTCTAGGGTGTTTGGAAGCATCCTTGTGTATGCCCTTTAAATGTCAAACACTCCAGCCACGATAACCAAAATACGTCTAAATACTGCCAAATGTTCCACGTAAGGAAAAGACTGTGCCTGCTTGAAGAACACTAGCTTGATCCACTTTCAGAAATATTTATGTGACTCACACCCTGTGTGCCAGGTATGGCAGAAGATGCAAAGATGGTTTAACCCGGGCCTTCACCATGCCTCAGAAGAGAGTGAAGTCAATCAGGTGGCAGAAAGATGACACAGGAGCTCACTGCCGTGTATTGTTTTAAAGGCTGTCTCAAACTGATTGGCCCATGGAAGCCTACAGGAAGAGTGGTGCAGTAACTGATTTACCCCCCAGCTGTGTCACAGGTCATATTCCAAACTAGTAGTTAGTAGTTACTGTCCTCTGGTCTGTAAAGTTCATATGCAAGACCCTCCCCAGAAGTATCTTTCTTTGTTCTGTGCCATGTACTTTGAGCTTAAAGAAAATGGTGATTTTCATGTCTAAAACATGCTTCTGCTATCAGGGATCTCTCTCCAACTTTCCCTGCTGGAGGCCTCTTCCCAGCTTCACTAAACTCACGGAAGACCCCACTCTGGATGCTCACTCGGGGTCTTTAAGTTGATGGTGTTAGTTCACATGGCAAAGGGTTTCATCTGCATATAGTCCCTAGAACATGGGATGCACTTACTCTCTCTCTCTCTGCATCTTTGTATGTTCTGTCCTCTCCGCCCACAGCGCTATCCACCTCATCTGATTATCTCATTTGGAAACTCAGCACAGACATTACTCTCCACCCCCACTTCAGAGTCATCTTCAGTACACGTAAGCTATTAGATAAATTGGGCTTGGCATTTGTTAGGTTCCCCAATTTGTTACGTAGACTCATCTTCTTGAGGGCAAGCCATGTTCGTATTATTCACCTTGCTTGCTGGTGTGAATGTAGATTTAGTCTTCAGCTGGGCCAGATAAGGAGCTAATGATGGAGCAGCTCAGAATGCTATGATCAGGAGAGTCACAGCGATTCCCCTGCAGACAGGGGAACTGGCACATTACAACGTAATTTATTAGACCTCGGCACAAGTTCACTTTTATAGGCAGAACATCTATTTTAATGGGTACATACATAACTACCGTTTTCAATCTGCTTCTTTTCCTCAAGAGAAAATCATGGAAGGAGTCATGGTAGGAAGAAAATGAGGGCTGGTGGCAGGGGGACTGAGGGGTGGCACAGGGAAGGATATGTTTTCTCTACTACTTTCTTAAAATAGACCCAGGAGAAGGTGGCACCTAATTCCCAAGAAGCATACGCTCACCTGGAAAATTAAATTAGCACAATGGACAGGATGACCATAATTTTGGGCCTCGTCTATCTTATTCAAATTACCAGTCTGGCCAATGTATCAACACTGAATTACCCAGTTGCTTCAGTTCTGTGAAACTTCCCATTACAAAGCTCTTTACAGGGAAGTTGCACTGTGAGGAAAGGAGCAATAAACCTTGGAGCCAGACAGCTTTATGATTACATTCTGAATGGCACTTCTTAGCTGCAGAGCTTTGACAAGTGACATCACTGACTTTTCACTTCTCCTTATGGAGAATGGACAACAGCACCTAATTTGTGGGCAACTGCAATGAGCAGATGAGGTAATGCCCATAGCCCAAGTGGCACAGCTTAGAGGTGCCCCAGTGTACCTCGGCTTCCAGCATCATGCCTTCACGTTGCTGAGCAGGGAAAATGCCAAAGGCAAGGCAGTGTGGTAGGGGTACCCGAACAAATTCTCCATGTAGGCAGTCCTTGGGTACACCTATGACATCATGAACCCAGTCATCTTAGAAGGCCAAAGACCACATTAAGGGATGTTCTGGTAGGCAGCTTTAAACAGTATGTGAAAGATGATGAGCTGTAAGCTTTACAGAGGGCAAAAGGAAAGGAGGCCTCGCAAGCTGCAAAATTCACCTAAGTATGCTCACTGGCTCCCTCTATCCATTCCCTCCTCTTCCCCTCATTCACCTCATCTTACCCACTTTAACAGAATATTTGACCAACAAGCTAGAGACTCCACTGCCTCCACCCTTCTTTGCTCCAGGCAGGGCCTCGGGAATAAGTTCTGGGCTGGACAACAATGATGGAGCACTTCTCAAAACCAAGTCACTTGCTCTGCATGTCTTTCTCATAACGAAAGCCTCATAAGGAGTGGCATGGGGGTGTGGGTTGAGCAGAGTCATGTGGGATCAGGAAGGGATGGGGGATGATGTAGCAGTACAGCATAGAAGTTGGGTACCTGGTGAACACAGATATTCTCTGTATCCAGAAGACCCCACAGCACCAGCTTCCCACCGTGCAAACTCTCCTGTTTATCTCTCTTACTACAGAAAATCCAGTCTCTTTACTAACCATGCCCTGAGGAGCACCCATGTGGAGGTGGCATTGAGTCTGACACATGGCAGGGAAGAGGGGGTCTCAGTGAGTAGATGGAGAGGAACTGTGGTGGAAAAAGCAAAGAGAAGATAGACAGAGTTCCAGCTTTTCTGTTGACAGGCAGGCTCGGGATTCCAAGATGGGCTTAAAATAAAGCATCCTTGACCCTATGTTATCAAAATCAAGTGAAATCAAATTAAAGATAACCCAATTTTTAAAAACCAAAGAAGACGCACAACATCCTCCTAATTCAACCCAATATCAGTTCAACTCCAAGTGGAAGGAGGGCCAGAAAGACTGACCTCAATATCATCTTGGTTTCTGTTTCTCTTGCTTGACCATCTGTACAGATGGGGAAGGAATCTGAATGGACAGAGGCAGCTCAGCCCTTTGGGAAGCGAGGCAGCAAATACAAAATGACACTGACCTCAATTTGATCAGTCTTTTATGTTGTTCTGGTTCCATCTCCTGGAGCCACTTAGAATAAATGGAATCCTCTCGTAGACCTTGTTTCAAATGACTCACTCCAGTATGTGAAGGTGTCCCTCATGGAGCTTCTTATGTTTTTCCTTATGGAGAGCCTTCTAATCACCCTTTCATTCAGCTCTCTGGTTTATAAATATCTATGTGGATCAATTCAGATAGAATTCCCACCATGGCTTCTTTTCCAGGTCCAACTTCTTCATCTGAAAAATGAAGAGGCTAGATTTTCAGGTAAACCTTAGAGTCAAACAATTTGAAGAGGCACAAATCAATCCATTCAATGGTAGATGTTAAGCAACAGGGAAAGTATGTTACACTCATCTTCCCTTTTGAGACTTTCTGGTTATTTTCATGTGTGTTGGATTTGTTCACTAAAGCCCTGACAGTGACCCAAACCAAAGCCAGCAGCTGGATGGAAAGATGCTTGTGAATGAATGATCCTAAGGATTGACTGGCCCTCAAGTTCTAAGATTCTCCTAAGCAGTCTTTTCTTACAGAACTGGCGCTAAATAAACCTGGGCTTTAAGCCCAATGGGAATAGATGTGCCTTGTGCTTGGCTAATATCTTCCATACAAACCTTATCCCCTTCCCACCATTTTTCCATTGCTCTGTACCATAGGGTTACAACTGTTCCGAGATGCATTAAGATAAGTTTTAGAGTTCTGATGTCTGGCTTGGATTGGCCAACATGAAATAAGTGCACAGGAGGAGATAAAGGCTCCTGTTCTCTTAGCTCCTTACCCTTACTGGCAGTGAATGAGTTCCTGCAGTTAACATTCTGGTTCCTTTGCTGGCCTCTTTTTCTGGCTACACGACTCAGTGGATTCAGATACCTATACTTTGTTCTTTGGGGCCAAAGAACAGAAGGACCTGCCCGCTGATGGTAACTGTGGATATCTGACAACCCTCTATGTATGTTCTTAACCCTTCCCACATGTCTTTAAATAGTTCTTTCTCTAAAGCATCCTTCTGAGTATACCATCTGTTCCCTCCCAGGACCCTAATTAATTCACTACCAGTCCTGTTCTTGGTATTCTTCCAAAGAGGGTTGAGTGAGACCATACTAAAAGGTCCAGACGCCTTAGTCTCAAAAACACAGTTTAGGGCTGGGTGTGGTGTAGTACATGTCTAGAATCTCAGCGTCTATTCTCTGAAGGAGGACAGTCATGAGTTTGAGACCAGCACAGACTGCACAGTGAGACACTCATAACAAAACAAAAGAGGAAGTGGATGATTAGACGGCACAGGAGATAAAGGCACTTGTCAACAAACCTGGAGGCCTTTGTCCAATCTTTGGAACACACATAGATGTGGAAGGATACAGCCGACTCTACAAAGCGGTCCTCTGACATGTACATGTGCTTCCACCAACCTACTCATTATACACATGCAACGGTAATAAATACTCTTTAAGAGAAACAGGGGAGTATATATGAATTTATGTATGCATGTTTATATAGACATATATATGAATGATGCAGTGTTAATTAGATCCCTGTAGTGATTATCTATTTTTGTTCCTTTCAATAATTTTTCTCTATGAATAAAGAACAGCCTCTTCCCTTATCCAACGTGAGCATGTGTCAATCAAAGGGTGCCATTTCCTGGTCATACAACGGACATATGACCCATGCCAATACAATTTTTCTCAAGAATTTTTGAAACGAAACTAAGTCAAGAAAGTCCATCCCTCTTAGGTGATGGCTCTAGAAGTGGATAGACCTGGAAGCCACAGTGGCCATGTTTCAGCCCAAAGGACAAAGCTGAACTATAATAGAGAACCAGTTAAATGGAGTTACAGAAGAAGAGACTGTTTAGGGGCAAGCATTTTTCTTGAGGAACTGTTTCTTCCTCCTCATCCTGAAGACCCAGCTATATAATGACTCTCTGCTTTGTGTTGACTTTTTTCTCCTCTATTTCTTTGTGTATGGTCTTGCATCCTTAGAGATATGTGGAATTTAGGGTTAATCTGGCTCTCAACTGCCCCGGCACATTGTCTTACTTCTATGGTGAAGTGCCTGTTACGTGTTTTCACATTTGTGTCTCAGTTTATCATTATGAGAGATTTAGATGATGAATAGGAGAGGAATGTTATTCCCTGGGTTAACGGTGGGGCTCAGACAGGCAACAGCCCCAGTGAAAAAGCCACTTCCCACCAAGGTCTTTGACTTGCTGGGACCATGCCAGGGCTTTCCTTGGGGAGACATGGGGCCTGTGCGCATATAACTTGTTTCTGGATTGATCTTGGATTATATCCATAGCCCATTTTTTCTTGTCTTCTCTATTTGAAAATGTTCTTCATGCTTTCTACCTTGAGATATACAGTCTGTTCTGTTTCCACCTCAAAATTGTATTCAACTCAACATGCCACCTTGCTGATGGACCAGGTACCTTAAGGTTCGTAGTTGCTTTCCTCCCTCCTGATTTAACCTCCTGGTTTACCCCTAGTCACTTTAAGAACTGTTCTTGTTAGTTACCCCATTCATTTATCTTAGCATGACCTTGACTCCAGGCTCAGAAGGTTGAGTAGCTAAGTAGAATCAAGTTACACTGATTCTGTCAAATGCTCTTTACAATAAGTGTCAGTGAAGACAAAGACCAAGATCAGAGAAAAAGCCCCTCCATGCGGAAAATGGTACTTACTTCTAATTGTAGAATCTTTTTGTATCTGTGTCTCATAGCTGATGGCTATGAGGGTGGAGTGGTATTTTATAAAGTCTCACTTTCAGTAAGGAGGGAAGATCTCATAAGGAGAAGTGCAGAAGTTAAAACAATACGATATGCTTTTTACAACTGAGACAAAAGACTGAAACAGAGGATACAGCCCAAATTAGCTCCTGAGCAACTCTGCCTGATGAGAAAATTATCCGACAGTAAATTACATGCTGTGCTACACCACGAGCTTCCCTGGAATTTAAGGCATTGGGTTAAGCAAAGTGAGACAGAAGGGGCCAGGGGCTACAAGGAGATATGCAGTAAGATGAAGGAGAAAGAATAGGAATTAATATTTTTTCTAAGTATCAGCCATATGAATCCCATCTTGAAATACCTGACATCCAGGCATGAAGTGAATACTAAGGAATCAGAGGCAGGGTAACACTTGAGTCAAAGGGTTTCATGCAATATAGGGGATCGAACCCAGGGCTATGCGTAGCTACCCATGTGTTTCCCCATTGAGCTATATACCCAGTTGAGACCAGAAGTTTGAATCCAGCCTGATCAACATGTCAAGACTAACAAACGCACAAGATACAGTAAAAGGTAAGGGGGCCATGATGGTGTAGAAGCTCATCCTCTGAGGGCAATATAGACTTTCTCTTTTAAGACGAGCAATACTAAAGAGGAAAGGGATCATTTGTGATAGAGGGAAGGAGTAGATCCAACCTGACTGCCACAGGTTAAATGTATTATTTCAAGAGAATACTTAAGGGATCAACTGGTAGATATGTCTGGGTCCTAGCACACTGGTGGCACACTCAGTTGAGAATAGCTCCGGAGTTGCTAGTTACAAAAGTGTAGGCGAGGGAACAGAGTCCTAAGAGATGGAGCAGAGATCCAGAGCTGATTGTAGGCAGCTTCGCACCCTTGATGCTAGAAGTGAAAGGAGAAAACCTGAATGAGAGAGAGACCTAGTAACATGCGTGACAAAGACAGCGCAAGGTGACCTCATGGGAGGGAGCCAGGCAAAGAACATTTCCTTTTTATTCTCTTTCCTTGGAGCTTCATCCAGAAAGCCTTAAGACACAAGAAGCCAGCGAGGCACTTCATACAAGCCAGACTCCTGGGGAGAGCCAGGTGGTGTAAGGTTGAGAGTGAACCTGGCTGAATGAAGCCATGAAGCACCCCAAGGTGTACAGGTAGGTGATGATGTGCAGAGGGGTGCAGCATCTTTACCCTCCTGTGACTGTAGGAATGAGGTTAGTTTCTGGCAGTCAAAGTTTGACCAGAAGACGCACAGCCACAAATGCACATGCAACACACCAGGCTGATTACTCTTATGGCTAAGAGAAACTCTATGGAAATGAATTCAGTATCTTAAACACTGTTAGGAATGTGTGATACATTATTCCTCTCTTGGGGAGAATCTGGGGAGATTGTGGAGCATACATAGTGCAGAATTTGGTTAGACAAAGAATTCAACTGAGATTGTTCAATCGGAAAAGCCTTGGGCCTGCCAATCACTTATTTATTTTTATGGACATAATAATTGGTAGTATAAATAAAACCAAATGTAATCCAGTGAACGGGAAACAAAGGATGAGAAGCGAGAGGGCAGAGGGAGTTCATATGTGGAAGACCGAACGGAGAACTCTGTTATTCCACTCGCATTCCTGGACGGGGTTACCCAGAACAAATGCATTTGGAAGGGACTGTACCTGGATGCAGGACACAGAGAAAGACATACATAGATAAGAGATAGAAGATGGTGACAATCTTCAGGTCAAAGTCTAGGGCAGGTCCTTCTCTCATGGGTCTTAGAAGAAACCAACCCTGACGGCTCCTTGATGCCACACTTCCAGTCTCTAGAACCATGAGGGAATACACTTGGGCTGCTTCAGCCACCCAGGTGATGGCACTTTATGATGACATCCTTAGGAAATGAATGTATGCTACCACCCCTCTTCTATCCATAGACATCAGAAGAGGAAGAGATCAAGGTGACTGGTGCATGCTGACAGATGTCATACTAACATCACGGTCCCAATTCCCTGTGCCCCTTCGCACAGGCGTGCCCTTCGGCTCTGCTAACTGTTACATCACCAGCACTTGCCTCCGTGCATCTTTGCCCATAAGTAGACCCAGGGAGTCCAGTGAAGAAGCCAGTGCCATCATCCAGGCAAAGAGGGTTAGCAACATGGGATTGGCTGATGGCTTGGATGTTAGGTGTGAAAGAAAGAGAGGAGCCAAGCCGGACTCCGCGCTGCAGCAAGAATGAAACTCTTCATTAATGCGGAGAGTGCAGATGGAGCTATATTTTGTTGGGGGTCAGAGGAGAAACGAAGAGCTTAGTTTTGAACATACTGACTTCGACATATATACTAGATATTTGAGTAGATATGTTAAGAAGGCTGTTAGATATGGAAATGTCTAATTCAGCATTGAAATCTAGGCAGAAGATACCAATTTGGGTATTGTCAACACATACATACTATTTAAAGACAGAATACAGGATGAGCCTCCCGAAGGAGTGACTATAGACAAAAAAGCAGAATCCCGGAGCACTTCAGAGTTTAGTTTTGAAAAATGAGGAACAACCAGCAAAAAAAGGAAGTACAGTGGGGCCTCTGAGGTGGAAAGCAACACCAACGATATTGCAACATGAAAGCTAGAGAAGAAGGAAGCGCGAGATCAACGGCTTCTGAGCATCAAAGAGTTAGGAACTTGACATTCTGTACCTCAGAATCCATAACACAAAATTTCTGAGTTTAGTTGGAGTTCATAGTTACTTGTCTTACTAGGAAGGTTGTGAACACAGAGTCTGATACTCTTCGTTGTGACAAGCCTGTGAGCTGTTGAGATTCTTACTCCAACAGGATATATTTTCCATTGTGATTTTTTTTTTTCTTACAATGATTCGAATCACAGTTGCGATACTCTGGGTAAGTTAGCAGACAGAATGTCAATGTATTCATTCACTCATTCTGCAAGTGCTACTCTATGGCATGCTAGGCACGGATATGAACACTCGGGATATGAGCAAAGCTAAAAGTCGTGCCTGTCCCTAGGAGTTTCCAGCCACCAGTGTGTAGGGGCACAGGAAATGGGGCAGTGATCTCAGCACACCATTTGTCAACGGGAGCAAGTCACTGTGAGCTCTTCCTCTTCTGATGTCTACATATTGAAAAAAAGGTTGGAATATGTATTTATTTCCTAAGGCTGTTACCACCAGGTGCTATCACCCGAGTGGCTGAAAGAATACTCTCATGGTTCTACTGTGAGGCTGGAAGTGTGTTTCTTCTAAGACCCACTAGAGAAGGGTCTGCCTGCAGCTTTAGCAGATTCTCAGCATTTTCCAGCTCCTATGTATGTGTGTCTATGGCTGTGTCCAAGTGTATCCTCAACATAAGGAGACTAATCATATAGAACTACAATTCATAGTAAGGAATTGATTAAATTTGTTTAAATTTGATTACATTAGTACAATACATGATGAGGTCTGTGATGACTCTCTAAATAAGATCCCATTCTGACATACTCCACCATTGACTCGTGGAGTAGGGTACAAATTTTACCGTAACCAAATACCTACCCCTGTGCCAACTGCAGGGATGGCTGTGAGGATTCTGACTCTGGAAGTTAGAAAGTGATGCTGAAGCCAAGTGGTTATCTCTCAGCGCTGAATCTGCCTCTTACGGACTTTGGTTAGATCCCTTCACTTCTGTGAACACCCGAACAGACTGAGAAACGGAAGAGGAGAATAATACCTACGTGATAGGTCGGAAAGGGTCAATTATAGCAAAATATAGTTCCAGCCTGTTCTAAACGCTACTATATAGTAACTGTCATCACAATGTGAATTTTAAATGCTTGAAGGGCAAGTTTATTACAAAAAGTGGCAAGGGAACTAGAATGCTCTAGAAAAACCAACAATTCAATATCTAAATATTTTAAGGTTCATAAGATATTTTCACGTTCATGAAATGACCCACTTTGATGAATATTATTTTGTAGATGGGGACATCAAGGCTTTAGAGAGGGCTGTGGAGGGATAGGCAGTAGTCACACTCACAGTCACAGTCCTCGCACTCTCAGGAATCCTTGAAAGGTTTGAGCCATTTCTCTGTCTCTTTCTCCCTCGCCCTCTTTCTTTTGCCATTCTGAGATTTTTAAGCCCATATACTGAGCATACTACAAAATAAACAACCCTGATGAGAAGCTGTCTAAAGGAATTTAGACCATCTTTGCACTCCTTGCTGAATAACTAAATCCCCCAACACACCCAGGCTTGAATTGGTTTCCCTAAACGCCTTCACACTCTGGAAGCTGGAAAGCTTGGCTCCGTGGGGACCTTTCTGTTTCTTTTCAAACCCAAAGCAATGGACTTGAAAATCTAAATCCAAAAAGCTAACAAAGACCTTATTAATTGTGGATTCTTTATAAACAGTTTTTCCCCCCACTCTTTTCCTCCCTCTCTCTAGGCAACCCGTGCATAAAAATATCCATTCGCCAACTGTTCACCAACTGCTCCTCCTTTTACTGGCATACCTTGTACAGCTCTCAAAGCTGCCAGAGCGCATGTTTGCTGCAGCACTCCACGCTGCCGCCACCAGGTCCTGCCACAGGGAAGGCCTGTGTGAGGGGAGGGGGATGTCTGGGAGAGGAAGTCTGGGCTAAGGCCGGGAGACAGTAGCCACAGCACAGCTTCAGGGTCGCTGAGACCTAGTTTCAAATTCCAGCTCTGTCTTGTTCTTGCTGTGCGCCTTGCTCAACATGTTTCACTCTGAGCTTGAATCTTCTGTCGTGTAAAAGACAGCTACGGCCTCTTACGCAGAGAAAATGGGCTCATGTGCATGTTAGCCTCGGTAGGGTGCACTGCACCGTGCATAAATTGGTACACCAAACTTTCCTCTATCTTAATGAGCTCATAGTCCAGAAAGGGAGAGAAACAAAGTCACAGAGAAATCCATCATTGCAAAATGTGAAGAAATGCAGGAGTGTAAAAGACACAGAACATTCTAATCTAATTTCAGCTTTTAGAAAGATACGGTGACTTAGTGCTAAGACAGGCGCCCTCCTCTACAGAAGGACACTCACGTGCATTCCTCCTGTCTTGTCATTTTGACACTGTGTCACCCAGCCTTGGCCCTGTCTCCTTCCTCCCTGCACTCTACTTTCTCTCCTTCCTGGTAACCACTTTTCTAGTCTCTGTCTATGTGGGAAACACTGGAGACATGGTAACTGCTTGCATTTGATCATTATACAATGCATAGCCATATAGATACATCACATTGTATTCCATAAATGTGTTGTGTTAATTTTCTTTAAATTCTTAACTTGTACATATGTGCATGGCACAGGATCCACGTGACTTAGAGAGGGAAGAGATGGATGTGATAGATTTCAAACGGGAAATCTTCGGAGACTGGCTAAGAAACCTAGGTCTAGACAGCCCCTGCCTTGCGATATACGGGCAATTCATGCCTTCACTTACTCGAAACCTTTCTCAAGAATTGCCTGTAACCTCAGACTAAATGGACAGATTCCAGGCTTGACATTCAGGGGCTCCCAGGGGATCCAGGGATTCATATGTGCAAACAAAGAGCATTGTTCTCATGGATTAAGAGTGCAACATAGGTGAACTGGCAAAATTCAAGGTAAAAGTGTGTGTGTATGTGTGGGTGTGTATGTGTGTGAGTGTATGTGTGTGTGTCTGTGTATGTGTGTGTGTGTGCGTATGTGTGTGTGTGTATGTGTGTGTGTGTATGTGTGTGTGTGTGTGTGTATGTGTGTGTGTATGTGTGTGTGTGTATGTGTGTGTGTATGTGTGTGTGTATGTGTGTGTGTATGTGTGTGTGTGTATGTGTGTGTGTGTGTGTGTGTGTGTGTCTGTGTGTGTGTGTGTGTGTGTGTGTGTATGTGTGTGTGTATGTGTGTATGTGTATGTGTGTGTGTGTATGTGTGTGTGTATGTGTGTGTGTGTGTATGTGTGTGTGTGTGTATGTGTGTGTGTCTGTGTATGTGTGTGTGTATGTGTGTGTGTATGTGTGTGTGTATGTGTGTATGTGTATGTGTGTGTGTGTATGTGTGTGTGTATGTGTGTGTGTGTGTATGTGTATGTGTGTTTGTGTGTGTGTGTATAATATATGCAGGTGTATAGACAGTATCCATGCACCTATATTTTGATGTTTATACAAACAGTTCTCTACATCTGTAGGTTCTATATTCGTATATTCAATCATCCATTTTTATACAGATTTTTCTTGCCATTTTCCATAAATTTGTATAATACAATGACTATTTACCTAGAATTTATGTTGCATTGAGCACCTTGTGTAACTTAGAAATAATAAAAGGTGCATGGGTGAGGCTGTACATAGGTTACATGTGTGCCCTTAATATAAGAGAGTTGAACGTCAAAGGCTTTTAGTATTTGAAGGAGCCCGGGAATCAATCTTCCACAGATACAAAGGACAGTTACATGCACAAGTTGGTACGTTAAAATTTCCTCCATCTCCCTTAGCTTCAGGTGGGCTGATTGTCCAGAAAGATAAGAAAAGTCACAAACGGAAACTCATCATAAAGCACCCTCTTATGTGCAGGACAGTTTTTGTAAAGGCAAGCCTTCACCCCCTGGTATTTCATCATCTCCCGCAGGTTTATTGTGCTCCAACTCAGCCATTTTCAGCATCTTCTCTGACCATAGGATCCTCTCACCTCATCGGAGACCTAAGTGTCTTCAAGAGTCACTTCTGCAAACCTCCACGGGTCTCCAGACTCATGAGAGTTGGTCTGAGAGTGCGCGTGTCAGGTCCATAACAGGCAGCGCTCGGACAGGCAAGATGCGCTTGTTATTAGAGGTGGGTTCACAGGATGGGTCCACAGGACTTGGGTTTGAATCTATGCAGTTAGCGTGTCTGCTGTGTCCTCTCAGAAAGTGGCCTTGGAACTTGGTAGTTCAAAGAGTATATTCATTTCTGCAATGGTCTCAGTACAAGTTCAGTTGAGCCTTAGCTAGATGACCATGCGCCACTTACTCTTCTTCAGTGAGAACTTCATTACCTGCCTATAGTTTTGTTGCCAGCACCGACTGTGTACCTAGAAGATGGCTATTGCTGCTCCTGTCTGGACTCAAATGATTCCTAAGACATGGTAGCCATTGTGATGATGATTATTTTGATTCTTCAAGGGCATAGTGTATATTTCAGAGGCATTTTTTAACAGGCACAATGCTATCCAGCCATGCGTTCCAATGAGTGATGAAAAGCGGAAACCTGATGGGCCCTTTCCTGTAATCCCCTCCCTGCTAGCCTCTCCTCCAGATAGGGTTTGGTCTGATAGCCACAGCCATGCCCTCAGTACACAACCTTCAAACGGGACTGCTCAGGTTCTATTTCTACTAAGAGTCCAGTGCTGGCCTTGAGTCCCTCATGGATGCCACCATAACATTTGGCCTCTTTCCTGGAGGTTCTACCTCATCCAAAATATGTAAATCATGTGTTCAAGAATCCTACGAATCCTACTTCGGAATTTCCCAAGGTCCAGATAACATCACAAGAGAGAAGGCTAAAGAATTTAGACCCAGGGGATGAAGAAAGTCTCATGAAATGCTGCCATCCAGATATGATATCATTAATGTTTAAACACATAGCAGCTGTGGTCGCCTGCACAAGACTGAGGCCTCCAGCTTTCCAACATGGGTGGAACAGGAATCTGTGAGGCCCCATACCCCTTCCGGAGAAAAGAATGACTTAATGGTTTATGGAGGGAGGGACAATTTTCTCTAATGGTGTAACTACCGGGACTAGGTGGGAAGAAAAAAGCAATTCACTGAGGAAGGAAAGGGATATGAGAGATGGGGGTGTGGATATATCACAATACACTGTACAAATTGAGGAGCTGTCAAAATGAAGGAAAATCCTGAGTCTGCTCTTATTGATGTTCCCCAATTTCATTCTGCATTTCCCTGTATTTATCTATCTTCATGAATGCTAACTGACCCCTCCAAGCTGTCTTTCTCTCTTGCTTCCCTTGCCTGGCTGCTTTCTTTCACATCCTTCAAAATTAAGTTCACCTATGACATCACTCATTCATTGAACCCAGAAATGGCATTGGATCATCAGATAGCGTGCTGGCTGCTGGACGAAGAATGGCAACGATACAAATGAGCTCCTTGCCTTCAGAGGCCTGAGAGTCTAGGGACCACCTAGTGATGCGATCATCACACATAGCTAACCGGACATGGGTCACGAGGGAGAAGATCCAGGTGCCCTGAGCGCACACTCCAGGTGAACTCCGGTCATGTAGGAAAGGTCCAAAATGCCTCTCTCTCAAGAGGTGTCATGAAGCCACCCGGCTGCCCTTCTCGGGAGGATTATGGGTTGTACTGTGAACAGCACCACGCAGCCTCATTCTTACGTCTCTACTGCACATTTGATAATTCCTGGATAATTTCTGAGATCTTATCCCCAGGCTCACTTCCAAACCTAGCAGTTATTAGGTAAATTACGTAGGGTTTCTATTGCTGTGACGAAACACCATGATCAAAGCAACTGGGGGAGGAAAGTGTTTGTTTGGCTTACACTTCCACATTCTAGTCTGTCATTGAAGGAAGCCAGGGCAGGAACTCAAGCAGGACAGGAACCTGGAGGCAGGCGCTGATGCAGAGGCCATGGAAAGACTCTGTTCACTGGCTTGCTCCTCATGGCTTGCTCAGCCTGCTTTCCTATAGATGCAGGACCACCAGCCCAGGGATGGCGCCACCCACAATTGGCTAGGCACCCCCACCCCCATCAATCAGTAATTAAGAAAATGCCTTACAGATGTATCTTATGGAGGTGTTTGCTCAATTGAGGGTTCCTTCTTTCAGATAACTCTAGCTAGTGTCAAGTTGATATAAGACTAGCCAGCACAGGAGGCACTCAACCGTTAGTTATTAAAATGATTTTTACTGTCATTCAGAGAAGACACATCTTTCAGGATCCTTCAAGCTCTAACATAGTCTTCTCAACTGCATCTGGCATCAATCTTGAAGATTCTAGAGCCCATGCTGCTGCCCACTCTCTCCTTCCCCCTTTAACGGCCCCACGGGAAGAAGTGCTGCAACTCAGCATTAGCCCCAGGGCAGCACTCCGCTCAGCCGCTCAGCCTCCAAACTCCTATCGAATTACATTTAATACATGTGTGTAATGAATGCCGCATGCTTTTGGCAGCGCTTCTGTGCACCATGTCATTATAAGCCGTATTGACAGCAAACAAGTGGCATACTCTCCCTGTGAACACTACAGGAAAAAAGAACATGTAATTTGGTTGTTGTTTGTGCATTTTTTCCAAGTCACATTGGACACCATTTGCTTTTCACTAGAAATACCATGCTGACAGTAAAATCACATATCCCCAACACACAGAGGAGACAACCGGCTGTCTGATTCTCCTGGGAAAGGGAGAATAGCGGCACAGCTTTGGGCGAGAGGACAGGAATGGAAGTGATGAGTTCTGGGACTCTGGTGCCCCACAGAACTGATACTCCTTTGCCCTGAAGGGTCTTCTGGTGTCCCTGCGCCCATGGAATTTCACTCCACTTGTTTCATTTGCTTGCTTATTAAATTGTCTATCTCTTCATTTATCCAACAACATGCTTCTAATCACTGCATATTCTTCCCAGAATTAACTGAGGCGAGGATTTAGAATGTTAAAATACAGTGCGATCGCATGATAGACATCTGTTACACATTTAATTTTTGCAGAAACCCTTTGAGACCAGTACTATTGATTCTGTTTTGCCGCTTTAATAACAGCACATTTGAAAGCTAAAATGACTTGCTTACAGTTACTAAGAAAATGATCCAGATTTGAGCCTCTGCTCAGCATGTCATACGAAGCAAGCAGGTGAATATCTACTGTGTCTACGGTTCTAGGCACTGCCCAGCTTTCTAGTTTTGATGCTATAACTTAAATTTAAAGCTAAAACTGTCCTATGCCCGACTTCTTCCCAAACAGAAAGCTCTCTGTCTCCTCATGAGTCAAATTCGTGGGGCAGTTTAAACTTTATTCTCCTTAGTTCCTCGTCTACAAAATCGAGATGATGGGTCTGGACTCGGGATACAGGTCAACTATA
The DNA here is from genome assembly GCA_026225945.1 of Cricetomys ansorgei. Taxonomy (NCBI): domain Eukaryota; kingdom Metazoa; phylum Chordata; class Mammalia; order Rodentia; family Nesomyidae; genus Cricetomys; species Cricetomys ansorgei. Next base: position 1,725,768 of record JAMJFZ010002229.1, read on the forward strand.
GTGCTTGCCCAGCATGTGAAAACCCAGAGTTCAACTCCTAGTGAGTTCAAACTCTCATGTCACAAAACAACAGTAAATGATAAAGAGATGATGGCAAATATTTCAGAACTGGTGAGGACATGTGAAGTAGCTATGTAAGACAATGGTTGGAATACTGTAAACTCTTGATGAAGGTTGATTGTTTTTTTCAGTTGTATCCTCTGCTACAAGGACTCAGATGTCATCCATGGGAGATGCTGAGAGAGGGAAGAAGGTGGCACCCACAGTACGGAAGTCCCTGAATCTTTCCATCCACCAGCACGTGTTAAGAACCTGCAAACCCTTCCCAGCTGTGCCCTGGGGATTGAGAATGTACAAGGGGGAGGTCCCAAGGGAATTCACCATCTTTAGGAGAGAGAGACAGGTTTAAAGGACAGCAGCAATGAAATAGACCAAACGCAAATAACTGAACCACTCTACAGAAGATGGCTGCGGGTTGATTCTTCATTTTGAGGTAAATTTCTTCATTTTTCTGAGATTATGTGTCTTCCTCTTTAAATAGGAGGCAGAGATAAAATCTGATAAATTCTTATAATAACTTGATGAGCTAATGTAAATTAAAAAAAAGAATTGGCATCTCGCCTAGCTCACAAATGATCTTCAATAATTGCTTATTCAATGCATAAATCTATTAATGTTATAATAGGAGTAACACACAAAACACAGTAGTATTGGAGGGAGTTACGAGCAGGGAGGGGCTGTGCTGCTCACTGTAGCTTGTCTTAGTTGTTTGCAGGAGGTTGTGATAAATTAAATGGTGTAGAACCTTCACAGTTTCTTTCTTCAGTCTGGGGGAAGGTTGCTACTTGTTCTGACCATGAGAATGTAGCAGTGTTGACGTTTTATGAGTGTCTAGAGACTGCACCTCAAGAGGTGGGATGTCACCCTATCTCAGCACGTTAAAAAAGACAGCCTTGCCTGCAGGAGCATATGACACCACAGAGAGAAGGGCAGAGGCCCTGAGCAAATGCTCAGACGCAAGTGTGAGGCCATCCCGAGTGTCAGCTCAGCTGCTCCGGTTGCATACGGCTGCATTAACGAGTCCAGGGAAACACAGCAGCAAGACTGTCCCACCAAGCCAATGGCATTTTGTTGTTTGAGATAACTGTATGCCTCTGTGTGTGTTGGGGAGAATTACTTTGTCACACAGTGATTTTTAGCTGAGACTAAAGCCTTGATTGATACGTTAAGGAGGTCTTTTAGTAATATCACATCTAGGCACAGTTTTGTATGCACATATATATAGATAGATTTTCTGGAAATCTTGCATGTCAGTTTCATCCACCTTTTAAAGATATATATATATATATATATATATATATATATATATATATATATATATATATATATATGTCAGAAGGAGTGGTGGGCTGGGAGATGGCTCAATGTGTAAGAACATGCCCTGTGCAGGTATAAGGGTCTGAGTTCAGACCCCAGCAGCCATGTGTCCTTTGTCACTATTCCTGGGTAGACATGAACAAGTGTCTACTCATCCCAGACAGGGAACTGACAACAGACATACTAAACCCTAAGTTGCTGTGTTGCAGGCTGGAATGAAGCAATTAGGAAGTAATTGTTGCACTTCCCCATGGAAAATGGTGAATGTGGCCTCACATGTTTATAGCCCCAGGTCTGGGGGGTGAAATAGAGACAGGGAAGGTTCTTGGAGTCCGTTGGCTATTGAGCCTAGCAAAAAAAAAAAAGTGAGTTTTGGGTTCGTTAAGTGACCCTGCATCAAGGGAGTAAGACAGAGAACAAGAGAAGAAGACACCTAACATCTGCCCTCCGCACGGGCATGTACACACACACATATGTGCATACACATGCATCACAAACAACATGCACATATAACACAAACATCACACACACATGCAACACATACAACACAACACACATATATATCACACACACATGCATATGCGCAAACATCACAGACAACACATGTATACAACCAACATGAACACACACACACACACACACACACACACACACACACATACATACGTCCAGAACTTCTTCATCTTGTTTTGGAGTCAATTTGTATTTTCTACTGATAAGTGAAAATAGACTTTTATTAAACTCCTTGACGAGGTAACTGTATACAGTTCTCAATACTGTATTGTACATTTAAACATTTCTTACTATATTGTCACCACAATAAAATAAAATTGTAAAATGTATGAGGCATGCATGGGCATGCAGATATGCACACACCCAAGAATTAGGGCCACTTTTAAACTTCCAATTGCTGAGCAGAGCCAATAGAACAGTCCAGTGGTGCAGATTGCGGGTAAGCATCTTGTGAGAGCACCGAGGATGCTGGAGCTGTCCTGGGTGCTGATCACCTTGTGCCGGCTGCTTCTAGTTAAATAGCAATGTCCCCCGGTACCAAAGGTCTGGAGCCTTTTCTTATAAACAGTCACTTGTTCATACGAGTGCTTCATACTAAAATGGGTCTTTCTCTGTCAAACAACAAGGGATTCGGTGGACCCACAGCCTCACCTATTTGAACTGTGCCTCTTATCACCTCCATAATAGCTAAAGGCTGTGATGGATATGTCCAGGACAGCTAAGAAAATTGTAACCTCCGTGTATCTCAGTATATTATGGCTCCGAAAGTTGTGCTGAGACTCCCAAAGGCTTCTAAACGCGCACAGCCTCAATGAAGAAAGGTGTAAAGCTGGAAGATACCTGAGTCGGATTGGGATCTAGCAGCACGGTCGAGATCCAAGTTTTTCGAATTAAACTGGGTAACCCGATGCAGTACCTTGAGGCAAACATCATTCTGCATCTTGACAATAATAGCGCCTAAGGTACTGGTTTTGATGAGCTCTGAAGTGCATTTCAATAAGTGAATATGTATGAAATGCCGAGGGTTGAGTCAACGCATAGTAAGTGGTCAGTAGATGTAAGGCATTTCAATGAAAATGATAAATGACAATTATAACCCTGCTGACACGGACGTGCCATTAGCTGTACAATCTTAATTTCTCCACATTGCAGGAATTTCGTATATGAAACGGAGACACACACTACTGGTAATTAAAAGAGGAAAGAGAACAGGAAAACAGCATGCCAGACATGTAATAAATAAGTATGTAACATCAACGTATTTTATTCTCCCCTGGCACTCCCTGCTTTCCTATGACTTTGCAGATGCTAGGATATTGTCTAAAAGGGCATGCAGACCCCTGGTGTGGGTGCACAAGGGCATGTGTGCATGTGGAGGGGCACACGCATGTGCATCAATGTGTGTGTATCTTTCATGACGGAATGCATAAGTCACTTAATGAAATGATGGTTGACTCACAGAAATCGTTCCAGGGTCTCCTGTGCCCTCTTTGTCACCAAGGACTCCTCTCGGGCCACTGCTTGTTGACTTGCTACTAAGGAGCTTTTGAGATAGATTAAAACAATAGCATCAGCAGAGGTATAATTTTCTTCCGTCTCTCCTTAATTAGCTGTGAACCACAGGGCTTTCCAAGTAGCAACAGACTCTAGGAAGGCAAAGGGAACTGAAACCCACCATTTGAGGTCTCAGGATAAGAAGTACTTGCTAAACACCATTCTGAAAACCGAATAAAAGATGCCGCCAGCCATCCTTTCATCTTTTTACAAAACAAACCACTGTCTGCCGGCCCATGGCCAAGTCCAGCCTAGGAAATTAGCATGGCTGCTTGAGACTAAGAATCAGGAAGCAGGAATTTTGGAAACACAGTGGAGCATAGACGCATGTGTCAGGAGCCTTGTCTGTCACAGTGGAGATTTCTGTGTCCTGTATATCACCACCTTTCTTACCCGTGATTTTCTTATGGGTAAAAACCAGGATGAGTTCAAATACAACTACTATCTGCCGAAGCCTATATGCAGAGCTTCACAACACCGCTACAGTGTTGGTGCTTTACGTAGATTTTCCAGTCAGAATACTGGGTATATAGCCAGTTGGATTTCCTCAATGCCATAGCACTGACACACGGACTGAGCCCAGCTATGGGTCTGGTTGTTTCTCAATTGCTCTGCTGTGTCACTAAAACCCCTCCCGACTGCATTCACTCCCACCATCTCGATACTAACCTGGTGTGGGATCAGAGGCTTGTATATCTTTTTTTAAACCCTTCAGCATCATTTTTGTTTGGCTCAAAACAGCTGAAGCAAGGATTGAGTATTCTGGTTATTTAGTCATTGTGCATATTATATAGGTGGATATTAGCTTTTCAAAAAGTCAGCAAAACTGATTAAAGATTCAATTTTGATCAGCCTATGAGTAACAGATCCTTAGAAGGACTATGATATTTCAGAGTTCAAGAATTTGTGTAGCCATGGGACGTTTTCTATAAATTGAAAAAAAATATAATCGCCAATAAAAGAATTAGTATTTCTCAAAAGTACATGAATAGCTTCTTAAAAATCAATGAATGCATGCTTCTTTGAATAATATTTATATATACTTAACACCCAAATTTATTTTAAAATGATACTTGGTTACATAGTATAGATTTTAGTCATCATGTATCTTCTCAAATGATAGATACCAAAGTATAAACAGTATCACACATCGCAGAACTTCCTGATGTTAAAAAGTCTTCAAACCAAGAGAAGCAAAAATTAGCTTCTTACATACACAATTATAAAATGCTCAAATATGATTCTGTCTCATGTGATTCTTGGAAGCAACTCAACAGTCATGACGTAACACCTCCTAGAGGAAGGATCCACCTTTCTCCCTGGTTAGGCTCTGGTTGAGCCAGATTGGTTTTCCACTCTGCATCAATTTTGTGCTTTAGGGCTTGCTGTAGGTGGAGTATCTGTGTGCCCACCATTGGCCTACTGAAATCCTAACCCACCCTGTAATGGTATGTAGAGGTGGTCCTTGGTATTTGAGGTTATAAGCTCTTCTTGAGTGAAGAAGGGTACAATGGGATAAACAGACTCAGAGAACTACTTCAGCACTTCTACCATCTGAGACTACAGTGAGAAGACAGAAGCAGATCCTCAGGAGACATCTGTCTGCTGGAGTTTTCATATATACTTGATTCCTGAGAAAGAAGAAGACTGTCCAATTCAATTGCCATATTCCTGAAAAACCCATTTCTATCTGCAAGACTTCTGTGAAGTGGAGGGGAGGGGTTGACAATGAAAGTGGAGGCTGGAGCATTCAGATAATGGGTATTTAGAGGGCCATCAATGCCAGCTATATACAAGAAGTTGGGATAAACTAAGTATCTAGAGGGAAACATGCTTTCTGTCTAACTGCTAAGCCATCTATCCTTTGGAATGCCAGTCATACATGCACAAAGCAAGATAAGCTAATGACACCATGGTGATGCAGTCTACATTGAAAACCACCCCCACCCCCATAGTAACTTGGTACAGTAAAGGAGCACTGTGAAGACAACATGTGTTCTAGGTCCAGCGGGTTTACGGGGCCTTCAGAGAAGCACTGGAGAGGACTGCCACACTAGCCAGGCAGTGAGGGATTGATGGGAACACTGTTCATCCAACATCACCTCCACTGGGCTTTAACGGTGCTGTAGAAGGTACCCCTGATCCAGTTTCAGTGGCCAAGAAGCACCAGCCCCAGCACTGTAGAGGTAGACACTGCTGGGACTTACAGCAAGGCTACATTATGGAAGGCGCTATTGGTTCAGCCTGGGATTTCCTGACTTTCCAGAGTGGTAGTGAGAGATAGAAGTGTCACCACTGGATCTTCACTGTTAGTAAGTTTCTGTCCTTCGTGTTAGAGATTCCCTTGCTTCTAACTTCTAGTATACCTTGTCTCGCAAACCGTCTCTGGGCATTTTCTTGGTCTCTTAGCAACCAACTCCACTGTTCCACTGCATCTGGGCTGTAGATGATGCACTTGACACTGGCTATCCAACCTCAGGAATTGTCAAAAAATAAATCTGTATGGCTGACAGTTTGTTGGAGGTAGCCTGGCTGAGGTCTGATTGAAGTTACAATTAAAAAAATAATAATGATAAAAGTGCTAAGAAAACCAGATCTCTACTAGAGGTGAGAGTTTTGCTTCAGAAAGAGCCAAAAGAAGCGTGGATACAGACCATTACAGCTGCCCCTATTCCTCTCCGAGGAAGGGTAACCAGCCAGCAGGATTTCCCATAAAGCCCTATAGGAAAGTAGACTGGAAAAACCCACAAAGTCCTTCATGGACTTTTCCAGGGCTTCTTGCTGAGACATTCTAAAGTTACAATTCAATCTGGGAACTAGAGCATGGGAAAAAGAACTGTATAGCCCTTGAAGATAACGGCCACTGGTGAAGGCTTGCAAGCTCGGGAGACGGTGTTAGGAGATTACTCAGAATCCTTATGAGCAAGTAGAAGACTCCTGACAAAGTCAAAGCCCATAGTTACCCAGCTCCAAGCTCATCCTTCAGCCAGCAAACATCCAAAGCAAGCATTTGCAGCTGTTTCTCCAACAAGAAAGTGGAGCTGCCTGTCCCAACAGCATGTGTCGAAATCTCCAGGAAATTTTAAAATTACATATCCTTGAGGCCTGTCGCAGAGCTCAAAGTCTCTTTGTGAAAGCACAATTTAAAACTTTATTGACCACACAGATGGAAAAGTAATTCCTCTCTTTTCAAATAGTTTCTAAAAGTCTCCTGTACTTTGTCCCGTAGGATGGAGCTTCCGCTTATCATCCTGACTTTCAGAACAACATGACTCAATGGTCCGACATGATCCTCGTCGTAGAGAACCAGGGAACTGTCCAGTGGCACCATCCTTACTACAGATGAGACGCAAAGGAAAGCACGTATTCAGAGGTGAGGTCAAGGGCACAGGTGAGAGCAGAGACCTTTGGCTTCTCCACGTGTGCAATTTTTAAGATATCCTTTGCTATCTGCCTTTGGTTTTCCCTCAGTGTACACAAGTATTTTCTATTTCTATCATCCCTACCTACATCTCCAGCCCTACCTGTCGGGGTCTACAGTCTGCAGCAGGCAGAGTTCGTACTTTGCCTTTGTTAAAGGCCAGCTGTTTGTCCCTAGCTCACAGGGTCTGACTTGGACGGCTCTCCACTGACAGTAACAACTTCCAGATGTAGAGTGCAGACTAGTTATACAGACTAAGTAGCACCCCCACTCCTTCTGGGAGTGGAGAGGCCTAGAGTCCAGGCCCAGGGATTCCACTTACAAGCTCGATGATATTAGCAAGTGGTTAACTATTAGAATCCCAGTCAGCTTGTATTTCAAACGGAAAAAAAAAAATGAGTCATCTCTGTCCCAGGAAGGAACTATGAAGCAAAAATAGGTCAGAAATATCAACACATTTTACAAATTGGATCCAGTACGTTTTGACAAAGGTATTTAATCATTTTTGTCTTAGGGAACACAAATGAAATGTCTTCAAGGGCCAAGTAGGTTAGAAAAACAGGGCATTTTAGTAAAACTGTGAGTGGGAGAGCTGAATTTCACAGGAGAATATAAAGGCATTATCAGCGTGGTGGTGGTGGTGCATGCCTTTAATCTTAGCACTCGGGAGGCAGAGACATGTAGATCTCTGTGAGTTCTAGGCCAGCTTGGTCTACAGAGTGAGTTTCAAGACATCCAGAGTTACAACAGAGAAACCTTGGCTCAAAAAACATTATATATATAATGTCTTAGCTATTTAATAAAAGATAACCAGTTAAGCAAAGCATATCTTATGGTCAAACTCTGTGAGGAAGGAATACCATCCTGTGGGCCCCATTTCCATCACAATACTTCAATACTTCCCAAACTGTGGACTACGGATCCCCGACTTCAAAGGATCATGAATCTATATATACAGTCAACATTAACTATCACTTGAAAGCTGTGCCAAGAACATGCCTACAGCAGCGTCTTCAAGTGTGAGTGTGTGCCACTGTGACGAATATCATGTAGCTTCATTCATAAACAAATTTACACTAACTTTTTTCAGTGTGTCATTCTCAATCAATGGACACTAATCATATTCAACTTACTCTCACAGCAACCAGGGAGGAAGCATCATTTTTAACTTTAAAGAAAACTCCATAAGCTTAGATGTCAGGAAATAACCTTAGGAACTTTCAAAGTTAAAACAGATTGCCTGAAGGCTATAAGTAAGTACAAGTTATATCAGCAAAAGACTCCTCTTGTAACAGTTTCCAGATAGGATCTGGATGTGGCAGGAAAGCAAGAAAAACCTATGTTGTTCATAAACATGTACTGAACGTCAAATAAATGGCTGGCAGACAAGTGAGAGAAGTAAAACAGGTGTATTTTGTGGAAGTCAGGCAAAGAGGGCCTTGTGTTCATGGGTATCCCAAGACAGACCCATACACATATGCTCCCAGGTCTCACACACACACACACACGCAAAGCTACACTCTTAATATTTCTCTGAACGGCTTCAGTCCCACTGTGCACAAATCCAAGTCCCTGTAACTTGTAATGCTGCCTTGCTTGGAAAAGGGACACAAATTTTAAAATGAGAAAATCTCTTGGATTATCCATGCAGGCTTCCCATGCAATCCAGGCATCCTAATAAGAAGGAGGAATGGGAAGAGATGTCCACAGAGACTGACACAAAGCCAGGAAACTAATGTAAAGACAAGCAGGAAGAGGTTGAGAGATGATGCGCTTGATGACAAGAGCTGAATGGCCATGATCTAACCAAGGCAAGCAACCACGAGAAGTAGATAGAAAAGAGACGGATTCTGCCCTAGCGTCTCCACAGAGGGAATGTCCCAGACAATATCCTAGATTCAAGTCAGTGACACTGATTTCAGATTTCTCAGCCAGGGCCCAGACTCTCTAGCCTTCTCCTTTGTTCCCAGGGTTGACTAGCTCCTTTGTGCTCAGGGCCATGGTGTTCGCTGTTCCCCCTGCTTCACACCAGGTTTTCATTCACCTGGCTGTTTACTATTTAGATTCCATCCTAGAGGCTGTCTCCGCAGAGAGAGCTTCCCTGACCAAGCCAAGATCGCTCCAGTTGTGCTCTGTTTCAGCACCCATTTCATTATTTCCTTTTGCAACACTTGGTATAATTTTAAAGACTCTCAAGCATGCATTGATTTGTTTTTCATCTACGTCTTCTCAAACAAAAGTGCTTCTGGGTCTTGTTCACTGTTGTGTCTCTGGAGTCCACAGCAGTGCTAGCATATGGTAGGCACTCAACAGATCCTCGCCAAGTTAATGAGTGACTCTCGACTTGGGCTGAGGAGCTGACTTATGTGTGGGGATGGTTTAAAATACAAACTCCTCAGCACAAAGCAGACATCTCAAGGCAGTGGAGCTCCAGTTTTATACCAATATAAGATGCTTAGGTGATTCAGTCAGTGTGCACAGTAAAGGATCAATGAACTAAATATTGATGCAGAGCACAGCCCGCCTCTGTGTGCACCCACAGCTCCCAGCATAGACCTTCCATGTGCACCTTCTATGCCAGCCTGTTTACAAAGTAGGTAAATGTACCACACACACAAAATACTCTATACACCGCTGTTAATGCCTGTACGCACATAAGTAGCAACTTTTAGGAGGTAGAATACTTGTGTAATTATTCAAGTCATGAGGTTGGAGCCCTGAGAGATATGATTAGTGACTTTATAAGAAGGCCCGAGAGCCCTCCCCACAACATGAAAACACAGTGATAAAATAGCCATTTACAAAACTAGGAAGCTGCCCGTCACTAGGCACCAAGTCATTGACATCAATGACAAATTCATGCTGTTTGAGCATCCCATATGTGCCAAGTCACTATAGATGCCCAGATGTCTAAGACAATCACCAAAGAAGATCGCTGTAGTGCCAGGTGCTAAACACAATAAGAGGGTAATGTAGACAGCACAGAGCCGGGAAGACTGCCGGATTCCGTATTGACTGGGCACGTTTAAACCAAAACAGGGACACAGGACTTGTGTCCTAGAGGCCAGAGGTCATTTGTATTGGAAGAAGAGAGTGAAGGTGAGGGGGTGTTTGACGCCAAGGTAACCGAATTTTTAAACATGCACCAGCTAGAGTTCTTCTGTAGGCGTCTGCGGACGATTCAGATAATTCACTCCCTCGGCAGAAGCCTGGCTGCTTATCACGTCTCGCGTCGGCACCTGTGCTAAACGTAGCCAAGAACGTGATCCCAGATCTGTGACACTGGGATTTCCAAGTGAAGGCTGAAAAAAAGTGCATTACTACAAAAGTGCCTGGGTGATCGCGGTGCACAGCCAGGGGTGAGGGCAATTAGTGAAGGCAAACTCTCCGGGCCAGCCGGCAAAGAGAAGAAATAAGGGGGTTGAAGGCACAAAGACTATTTGACCATCCCCTGATATGACCACAAAGTGCTTTAGACCAGCTTGAGGAGTCCCAAGGCAGCTGTTAATTTACCCCTGCCTCCTCATGGCAGCCTGTAAGGACCCTGGAACCCTCAGCACCATCACCATCAGGGACCTTGAGTTCTACTTGGGTCACTGTCCACTGAATCTCTGACTTGTGCAAGCCTATTCCCCTGCCTCTGTTAGGCCATCTTGTGTGGCAGAAAGCTTCATACCATTCACAAAGGGCTCACCTCTCCCGTCTCCTTCATTTGAGGGACAATCTTGCCTGAGGCACAAGCAAAGCTCCAAATTGATTTAATTTGAAATTTCAAACTGCCGGATCCTGCTCCGCTCGGCCGCCACCTGCTTTTCTAGTGTGCAAGGACACTGAGCCTGTTTTTATTGTGTTTGCTCAACCAAGTCCACCAGTAAAATATTACTGATTTCCCCAGCGCCTGGGTAGTTTGTGAGCTTGGGGTGATATCCGAACACTCACCAAGCTCATCAAAGTTATGAGCAAAATAATTTTTCTCTTAAGTGGGAGGGGAGGAGGGATCTGGATTCATCACTGGGGCATATCACTACGCGACACTTTCAGCTTTCTCTGCCCAGAAAAGTAAACAAGTAAAATTGCTTCTGGCCCCAACATCCATACACTTTCTCTGTAGAGATAAAGCTTCCCAGCCAAGCAAGGAAATAAGTAATCTGTGAAGTCAGAAACTGGTGCCATTCCCAGTGTCTCTCTACCCCCTTCCACATATTCAATTTAACATTACCTGTGACGGGGTTCGCCCTTATTCTCATGTTGATTCTATTCTCTGCATTTCCTTGGCCACTACAGCAGTTCAGGCCCCGCCAGGTAACCTGGATTGCCACCATCCGCTGTCTCAAGCAAACCTCTCCTGAAATAAGTTTCCCATTCCTTTCCCAGTCAGCAGAGATGGAGTTCGTAATTTGAAATATAATTATAATTTGCAAACCCTCTCCTGCTGCTCTGTAGCTAAGGTCCACACTTTTTGGTATAGGTTACCAAGCCCCACACAAGTATCCTATGTCCCACCCAGCCGTCAGGACATAGGACAACACATATGCTCCTACCTGTGGTGCGCATATAAGAAAGGATATCTATAAAGCATCCCAAACAATACCTGGTTAGCATCAGAGTCCCAGAAAAGGGTAGCTTTCTCTATCAGTTCATTATTTAAAAAGCGATGTCCAGATCATCTGGGTTGGTTGGTCATGGTCTTCATCAAAAATGTCCATGTCCTTGTGTTCTCTTTAAAGGAAAGAGAACGTAGGCGGACTTTATCTATTCCTTTACTGTATGGACCACAGCATCAGCGTTGTAGATAAGAGGCCACCAAGCAAAACATTTGACAGTCTGGAGCTAGGACAGCCTACATTGAAATGCTGGCTCTGCAACTTGCGTGCTGTATGTGTTGTCTGCTGGCTCATGTACAGTGAAGAAGATAACAGTACCTAATAAAAGCTGTAGGCGAGACTGAAAGACTCAGTACTCACGGGATACTAAGAATAGAGTTTGGCGCATAGTAAGCAATCAATTATCAACAGAGAAATGACATATATATATAAATATATATATATATAATGTTGATTTTAGATACAGCTATATATAGATGTAAATATATATGAAAATATGAAAGCACACACATATGTATGTGTATATATCAGGTCTACACATTCTTAAAAAGTATTACAAAATCTCACCACACTGCTTGGCTCGGGCCATTTCCCTCCTGGAATTGCCTTGTCTGTAATTGTGTAGCTTATAGACATTCATCTTTGAGGCTCATCTGTAAGGTTTCTTTCTAGCATGTCTTACTGGATACCAGAGTGGAGTGGGTCTGAGGACCTGGAGGGTGGCACACTCTGCTTCAAACTGTAGAATTATTTTCAACGTAGGGTTGACTATTTTTACTAACCCAACCATGTTTTACTTGTCTTATGTATGTGAGAAACAGGGAGAAAATTGTTCCTCTTGCAGAGTATCTGTGTTATACTTAATGTATTTTATTTCTCTTATTTCCTCCCTTTGGCACTGAACGCAGGTAGAAATCATTCAATTCCTCTTTTGGGCTTGTGGGGGTTTTTTTTGTGCGTGTGTGTGTGAACTTGAACTAGAACTTTAAGTCAGGACTTGTTCCTATCTTGGACAAATCACACACTCTTAGGCACGCAAGTAAGACACATATATAGACGTATAGGGCACAGCAAGATAGTGTGGACTCTACTGACTAGGTCCTCTATCCCTACTAAGACCTAGCTCAAATATACACATCAGATCAAGTATCTTATCTCAGAGCAGGAGTGGAAGCAACATTTTATTAAATCCCTTCATCTGTAAGTTAAGTTAAACTTCCTAGAATGGCAGCTATCATTCCCAAAGTCCTTGACATTGCCACATCAGCCTCGAGTCAGGGGATAACACCTGAGGACGCTGTCAGCCAGCCTTCGCTGATCACACCGTACACAGAGAAGCCATGACTTCTATCTTTTTCTCAAGAGCCTTTCCTAATGGAATGGCCTTCTATTGTCTCACTAACTTGAGTCTTATTCTAATAACTAAGGCTATGTTCTCTGACCCCCCCTCCTCACCACTTTTCCTAAGTTCATCTTAATTCCCCATGCTTCAACAAATGGACAAATGAATGTATTAGCAAACAAGGAGACTGTTGTCCAAATTAACAATTAGTACACATCCAGAGGTCTCAGAGCGTGTCTGCTGAGGGTAAATGTTCCCACTAGCCCTTTCTTCCTTTCATCCTACGATGCTTCTCTACCCTCCGCCCCAAAGCCACTCCTACATCATCATAACTAAGAGCTCCAGAATTCTCAGAAGCCTTTTCTTACCCTCTCTCTTGTTTTACTTCTGGCCAGTGAATGATGTAGAAAACACTTTCAAACACCACGAGCAGGATTTTTAGCAAGCAGATTGGTAGTTAAGAGTTGAGTCTGTAAAATAGTCAAACTTTGTTTAGCCATTGTTTTCCATAAATATGTTTTAAGAAATGATTATAAACGTATATATACATGCATAAATATACGTATTGATGTATAATATATAAATAGAGTTACATATACATGCACGACAGGACGGGGATGGACTGGAACAAGCCTAAATGCCTAACAAGAAGGAAATGGAGAAGGAAATACCTTTAGTTCCAAAGACAAAGAGAAAAACACCACTTCATTTTCTTATTGGTCACGTTATCTTAGGCGCATTTTCTGTGTAAGAGTTGTATCATCTACATACTCATTTCTATAAAGAGATAATAAAACCTCTTCCTAAGGGTTACCATGTAGAGCAGACGAAATTGTACAGTAAAACAATTTAACTTGAAGTTGACACATTAAAAAGCTCTTAATAAATGTAAACCATGTAAAGAGAGAAGTGGGCAAAGGAAGAAGAGGAGGAGGGACAGGAAGAGGAGGAGGAAGCTGTTCCCACTCTGTCCTGTCTTAATAGGTGACAGAATATAATGGACTTTGTGATCTGAAAAGGAAGACGAGGGTGGGAAAGAAAGAGGAGGAGTCAGGAGGAGGAGGAGGAGGGAAGAAAGGAAAAGGGAGGAGGAGGAGCAAGAGAGAAATTAGAAGAGACAGTCACTGGCTAGAACATTAGGCAGTTATTAAGTATTATGTTTACAGAGTCTGAATTAATAATGTGGAAAATGAATTAATGATCAGCAAAGGAGCAGGATTTAAAATTGTGTACACAGTGATAATACAATGAAATAGAAACACAAAAAGAAATTGGAAGACGATGCAGCAGTAGTTAGACCCCCATGAGAAGACTAAGCATGTGTTGCAGGGAGTTGAACCCCTTGATGTCTTTCCTTTCGTGTTGGAATGCGTTTCTCTTACTTAAGCAGTATCGCTGACATTTGCATGACATGGCGAAATCATTTCAGTCTTTTCATTCATGTCTGTTTTCCCCTGATATAAGACCAACATTCAACAATGAGCCTTGCTCATTGAACTGGCCACCTCATCTCTGCTTGTAAATGAAGACAACATACGTCATAGGTTTGGGGTGAGGGGAATAGAGGCAGTGTCACCAAAGATGACTAGAATAAAATACTGCTAACAAAAATGTTTCCCTTATCCCACTTGAATTTTTAAATGCCCAAGCCATTTGGTAGGAGGATAATAAGTAAGCCAAAGATCTAATAGTTTTTACAGAAAACCATGACTCACTTCATGGAAACCACCACGGATCTGTTTGCTCCAAATACAAAGGTGAGTTCAGCTTGTACTACGGACTCTTGACAGTTCTTCATTCTGCCTCTGCACGGACTTCCTCTTCTACACAAGTTAAAAACCCATTTCTAAAGTTAACTGTAGCACATAAAACAGTCTCTCCTTACTTGACAGGAAGTTGGCCTTCACTTTCTGTCCCTGAGCTGTGGACAGTGGTGATTGTTATGTTCTCTCTACCAGAAAGATACATCAAGTTCTAAGGAGGAACCCATAGTTGGCTCTTGCCATAGGCGAGATATGCCTTTATGTAGGCAACCTATTTGTGTTAAATTTAACTTTTCCATTCACCTATCCATTCTCAATAAGGTGACAGCTAGCATGCCGCAAACTTGTAGTATTCAAGAAGAAATTGCCGCTTCTACCCAAAATCCATTTTAGATAGAGTAATGGCAAAGCAGTCAGTTGTGTGAACTCCTCAGTGACCGTGTTGCTTGTCATGGCAGAGGGAGAGTAGGTAGCTTTAGAATCAAGCAGTCATGACTCCATCTCTGCTCCATTTTTAGGTATTCAATTTCCAGGTGTGACATGAGGCTGGTGTCAGGGTTCAAGATGATTTCGGCACATCACTTCTAAGTCCAATGGCTGACTACTTACGCAGTGGCTAGTGTCAGGATCCCCTTGTTGCTCAGTGTCTTTCAGAACTCCCTTTCAAATGAAAGACAATGTGCAGACTGCTTTTTCCCATGCTGCCTTCGAAGGAGCAAAACTCTCTATCACAATGAAGGCAGATGGCTTCTCATTTTTACTTCATTTCTACTGCCTTTGGCTACTAGTTATTGATTTGGCTTTCTGCTTCATGTCTTCAAGTCTGGTGCTTCACCCATCAAAGAAGATGAGGGGTTAGGATGGAATGAAACCCCTCACTTCTGATCTTCTGGTTGTTACACGAACTCCCTAACATTCTTTCATCAAAATCTTCATAGCCTGGCCAGGGAGTACTAAGAGTCTATTTTTCCAGAGGAAATAGGATCCTCAGAGTGGAGAGAGAGGCCTGAGGTCACAGAGCTATGTAGTGGTAGAGCTGCATTATAGATAGATATGTTTGAATCCAAATCTTCTTACACCCTGAAGCCTTTTGGCCACTCCTGTTACCTAATTAGGTCTTTCTTCCTAAGGAAGACAAAATGGAGTAGGGGCAAAATCAGCCTTCAGAATGCCCAGGCTCTCGATTATTTAGTCTTTGCAGTTCCTTGTGCCAAAGACAAGGTTACAAGAATTTAGAACTGAAAACAGTTTTGGCCTTTAACACGTTAAGTAAAACAGACATCTAATGTTTAGCAACTTTGTTTCACCACACAAAAACAATGTAGTGGAGTAAGAACCAGAAAGGATCTCTTCCCAAATATAGAGGCAAGGTCCTTACTTGGTGCCATATTGAAAAATTCAGCAGATGGAATCTAGGCAAAGCATGCTGGGCACTGAGTGATGGAAATCCCGGGTGGCCCGTGAGCTCATTGGGCAGAGCAGGATGGACCAATGTCTAGTCACTGGACTGCATGTCAAAGTATAGACTTGCCTATTAAACAACTTTCCCCCACCTAGGGAAGTCAGAGCAGACTGAGGTTCCCAAGCAATGAAAGACCAATGCCAAGAGGATCTAGGTGATTTTTTTTTCATGTCAAAATAAGAGTTGCTGGGTGAGGGACACCCCCATCTCCCACACGTGCATACCTACTATTCCTCTAGAGGGATCTGCCCCTAACCCCATGTCAGCTGCTGGCGACTGGCCATTTAGCCACTTGAAAACATGCCTCCTACACAACTTCATCATGTTCTCTCCTCGCAGAAGCCTCTTTAATTTCATAATCCTCAAATTCAAAGCAGTGAGTCTGTCTACAGGAAGCCAGAGCTGTTTACAGGGGCCCAGAAGATATTACCCCCCAGAAAAATGTTATTTGTTTAAGAAAGCTATTGCTTCTCCCTGTGTAAAACACACACATACACACACTTACTATGACAAATGGATACAACATCTCAAGAGTGAAATATTGTGTTGTGGGTTACGAGCCAAAGCAAAGCATCCCCGCTCCAGTAAGCACGTATAAATTGTTGCAAACAATATCAAGAAATGGGAACTCACCCTGGTAACATAACAGCAGCGAGATTTCAAGGCCCCAGATGGCTTTTCAAAAGAAAAAAAGATGCAAAGGATCAAATCCAGTGCTTCAAACATTCTGCTGGATCTCCAGGGTGGCCTCATATTTCTAATTAATATTTCTTCCTAATTGTTATCATGATGCTCAGTGTGCTAAATGCAAAACTCACTGCTCACCACGAAGCTCTGGTGGGAGGAGAGGAAGATGCTCCAGGAGGAAGGGTGACCAGCTTCATTATGATGCAGAGGAATGCCACAATTAAGAATATAATTTTGGAAGATGTCAGCATCCTAATTACTCACAGGGCTTCCAGCGAATTAAGCAGTAGGTGAATTAGCTCATTTAATGAGCTCTAGAGTTTGGAGGCAAGGTACTTGCACTTTGCATTTGAGAAACACATTTCCCCCACTCCATGTTAATGACTTGGACACCTTAACATGCTGCTAGCTCAACAGGTTCTCCAGGAGCATGAAGGTCAATCACTTAAATGGTTCTGCAAGTCAGTTAAATCACATTTCTCTGCTTCCTGTCTACCTCTCCATCCTCCTGATTTTCTCCCTTCCTTCCCCAAATTCGATTGTCCAACATGAAAAGCTCATAATTCAATCAAGGACCTTGGGAAAATCACATCTTTCAAGGCTGGGTTAAAGGAGATACAGTGGAAATACAAATGAAGACCTGCTTTAGTATCACGATTTATACCTCTATAGTTCTTTGTTTCTGCACACATAATAAGGGAACAACGACGTTCTTATTATAAATATGCTTATTTTGCAGTATGGTATTTTTTGAGGATGGGAATACATGGTATTAGTCTCTGTATTCTAGAACTCACTATACTGTCTGCACCTTTAATATATTAAATAGGACATAATAATTTCAAAGGCATAGAAGAATGAATTGGTGATAAGTGGACTCAATCAGAAACAAATATAGACCCTGGGATACTTCCTAATACATTGTAGACTCTCCGAGGGAAAAAAGGCTGTATTAGTCACCTTACTGTCAAAATTTGACAATGGGTACACAGAAAGAGCTGCCCACTGACCGAATGAAGAAAAGGTGAAAAGACATACAGCTAGTGTTCGTCATGCACGGCCAGAGTGTGAAGCCCTAACATGCCCAGAACCCAGGGATTCAGCATGCTGAGGAAGGATGATAACAATGCAAGTGATCAAAGGAGGTCTGTCGGGCTTTCTTGTCTTTCAGCATGTTATACCCTAACTATTATGTGAGCTCAGGTGAGTTCTGCTATCCTTCATCTTTCTAGATGGATAAATGAAGCTAGAAAAGATTAAACTGAGTTATTTAACCCAACACACCACTGGTCCTATCCTCCATCTGTCTGTCAAAGGACTACATGTTTTCAGCTGTTTGATCATCTCTCTTGCTGGGAAATGGAGCTTATAGAGGTTAAGATACCATGTTGTACAGGACTATCAAGTCAAACAGCCGTCATCTTGGGCCTTCTGTTGTATCCTGCTTAAAAAACATCATTTCAACTGGGCTTGTTGGCTCCATCTCCTCATGGAAGAATGGGGAGGGCTTCCTAAGTCTCCAGCCATTCCATACTTCCTGTGGTATGCATCTCTGCTTTCATTTTATGTGGCCTCAGGGAGGGACTGGAGGATATAAGCCAGGGAAGACTAGAAAATGAAGGCTCCATCCACACAGATACAGGAAAGTCATTCTATCTGCTGAGCAAAGACTTCCTGGTACAGGCTTTTGTGGGAGTGAGCACCCACACTCTAATAAGTAACCGTTCACCTGTGCTCAATACGGAAACCCAATAAACTCATTGTTTCATCCCAGATGAACTGTGGCAGAATTGCTTCTCAGTTTATCCCTGAGTTTCTAGAAAGAGAAGTAGATATTAATTATCCAGGGGAGAGATTTTAGCAAAATACCACCATGATGGAGGTCCTCAGTTTACAACAGAATAGGGGCCTCCTTTCCCTGACTCTGTTAGACTTGTGTCCTCCAAAGGCATCATGGTAGTTTGAAGTAGAATAGAGTCATATGTTTGAATGTTTGGTCTCTAGCTGCTGGAACTGTTTGGAAAGGTTGGGGGTGGCCTTGTTGGAGGAGGTGTGGACTTACTGGAGGAGGTGTGCCACTGGGAGCAGGCTTTGAGGTTCCAAAAGGCCATCACCAGTTCTCTCCCTCTCCCTCTCCCTCTCCCTCTCCTCTCCCTCTCCCTCTCCCTCTCCCTCTCCCTCTCCCTCTCCCTCTCCCCTCTCCCCGTCCCCCACCTCTGATGAGATGTAAGCTCTCAGCTACTGCTCCAGCACCATGCCTGCCTGTTGCCATGCTGTCCACCCTGATGGTCGCGGACTCCAGCCCTCTGGAACTATGAGCCCCCAAATCAAATTCTTCCTTTTATAAGTTGCAGTGATCATGGTACTGTGGCATAGCAATTGAGAAGTAATGAAGATGACCTTGTTCTGAGGTGGACCCCAAGGTCATGCCCCTTCCATGGCTCCCCACAAGAAACTTTCAACTTCTCAATACCTCACAACTATTATTACCATTCAGGTTGTAATAAACCATTTGTTGAGTATATAGTACATGCAGGATGCAGGGTTTTCTGTTTTAGTGCATTTAATTCTCATTAAAACCTACATGAAACAGGCCCTGCCACTACCCCACCTCATAGTTGGTGATACCGAGGTCAAAGGGCTCAAGGGTTGTTCAGGCTGTTTAGCTTGTAAATCACAGAGCTGAGATTCTACAACAGGCTTCCTGACCCCAACTAACTGCTCTAGGTCATTCTAGGCAGCTCTGATTTTTTAAATATTTATTTTATAAATATTACTAAGGACTGCTTTTCTGGTTCATTCAACTCTTGATCATGATTCTTTTCTCCAAAAGTATCCAGATCAATTCAATGCCATCTTGGCTACTTTCACATAAAGGCAACTGCACAAATGGCTTTTATGGCAAACACCAATCAGTCACAAAGATAGGTGGAGGCTCTGCTTTCGAAGGATGCTAGCTCATAACCACATGTGCTGTTCTTTTCTGTTTTCACTGGGTGCATTTCTCTAGTGTGATCTTAACCAGCTCACCACAATGCTTTGGAGGTGGTTTCTATATTATAGAGATGAGGAAATTGAAGTTTAAAGAGGTTGTGCCTGTTATTCAAGGGCAAAAGAAACAGAAACGCTAAGGACCCTAGGGATCAAGCTGGGGTTTGTCTGCAGGTAAGACCTGGGCTTTTTCTACTGTGATATGAAACCTCTCTGGCCATGGATTTTACTGAGTTAAGTGTGGTGGGCATCACAAATGAGACCCAGACCAAAGACAAAGGTGCTCAGCTCAGAGAAAGCGGTGCTCTTCCTATCCCATCTTCAGGAGGCAGCACTAATTGCCATTTATAGAAGATCCTGCCTACCTCTGCTGGTGCTCAGAGAGAAGTTTTAATTCGCTGGTGGAGGAGTTGGGGGAAGGAATGGAGAGTGCTGTGAAGTGTCCCCACAGGACACTCCCCAAAGCAGGAGTGGTTTCTGATCGGGGTGTGACCTCATGCCTACAACATCTAGTTGGGTATTTGATGAGGCAAATACCATGGTGGGAACAAAGCTGTCCTCCTCACTGAGGCCAGGAAGTAGGAGAGAGGAAGGGTCTGAGAAGATAAGCCTTTCAATACTTTGCCCCCAATGACCTACTTTCTCGAATGGGGCACCATTCCCCAACAGCTCACTCAGCTAGGAATGAATTAACACATTGATATCAGTGCTCTATGATCCAGTCACCTCACAATAGCACCACCAGCTGGGGACCAAACCTTCAAGGCATGAGCTTACAAGCCAAAATGTTCAGCGCCTCCCAAAGTTAAAGAAACCCCAGCCCCAGGCACTCAGACTAACTATGCATCTGATACTGGCTTCTGCGGAGAGTATTGGGAGACATATGTCTGGAACCTAAGCCATGATAGCTTTAGTCTTTCTGTCTCCACTCTTCTCATAAGTTCAGGTTCTTGAACTGGAGAAGGCATTCTCAGAGTTCATCTGAAGTCCCCAATCCTCCCTCTGTGAGGACAAAACAGACTTTGGAGATGGGCATAGCAAGAACTCACTAGTTATATGAGTCACTAGTCACCTCTGTTCCCATTTCTCCAGTCATGAGCGCTGCTGACACCTCGCAGAGCAGACGAAAGGATTCTAAGTTCAATGGGTAGAACTGAGTCCAAATGGTTCTTATCTCTTCCTTCTCCTATAGCTCCCTAGCCTGAGAATATCATGCAGGTGGCAAAGATATGGTAGCAATAGCCAATCATGACTTATCCTCACGACCAACAGAAAGCTCATCCAACAACGAAATACAAGCGGCTAAAGACCAAATGAAGGGAAATTGTTGAGTTGACTTTTCTTTTGACTAGGAGAATTGCAAATACCCTGTCTTGGTCCTGTAGGTAGTATAGAGTGAGGCCTTGCCTTCCAGCCAGCTGTCATGAGTCACAGGATGGGTGTCCTCTGGCACCACAAGGATCCGCTCATCTCTGGAAATCTCTTTATTTCTTGGAACAAAAAGGTTTTGTGGAAACACTAATAACAAGTATGTATTTTGAAACAGATACTCATTTTTATTGTGGGAAGGAAGACATTAAGATGTCAAACTTGGAGCTGTTAAATGAGCATCTGCTGCCCAATTGTGGGGCACCAGGGACTGGGGGCTCGGGGAGGTAATTGCCACAAATAAGACACAACTGGACACTGATTTATTCAGCCTGTTTGCTTGGTTTCCACTTCGGGCTTCTTCAGTCGGCTATTCCTCTTTGCTGCTCCTTCTTGGGAACATGACCCCAGCTCGTTTAGATGGAAATTTGCTCACCCATTACCTCATTAATTTTGGAGACTCTGCAGTGTCCTTTATACCCCCTCCTCCTCAGCTTCCTTCCCGTCAAAATCCAAAGTATTGGTGGGGCCGAGACAAATGCTGCACCATTTCTCCTTAATGTGTCAGGGCCTGACTGTGTCGCTGGCAACCCTGACTGTCATAATTCAGCCAAGGAGGACTGTGAGGCACTCTGGGAAGCCGTCAGTGAGAGGTTCAAAGGCAGGAGATCGAGACCAGGACCAGGTATGGTGAGATGTTCAGGTGAAGGAAGTAGCGCATCCACTCCCCGCTGGGTTGATGGCTGAGAATCGCAGTAAACAGGGCTTCTACTTACTCAAAATAATAGTGCTGATACAGCAACCGCACGTACTGAGCTCTTTCTAGATACACATGCTATCTTGTTTATCTTTACAGTCCGACATGGTAGACGTATAGAAGATCAGTTACTTGATGAATGTTACACAGCTGGTAAATGACAGACTTTGTACCTCACACATCACACTTCAAATCCCATGTTCTTCACCATAAAACTTAACAAACAGCACCTTTATTGTATTCGGTCCGGTCTCCGTTCAATGCACGTATTGTTCTCATCCTCCTAAGAGGCCTGTGAAGAAGGTACCACGAGAGCCCTTAATAAATTAGAGTTGTATCCAGAGGGGCCAGTCAACTCCTGAATAGCACCCGGCTTTGAGGAGGAAGATGCATGTCTGCAGAGTGTGATATGCATGCTCTGCCCACAAGACCTGTTGCCTTTCATAGAGGCCCAGACTGGTGATGTGAACAGACAGCAGGAAGGAAGACGGCAGACAACCTGAGACCCAAGGGAGGTGCGGCCTTGGAGTCCCATATAACCAAACCCAGAGGAAAACCCAGACGGTCTCAGAGGATCTGGACTCCGGCAATAAAATCCACAAGGACTGCCAGAGACGTCAGTACAAAAGCCTGTTCTTCACACGGGGCGCACATAGGGTATAAAACACACAGGCATCTGAGTGCTCTCCGGGCACCAAGGGACAGGACTCTTTCTGAGTGCCTTGCTGCAGCAGGTGGAAGGAGGAGCAGAGAACCAGTTTTTACGGAGCAGCTAGGGTGGCCTAGCGTGTGCTCTGTACGGTGCCTACATCCAAGGCGAGAATGTTGTCACCCTTCCTTCTTGTTGCCTGACATAGTACTTGGCACATACAAACAAAACAATGAAACACGACACCAGTGTGTCTGTATACAGATCTGTTGACCAGGAAGAAATGCATAGAGGCAGAAGCTATTAATAAAAACCTTCTATCACCTCGGAAGAACTCCTTATGCCACAATCAGTTTTGTTTCTAGCGACTTGACGTTTGAGGCATGCTCTGTGCGGATACCGCTACCATAACCCCGCTTCCAGGGGTGCCCCTCCCCCCAGTCGTTTTTCTCTTGAAGAGGATGTGGTGGCTTTCAGCAGGACAGCTTCTTCAGGGCTACGCACCTGATGACAGTGACAGTGGCCGGGAGAGGGGAGCGGGCAGTGACAGGCAGGAGCCCGACCCTTGTGAACTTTGTGGGCCTTGGGAAGGAGTTTAGAGTTTAAGTGTGGTAGGAAGTCACTAGAAGTTTCCGGAAAGAGAAGTGGCATAGCGGACTTATGTTCTTAGAAGACCATTTTGGTGATGGTGAGGATCGCAGAGAAGATGTCCGCTTGGCCTCCTGAAGCACTGGTCCAGGTGAGAGGTCAAGGCGGTAGGAGTGAATGTGGAAGCATTCACGTGGAGACAGAAAGGATAACAGATTCCAGACAGCGGTTTGTTCACCTGACGGGGTGGTTTAAGAAATGAGGGCTATGGAAAGGTCCATAAGCAGGTAAGCACATTTTAGTGGGAGACCCAGCTGACACGCCCGGTGGGTGGAAACTCTGAAATACGCTTTGACAAATTAACATCAGATTCCTGTGAGAAAGCCACTGGGAGTCCAGATCCTAAGAACCATGGGTGTTCTGTTATCGGAGAGCTGTATCAAGTTTCCTCACATACAAAGCACTCTCTTAGTTGCTGTGTTTTGAATCTCTCACTACCTCCTTGGTGACAGCTAGAAAGTCTATTCCCACGAAGGAACCGGTGTTCAGAATTGCTTCAGAGTCTCGTGAGTGACGATGCTGCTGCAGAGCCGAGCCTACTCGGTTCACTGACATACGCGCTGAGACCAGCCTGAGCAGCTTAAACCAGGGGACTTCGATCATGAACATCAACTGTTCTAGACTCTGAGAATGGAGCAAGGCCGTAAGTGTGTGCAGGCATGACTGAAGTACACCTAGTAGTACTGTCTGCTATAGTATGTCCTGTGTCTGCTTGCTGTTTTCTGTCACCTCTATCACGGTCAGCGTCCCATCTGATAGATGCTACTGCTCACTGTTAGTATATGCGTTTATCATCCTCCTGCAGTACTTCCTTTAGAATTAGATTAGTCATCACTTAAGTAACTTTGAAAACTGTATCTGTTTGAGAGCCCTACTTCCTATTATAGACAACTGGGGAACCCCACCGTAAAGTTCCAATTAATTCAGGTCAACAAGAGCTCACCAGGTCCTACCAGTGAGTCTTGTTCTAGATGGGAAGTGACTGATCTACATCACGGTTCTGGGCATGCTCTGCAGAAGGCTTTACTTTCCATCCATGGCTCTTACCAGTGCTTACTGGGTTGTGCAGTCTTTCTCATGACTGTTGTGCCTGGTAGATCGCCGCTTCCACACCGTTGCTTGACACATTGTTGTTTTACATCAGATGTCTAGAAGGGAACGTCGAGCTAAGCAGGTGCTACAGAGCCCAGATAAATGTGCCTGGTGCAGGCTGTTTCTGGGCATTCCAGCTTGCATGTTGACCTTGAGAAACCCACTTGTGTCCTAGGTACTGGGAATCTGGCTCTGAATCAGATAAAAGGCAAGATCTACAATCTCTTGACTATAGCTCTGTCCTAGGATTTGTACCAGCTACAAATTCCTTTAAAGGGACAGTCTGGAGGAAGTGTTCCAGGAAGTGCAAACCTAGACAATGTATGATTGGTGCTCAATCAAATATTCTTGTCCTCTGTAGAACACAGGGCCTAGGCTTTGTATTAACTTACAGTAGTGCAAACCTGCATTTCCCATGGAAGTTTTCGACTGCTTAGATCCTCTTGGAGGTGTCTTGCCATGTTTCCATGCTGTGCTTTTTTTTCTGCTAGAGTGGATTGGTTGTCACTATGTCAAGCTGGCTCCCTGCAGTGAACTCCTTAGTAGTGAGAAAAATCAAGCCCCCTCCCAACCCTGACACCCTTAGTAAAGAGAAAAGCATCACCAGGTACCACACTGCAACAGTTCGCCAGAAGCTTTATTTAGCCTAACACCTTCATTAAACCACCATGCTGCCAGAAAAAAAAAAAAAAAATCTCAGCACACATTTTAATGACAACAGCAAACCCTTTAGTTTCCAGGAAGTCAAGGAAGTTACCCGAGGTCAGACAGCCCACTAGGAATTAAAAAGCCCAAGCCCTCCCCATCTACCGATGACTAACACATGAGCACTGTGACCCTGAAACACACGCTCGAGCGCTTTATAGAAACCCCTCCGGTGGTTCCCAGTATTTATCCTGGAGTCAAATAATTGTTGGGTATTTTGGAGAGGACCAGAAATCTCTGACCACTCTGACAGATAATTTGATATATTATTTCATTTTTTAAAAGGCTACAATAATAACACGTCTCCTGGCCATGGCCTGGAAGGGAGGAACCCACTGGGTCTTTCCTGTGAGCAGATAACATATTTAAATGCAGTCCATCAGTCGGTAATCTGCTGCCGCCCATCCTGGGAGAGCTGGTTTATTGAACACTGTAATTGCCTGGATGCTGTTATTCATTTCTGTAGCTGTTGCTATTAATTAAATATTTTTGTCGGAAGCTCCCCGTGACATTTCTTGCTGCATTCTTGAATATCTGATAAGATACCCAGTCAGTACACTGGTGCCCGCTGCATTTGGCTGATAGTCTTGTCCTAATTTCTAACCCTCAAAACACTACAGAAACGACACAGTTTTAGCAGAATGAGGACTCCTATTGTTACAGGATTAGGGGGTGCAGAAGGAGTGCAAGAGTCTTAGTGAAATAGATGCAAATGTCATGTTTTAGAGCTCATTGTGCTGGCTGGAGCTGAAAATTGGACCAGACCCTTATTCCTAGGCTTAGCCCATTCCATAGGTCAAAGAAAGCCTAGTTACAATGGGTCTCGAAATGTCATCCCCAATGGGGGATGAAGCATAGACTCATTCTTCCACGTGAATTCATCAAGTGTCTCTGGAGGCCTGCAATGTGCCTACTAAGTGCTGGAGACATAGAAGCTAAATAACAATAACAAAATAGAGAATAAAGTAAGATGGTCTAGAGATACCTCAGCAGCTATGGGTGCTCTCTGCTCTTGCAGAGGACGTGAATTCAGTTCCCGGTACCCACGTCAGGCAGCTCACGACCACCTGTCGCACCAGCTCCAGGTTATGCGACACACCTGTCTGGCCTCTGCTGGCACCTGCTCTCAGGTGCCTGTACCCCCATAGACATACACACAAATAAAAGAAATCTTTTTTTTTTTTTTTTTTTTTAAATAAAAGGAGTCTCTGTGAGGGTGGTGGGAGTCAGGGTTTGGAGAAACACACACGAGTTACACAGTAGAAGGTGTTCCGGGTCCAGCAGCACATTTGTGGATACATGGCCTCCACCTAGTGAGAGTGCAATGAAAAGGCCCACGTCAAGGGACCACAGTAGACACAGAGCACAGTGTCCCTGCAGAGACAGGGCTGAGCCGTAGAGCTTTCTGATCCAGACCCATGAGGTCATCCTTCAGTCCACAGGACACACCCAGCCTCCTTTAGTTTTTACATGAATGAAAGACCAACCCGAGGCCAGAGAACTAGAAGTGAAGTGGAGGGAAGACAAAGGAAGAGACTGACATTTGTCCCTGTCCCTTGATCCTTCTGATTAGGGGAGGCACCTGTAAGGGAAGCGAGGCAGGATGAGAACTGAAGAGGCCGTGCTTGTGAGACAGCGAGACTCGGACACAGGGGACTGTGCTATGGAGTCCAGGTACATGGAGTCATCCAGACGGTGGAGAACAAGGCCTCACTCCCTCCCAGATGCCTCGTCTGCCCCACAAGCTCCCCCAACTGACAGCTTTGGGAGAGGGCAAGTAATCAAGTCAGCTTGGACACTGGTCTTCTCAGAATGGGCACCATTTGGCTGGCAGAACTGAGTCTTGATGGAGAGGACACAAAAACACAGGGGGCAGGGCGTAGAGGAAGGGACTACACAGGGCAGGACAAGAGGAAGGGACAGCACAGGGTGTAGAGGAAAGAGGACATGTGCATCATGATTATCAGGTAGACTGGCTTTGTGAGAACAGGAGAACACACACCCGGAGAGTCCTGGGCACGGGAACAACTCTGAGAGTGACGGAATGCTGTGTGAAGGAGCGCAGAGCTAGAAACAGTAAGCATGTGACTTAGACGATGAGGCTCTGGGATCGTTGACCTTTTCGCAGCAGGCTACAATGACGAGTAAGACAGATGGGTGGAGCACTGGCATGAGGCAAGGCTGTGTGCAGCATCCCCTGGGAACTAAGCACTGACATGCACAGGTCAGCAGGCCACGTCCTGCTCCTGCCTTGCTGGTGACTGCTTGTCCTGGACCTCATTCCCTCACTGCAGATGAAGGGCAAGGACAGTGTCTCCCGCTTCCTTGGGTCCGTGATCTCAGATGAGCTACTTCTGTGATGCACCAGCTCTGAAATGCAGCAACTCTACTCTCCGATGCTAGTGAGGGTTACGCGTGTAAATACAAGGAAGTGTGCGAGCAAAGCACAAAGTTAAGGTTCTCATGGCAACCAGAATCCACAGCAGCCACGCATTGTTGAAGGACCTTCTCCCGGCAGGCTGACGAATAATCCCGGAGTCTCCCTATTGGACAGGAATTGTCAGGGCTTCTTTTGGGGGAGGTGGGGGTGGGGCACCGAGGCAAGACTAGCCAACCATTTTAATGAGATTTTTAATCAATGCAAGAAAAAGAAAATGGCAAGACTTTCAATGAAGGTGCCCAAATAAAAAATGCATTTATATTTAATGACACACTATTTATTATTTATGCAATAATAAACGCCAGTTGGTTATTAATAAAATATTGCTCAGTCATTAATCCTCAATAAATACAGTTAGAGTAATTAGTATTAAAGTGACAAATACTTCATAATGAGAAGGTAATTTTCTCAATGTTAATGGATTATTCAAACAAACCTTATAACTTGAAGTTACCAAGACGGGAAGTTATCAAGACAGAGTCACTCTAGGGACAGGCTGAGAAGTGGTAACGTAACCTTGAAAACTCTGTAAGTTTAACAAACCGAAACTATAGCCGAGAAACTTAAGTTTCTTAGAGAGAGAGAGAGAGACAGACAGACAGACAGAAACACCACAGACCGAACATAAGCTTGAAGCAGGACAGATTTTAGGGTTTTACCTTTGCAAGGTCATGGGATTTCTTTGCTCCCTAGTTCTCTCACTTGAAAAATGAGGGTAATCATGCCTCTCATCCAGCATCCTGGTAAGGATTAAATAGATTTATATATTTAAATAGGTTATATATTTTTCAACGGCCTGAAGGATAGGAGATATTTGACAAATGACAATTCAGGCTCAGTTCCGTTAAGAAGGTGTGTCCCTTAACTGTAGCAAAGTGGATTGGATACCTCATTTCCTGAGAAGCCGAATGTGGGAAACTGAACTTGGCTTCTCAGAATCGCATCTCTCGCTCCGGGTCTCTGCACTGATCCTCTCTGCTTTGCCTAAGATGTCTGCAGAGCTGTCAAGTTGCCTGACAGCGCAGTGTGCCGGTGATGACAGAAATAACACAGAAGAGGAGAAAGGTGTAAATGTGAGAACATTGGCTTCTGCTCCCAGCCCTGCAGACCCTCTTCTCCCTGGCCCGCCATCTTACCACACATCAGGGCATAATTCCTGTGAGTTCCCTGAGCTCGGCTGGATTTTATGACCCTCCCCGTTCCCAGCACCTTTTCTTTCCTTGGCGCTTTGCTTCCTAGCAGGTCTTTGGTGGTGGAAAGCTGGGGAGTGATGCGGATGATGACAAAGAGGACAACCCAGGGGCCAAGCTGTGAGAACGCAGGGAGAGCCGGCCTTGGGGCTGCTCAGGGAGGAGCTTTTTCCCACAACAGTGAGCATCTATCTGTGAAGCACTAACCAACTCCAGATTTATAACCCTTCCGGATTACACTCAGTCCTTCCAGGAGGTGACATTTAGCCCAAACTGCAAGTATATTCTGGTGCCAGGTGCCAAGATGCTGGATAGGGGGAAATTTCCCCAGAACTTCACAAAAGAGCAACTCATTGCATTAGATGTGAGCTGTGCCAAAAGAAAAATAGAGCAATTCCAAGAGAAAAACCATGTCTTGGGCTGGAAACATGGCTTAGTTGGTAGAGAACCTGCCTGGCTCATTCCAAGCCCTGGGTTTGATCGTGAGCACCACATAAACCCGGTATTGCACATGCCTGTCATGCCCTCACTCGGCATGGGTAGAGGCAAGAGGATCAGAAGTTCAAGATCACCCTCAGCTACTTTGTAAGATGGAGGCCACAGGCTGAAGTAAAGAATGAAGTCAGAGAAGCCTGAAAAGCCTCTGTGAGCCAGTCAGTTCTTGCTTGTTTTGAGCTGTCTCTTCTCTCCAGCATTTCTAGAAATACAGACACCACCAGAGGTGGTGACCTATACAGATATGGAGGTGTAAGACAACACAAGCCCTGGAGACAGGATCAGCTGGGCTCAACTCTAGCTTCTGACATTTCTCAGCCTGCTTACAAAGTTAAAGTTTACAGCCGGAAGAACATGAGTACCCCTTTCCTCTAATTGGGTATTTATGAATTTCAACAAGTTAATGTATCCAACTCCCATGCATCGGAACCTGGGATACACCAACTGACCAATTAGTAGCCAGAAATATCATTACTAGCCTCCACCATTTGACCCAAACCTGTCTGTTCTGACTCTCCACTTGAAAAGCACGGGATACGGCGCTCTATACCAGCGGGGGAATGGCTCAATGCATGTCAACCGCAGATTCCAGTGTGAACATTCCTCTGCCCTAGTTGGTCACATGCCTGCCTCGGGCTTGTGAATCTACTCTAACCACAGTCCTCTTATCTGTTGAAAATGAATGTTAGGCTGCAATCAGTGCCTACCCAGGAAGGTTGAGACAGTTGCTGACATAAACATAGTCCAATAGGGGTTTGCTTAGATTTGCTTTCTTTTTTTTTTTTTTTTTCCCTCGACTGCAGGGCTTCTTGTAACTGTTCACCTTTTCATGAATTTCAGGATGTTTCCTCCTTACTCGAGCAGACTCATTTATATGTGGCAGAACTCTGGCATTTCCATTTTTTGTTTCAGAAAAAAGTTCAGTCTAAATTCCTCATGTTCTCATGCTTCATAGGTGAGGAAAGTGTGGTGTGTGTGTGTGTGTGTGTTAGTGTGTGTTGGTGGGGGTGTCTTAGTGGTTTTCCTCATTCCCATAACAAAATATCAGAGACTGGGTGCTCTAAATAAAAGAAAGTGGTGTTTGCGGACACAAGCAGAGGTGCCAGGCAATGTGATCTGGGAAAACGAGCTCTGAAGGATGGTACTGGGGCTCTGTCCAAAACCCCATTTAGCCTCAGTCACCTCTGGAGACCCTGTCCCTAAACTCTGGCAGCAGTGTTTGAACATACAAATCGGGTGTCAGGGAGGGCCACAATTCAGTTCACCGCTAGGAGGGAAACGGGCTTCTTCATCAACTTTACAGAATTATCTTGTGGTAAACTCAGACCAGAACCCAGAATACTTGGCAGGCCACTGTGCAGCGCCTGACTAGTTCCCTTGGATGCTAGTTTTATCCTCCAGCAGCGAGTGCCAATCACATGCAGGTCATTATGGCAGACTAAGGTTAAAAATTTCAGAGTCCCGTTGCCCTGGAAAAGGGAACTAAATCTCTAAGGAGCATTAGATGGGACCCTGGAGTTCTAGACAGCCAGTGCATTGGAGTAGTGAGTCACAGGGAACAAAGGTATAATCTCAGTACTGTGCTGACCAACTGGATATGACAGGGCAA
The DNA here is from genome assembly GCA_026225945.1 of Cricetomys ansorgei. Lineage (NCBI taxonomy): Eukaryota > Metazoa > Chordata > Mammalia > Rodentia > Nesomyidae > Cricetomys > Cricetomys ansorgei. The sequence goes on from JAMJFZ010002229.1 coordinate 1,756,435, forward strand.
ATTATTTAATCTCTCTCTGAGCTCCAGCTTCTGAACGTGACCAACCCATGTAAGACTCTCCAGGGCACTTTGTGGGGAAATGCACACACATTATCTAGCATCTTGCCTGGCCCTGAGCAAGCTGTGATGTGGGAAACACTGATTCCTTTCAGCAGGGAGAGGTTGTAAGAAGGGCTTTAGGTAACAGTACCCACAGATACTTTGTCTTCTTGGACATTAGTAACAGAGTTTGCACTTGGTCTTATTAACAAGTGTGTACGGGTTATCAATTTTAGATTTCCAGGATCCCAGGTACGGTGCCGGCTTCCATCATTTATCTTCTGTTACTGCGGGGGACTGATCCCACTGAGAGAGATTTATTAATAAGCACAGATACTTGGTTGCTAAAAAGCCATTGAACCTCTTCTTTAAAAATGGGAGCATTTGTGTGCTGCTGTGAATATGTCCAGACACATTTTTAATCCCCACAGCTGCCGTCAGAGACCAGCCTTCCTTGAGGAAAGCTTTCTTTATCAGCTACCATTTATGTATTACCTACCGTGGACTAGGATCCTATGTTTCATATTTTAGATACTCTATTTCTCCTAATTTACAGGATAAGAGGGAGAGGGGTGTCTCTGGAGCCCTATATTTTGGTGAAGACACTGAAGATCAGCCACTGAGGAGCGGGATAGTGGTCTGAAAGCATAGCCTTGCCTAGCAGCCACAGCTCGCCTGAGCTGCTTGTTTCAAGACAAACATATTGTCAGGCTACACCAAGATCTACTGCCTCCAAGGCTCCAGGGCTGGGACCCAGAGCTCAGTGTCTAGGATTGCTACACAGGTGATGGGATGTGCCTGGGTATTTGTGGAATTTGTCTGTGATCACATAGCCGAGAAGAGGCGGGGAAAACCACAGCCAAGATCTAACTACACAACAGCAAATCTCTCAACCCTCAGCAGAGGCTTGGTGATGTCCTGGACACAGATAACCACGGGGAGGAAGGGACTTGCTCCTGGAACATTGGATAGAGGTCAGGGCACTGCTAAAATTCTACAATGCTCATGGCAGTGTCCACAGTAAATAAATATAAGGCCCCATGTCTGTACACTGAGGTTACTGTTTTACGACGCCCTGTGAAAAGACACTTAAGGTTGGAGGTGAGGAAGAGAGCAACTAAACAAAGGGAGAGGAGAGGGAAAATCTGCTGAGGGATGGAGAGAGGGAGGAAGGCAGGCAGGGAAGGGAGGAAGGGAGGGAAGGGAGGAAGGGAGAAGGGGAGGGAAGGGAAGGGAGGAAGGGAGGGAAGAGAGGAGGGGAGGGAAGAGAGGAAGGCAGGGAAGGGAGGAAGGGAGGGAAGGGAGGGAAGGAGGAGGTAGGAAGAAAAATCTCCTGCTGAAATGAACAGAAGGGTGAAGAAATGGGAGGGAAAGGAGAGAAGAGGGGGAGGGAGACTGATGGCTGATTTAGAGAGGAGGAGCAGGAAGGCAGGAGACTGATGATGGAAATAGCCACTTTAACATCCTTGTGCTGGAGCCTGGGAGCAACAAAGAACGGAAGCGCAAGCAATAAGTCTTCAGTATTTCACACTTAGTGGGACTTTTGGACGTGAAATGTACTTACAAAATAATGTGGCATTTCAAAAGCATGTTGTCCTCTGATAAGCCAGGGTCTGGAACCAGAAAAAAAAAAAATGCGTGTATGGACAATTACCAGACTGTAACAGCCGATGAATGTGATTTGTAAGTTGCAGTCACTGTATGTATTTCAGCATATTAACATATAGACGTTCGGCACCTCCCCAGCAGAGGCCCACGCTGGCTGCCTTTCTCTCCCCGTTCCTCCTCCTCCAGCTCTCCTCTCCCATTCCCCTCCGGCTGCCTTGGTTTCTTCCTTGTCTCTGTCTTCTGCCAATCTTCCACTCCATCCTTTTGGTTCTCATTTTTTCTCCTCTTCCATCTTCCCTTTGTCCCCCTGCCCTGCCCCCCACCCCCCCACCTCCGGCCTCAAATCTCACATTTTCTCTCTCTTTTTTTTTTTTTATCATTTCACTCTTTTCTAAAGCATTCCTTTTTCTTTCTGGTCACCCCGCAGCTCCTTTCTTCATGGCCGTCTTCTCTTCCCTTCCCTCTCCTAGCACTAAGCTTCCAGCCTTCACCTTACCCATCCCGGCCTCTCAATGTGCTCCCTGCCCCCATTTTGACTCAGGAAGTCCTCAGCAGCACATCTGCACATACCCTGGTATTAAAGAAGCTCTTTTCCTAGCCCACCCTTCTCCTGAACCATCAGCGAGGGCGAGGACGGTGCTTTTAGCAAGGGGGCTGCCACTTTCAGGGCCTGGATGATACTCAAATGGAAAGAAATAGAGGAGAGGATGCCTCTGCCACCTAGAAATACAGATCGTGGTCCCAGATCTGTAACAGACAGAACAAGGACCCTGTCCCTACAGCCAGAACCGGTGAGTGCAGTCTAATGAGAAGAATGGATCTTTGCAGATACAATCACATTAAGGACTCTGAGAGGGAGAAATACATGGGATTACCCTAAATACAGTCAGGGTGTCATTATATCAGGGCCACAGGCTCATTTGACACAGACGGAGGGCAATAGGAGGGAGAGGCAGAGGTAGGCTGATGGAGCCAGAAGCCCAAGAATTCTGGATGGGAGCTGACAGGGGGGAGGACGACACTGTCATACGTGCAAGCAGGAGGGTGACTCTGCCCAGAACTTGATGTCCGTCCAGAGTCACCTATTTGTATTGAACTTCAGAATCCTGAGGAAAACAACAGCCTCTGTTGCCTCAAGCTATGGTTCGTGGTTACTGTTAGAGCTGCCGCAGGAAGCTAACACACTGCTCTTGGCTCCTATGCTAAAATATTAAGTTCTGAGTTTCTGAGCTGTCTTGCTCTCTGTTACAACTGCTTAGTCTTGACTCCAGGCTCCTGTATTACTATCACTGGGGATGTTGGTTGTTTCCCCTTCTACCCTTGTAGATATTTAATTCCTATTTGTAGTCATGAGTGAATTTTCTATTTGTCACAGAGGAGAGCCATGCCACCTCAAGTGCCGTGCCACCTTAACCGCACACGTTCTCTGCCCTGATCTACTGGATACTGAAAGAACCTACAGGCTTTAGTGCAGGGCTCCACACCTGCAATGTTATTGTATTCCTCTGATCGCTACCTATAAAGCAGGGACAACAGTTCCTCTTTAGTTACCCAGGATGGAGGTCACGGCTGGATTGTGGGTCATGAGCAACTACAAAGGGGATTTGCTCCATCTCCATGAGACTGATTGCAGTGGCGCTCAGACAGAAAGCAGGAGGTCTACAAATAAACAAGAACAGGAGAAAGAGCAAGAAGAAATTCAAACCCAAACAGACCTGCTTTGATTCCAAGCTCAGCCACTGATTATCTGTCTTCTAGGTCTGGGTCAGCTTTATTTCTAACTGTGTGATGGGAGACTGCATTCTTGAGCGCAGGTGATCACAGAGGCCTAAAGAGAGGATCGCACACCCTGGAGGGGGAGTTACAGACGGCTGTACGCTGTCCAGCATGGGTGCTGGGGACTAAACGCTAGACCTCCGCCAGAGCAGTACAGGCTGCTGAGCCATATCTCCAGACCCTAGACTGTTTTTGTTGTTGTTTGTTTTTTGTCTGAGAGAAGATCTCACTATATAGTTCTGGCTGTCTTAGAACTCACTATGTAGACCAGGCTAGCCTTAAATTCACAGAGATCCACTTGCCTCTGTCTCTGGAGTGCTGGCATTAAAGGCGTGCACCACCATGCCTGACCTGTGAACTTTTTTTTAAGTCCCCCTTTCCTTCTGTGTTCTATTGGGAGAGCCCCCCGTCACATAGGGTTACTGTTACAGGTTCATTAACATGCGGGGACCAGTTTTTAAGCTTGTCTAGAATGTAACACGTGACTTATGACTGTAATGTTAACAGAGAAAATCAAATTTGTATTTCTTTTATCAATCCTATCTCCATAGCATAATTACTTCATTTCTTAGAACCTCAAATGGCCTGTCCCTTCGTCAACAGGTAATTGTAAGGCCTTCAGGTGGCTGGCATATGGTTACAGCATAGTAGGGACTCAGAATACGTCTTCATTTTTAGTCAGGCAAATAAGGACATTGTGCTCTTCTCTGCTTCACCGACAAAAGAAACCTCAAAGCAACAGACTAATTCTGATGGCTTCTCCCTCCTGAAGTGTTTTTTAAAATAGATGGTCCTTGGTTTTATGGAAATCCAACTTATGTCTTTAAGACTTACATTGTATAAGAGAGAAACTTCATTTTATCAGCCAGTTCTACATTTAGCAAGGAGTCGAGGGTTTCTTTCAAACCACTTTCCTCTAACTTCCAATTCAAATGAGGACATTATTATTAACCCAGGTGTCAGGCCCTTTTTCCCGGTCCAGACTCTACCTGCACGGATCCGGCCTGGCCCCTGCGTGCAGCCTCAGCATGCAGACCCTCTCGCCTGCGCCCTGCGCCCTGCGCCCTGCCTCCCTGCCGCCCTGCCGCCCCTCAGTGTCTTCAGTTGAGACTGAAAGCCCACCGGGTCATTGCCTTTTGACTGGCATCTGTGGATGCTTCGTGCGTAGGGTGGCTGCATGGGAAATGTCACTGGCTATCACTGTCAGATGGCTGATCCAAGTACCTGCGGGTCGTAAAGTTTACAAACAGAGGAGAAACTGGCACAGAATCTTCTCACAGCTGCTCCCCAGTTTTGCTCTGCTCTGTTCACAGGCCAGCCAGACTCCTTCACAGCGTTAGGCTCTCTGCTTTCCTCAGCCTCCATGCAGAGAGCTGAGGGGTGGGCCGATGCCAGGGAAACGAGAGCTGAGGGGTGGGGTCCCGATGCCAGGGAAACGAGCCCGTTACTCCTTCTAGAACTCTGCTGTTCAGCTGAACTCTTTCCAGAGCAAGGGACCTTCGGTTTCACTCCTCTGAAAACTTTTCCTACACTTAAACATTCGCTCCTTACAGTCCTGCCCAAGTTATTCGTCATGGGATTGTTAAATGTAGCTTAAGGTAACAAACCCACGGACATTTCCAGTTGCACACATGGAGTCTGTTTTCCCAGCTAAGGCCACATAGCTAGTTAAAAGCAGAGTTAGGGATCAGAGGCTTTTCCATCTGCTGAACAGGCCATGGATGGACAGAGCAGATACACGTGGAGGTGATGTTGCATGTGGAGGTGCTGCTGCATGTGGAGGTGATGCTGCATGCAGAGATGATGCTGCATGTGGAGGTGATGCTGCATGTGGAGGTGATGTGTATGGAGGTGATGCATGTGGAGGTGATGCTGCATGTGGAGGTGATGCTGCATGCAGAGATGATGCTGCATGCGGAGGTGATGCTGCATGCAGAGGTGATGCGTGTGGAGGTGATGATGCATGTGGAGGTGATGATGCACGTGGAGGTGATGCTGCACGTGGAGGTGATGCTGCATGTGGAGGTGATGCTGCATGTGGAGATGATGCATGTGGAGGTGATGCTGCATGCAGAGGTGATGTGTATGGAGGTGATGCATGTGGAGGTGATGATGTACGTGGAGGTGCTGCTGCATGTGGAGGTGCTGCTGCATGTGGAGGTGCTGCTGCATGTGGAGGTGCTGCTGCATGTGGAGGTGCTGCTGCATGTGGAGGTGATGCATGTGGAGGTGATGCTGCATGCAGAGGTGATGTGTATGGAGGTGATGCATGTGGAGGTGATGCTGCATGCAGAGATGATGCTGCATGTGGAGGTGATGCTGCATGTGGAGGTGATGTGTATGGAGGTGATGCATGTGGAGGTGGTGCTGCATGCAGAGGTGATGCGTGTGGAGGTGATGATGCGTGTGGAGGTGATGATGCACGTGGAGGTGCTGCTGCATGTGGAGGTGATGCTGCATGTGGAGGTGGTGATGCATGTAGAGGAGGTGCTGCATGTGGAGTTGATGCTGCATGTGGAGGCTGGTGTTACATGTGAGCATGCCACTGAGCCTGCATCCCAGCCAAGCTGACTGTCCCGTGAGCCCCTCACCTGCATGCCTCTCTCTCTGTCCGTCAAGGCTTTGGTGACAGCTGCTTGCTGCCATGCTCAGCTTTGTGTGCCAGGGATTCAAAGGAACCTCGCTCTCATGCCTGTGCAGCAACCGTCCTCACCACTGAGCCGTCCTCCCAGACACCTATATACTTATTAGCATGGCAATGCTTCCAGCAATCACAAAATGTGTGTCCGAGCCTTCTTGGTCACTCGTAAGAACTGGATGCAAGGAACTGACCCTATTTTGCTGGAGTTTGCTTGCTGTTTAATTGACTTACCCAAGCATGAGCATCCTCAAGCCCATGTACCCTTGTGTTTTAACTTCATTTCTTTGTGTTTTGTATATCACAAAGTTTGCCAATTTCAATTTTAGAATTCGGCTATTTGTTTTTCAGGTAAAATATCTCAGCTCTGTAATTAATCATCACCACAAGTCAGTTTTAAAGTCCTTGGTCTCTTGTACCTTTGCCCTTTTAACCAGCTAAGGATGAACTGGCCTTGGGAAGGCTAAATCCAAAGGAAGCAAGATGGTGGAGTAGACACACCTGATGATGTCCAGGACAGAGCCTGGACCCTGGGCACTTGGCCGGGGCTGCAGACAGAGTGGATAACCGCCATTCCCAGCACGCAAGGCCCTGAGCGGTTTTGTCCAAGAATAAATCCTCAACACCGGTGCTAGGACCCCAGAAGTGTCGATCAACATGTGCCATGGTGACACTGCTGAGCCCCTACAAGTTGAGATAAAAGGCAGTAAAAGACCCTAGCTTTGCTACTCAAGTTGAGTAACTGGAAAATTATTTTTTTTGTGCCTCAGAATCTTCAATATTTTGAAAGAGAAAGAAGCAGGATGAGTTCTCTGCCTTAGAAGACAGTTGTGAGGATTAAAGATATGTAGCCCTGTCCAACAGCCTCTTGACAGCTACAGCTCACCAAGGTCCCTCACTGCAGAGGGGAGGAGACGGGGCTCACAGGCTGAACCAGGGAGCTCAGAGCCAACATAATAAAGAACCAGGCCATCTGTGGGTTCTAGCTCTTGATACCAAAGCTTTCCTTCTTTTTCATTTTCAGTATAGGAGATTAGATACAGGGCCTGAGGCTGGGCAAATATTCTACCACTGTGCCCCACTCCCTGGCCCTCCATTTATTTTATTTTATATCTGTGATGAGACAGAATCTCATGAAGTTCCCCAGGCTAACCTTAAGCTCGCTATGTCACCCAGGTCGCTCTCCATCCTGCAATTCTCCTGCCCAGCCTGAAGGTAGGTGGGATCAATGGCTGGCAATACACTACCCTGCCCAGCTCCACAGCTTTCTTGCTTTCTTGATCTTGCCATTCTTGTTACCATCTGTTAGAAAGGCATAAGGAAGACTAGAGGTTAGTCCAAAGCAGCTCCCAGGATTCAAGAGACTCCTTAAGTCCCCAGGGAAGCCTGTCTTTATGGGAAGGACTGGCTGATACCTTTCTGCAGGCATCTCCTGCCTTCCCTCCCTGGGGAAGGCTTGGGGAAACTGAAACAGTGAATCCTGAAAGGGGAACAGTGAATAGTTGCTCCTGTGCATTGTTATGCAAATGCAACACAAATTGGAGTCTTAAATCTGGCCCTAATGATGCCATTCGGCTTTGTCTTCAGCTTTGCTGACACCCGTGCAGAGACGCACCTTACAGATGTTAGTTTATTATGTACACCAATCACTCAGTGTGTCTGAGGTGGGCTGTTAGCAGCGCCACTGCAGCCGCAGCCCTGACTGAGTGACAGCACTCACCCTGTGAAGATATGCACCCGCCAGGTGCAGCTCAGGATCCAAGCGCCCCTTTATCAGAGCACGGGCAGCAGGTAATCAAATTCAAATTCAAGAACAAGGCAGATCCCACAATGAGGCTGACTAAAAACTTGCTTGAAACTTGGTAAATGATAATTTTAAAATGATAACACTTTCTAAAGCCTTCAAGATGCACACACACACACACACACACACACACACACATACACACACAAAATTGTTCCAGTCAATCCTTCATCCTCGGAAGGATTAGAAGGTTCTGCTCTATGCTAAATGTGAAGATGGCTTTACAGTTGAAACATATACCATCCTGTCATTTTTTTTCAAGCTTAAACATGTATTTTATTAATTTTTTTTCTCACATTACAACCACAGAAGTAGAGCAAATTTGGTGTGTATGCAACAGAACTCACTGGGGTCCAGCACACCGACTGCCTCTTCGGTGTTGCTGCCAAGGGTGAGCACGTGGCTGGAACTCAGGAGGTCGCCTGGTCCTGTGTGGCATCTCCCTCACAGCAGGTCACCTATCTCTAGCATAGCACACCACTGTACTGGAAACAGAGAACCACACAGATGACCAGAGGCAGCAGATGCTGTACTTGAAGGAGGGTTGATTGGTAATGCTCTCCGGGGCTGGGGGCACGGCCCAATCAGGAAAGTTCCTGCCATGCAAGCAGGAGAACCTGACTTCAGTCTCCAGCATCTCTATAAAAGACTGAGTGTAGAGAGGCTTGCTTTTAATTCTAGTGCTAAGGAGGCAGAGCCAAGCAGTCTCTGGGGCTCACTAGTCAACCAGCCCAGCCTCCTCAGCAAATCTGTTCAGATCCCAGTGAGAGACTGTCTCAAAAGACAAGGTGGACAGCAGCTCATGAGGAACAAGGACTGAAGGTGACATCAGTCTCCACACATGCATGTGCACCCTACACACACATGAACACACACACACACACACACACACACACACAAACACACACACACACCCTCTGCTAAAAAGGATCCAGAATATGCTCACTGCTTACCACAGAAACAAAGTGGGGAAAGGCAGGTTTGCAGGCCATACTACAATCTTTCATGCAACTTTCTACCTACTTATGAATTCATAAGTGAACAAATGATATTATCTAAGCAACTCCTCTGTGTCAGGTATTATGCAAGGTACCTAGGCAGGGGCCATACAGAAGCTCCAGTCTTTAGAAGAGGGAAAGAAAGAAAAAGTGCCCGCTCCAGTACTGAGCACTCCCAGTCAGACACCATGCAGTGGGCGCTCACTAAACCTCCTACACTGAGGGGCAGATCATCCCCATGTGCAGAACTATGAAGCTTAGATTATTTCAATGCTTTGTCCGAGACCACACGGCCAGGAGAGAGGAGAGCTGGGATTTCAGAACTATTACACCCAGGTTCAGCATCTCCAAAATTACGAGTGCTTAGGTTGTGCCATTCATGAGAATCCTTGTAGAACAAGGAGTAAGCAGCATTTGACTAAAAGTGGAAGTAGAGGAAAGCATGAGGCTCAGAGGAAAGTAAGAAGAGGACCAGTGCGGGAAGGCGGAGAAGACTCTCTAGGGAAGAAGTTGATTGGCTTAGGTCTGGAGGAGTGGGGCACATGGGATCAACCTTGAAGGACACACGTGGGACAGAGAACAGCAGGGACAGGAGCCCAGAAAGCAGAGATTGAAGATTGTTCATCAGCTTGGAGTATGAAGAAGGCAGACAGTGAAGGAGATGAAGAAAGATGCGGGATCGAACTGTAAAACTCTCATACCACATGGTGTGCATTTGAAGAAGTCCAAGAACACTAACTGAGTCCTTCACCTGCGGAGTATACTGACATGTTCAGTTCCATGCCAATCTGAGATACCAACATTGTTGAAGCACAAGCCCTTACTGAATACAGCCAGATTCTACTATGTGAGGTCAAAAGATCTGAGTTCAAGTCTACTTCTGATTCTTCTGTTCATCGATCGCTACACAACTCTGACTACCTTATTTCCTAATATCCATTCCAGGTTGCTGACTTACATTGTACTGAAAGACTCCTAGCCGTATGGGCTGATGGTGTTAAGCCTCAAGCACTGATCGCCCAGCTGGCCAATTCGCATGAACAACAAAAGAATACCCATATGTATTTATTTGTATGTATCCCAAACATGATGCTCAGAAATGCATGTAAAAATTCTCCCTTTTCTACCCCATACAGGCAGGTACCACCTTCCTTCTTTATGGGCCTGGAAACCCAGACCTGAAGAATTTGATGTACTAAATTCAGATCAGCTCCTTAGAGGTGAGCTGGTTGTTTTTAACTCTTCGTTCCACTGTCACTATTGCTTCACATTGGCCACTTGACTTGGCATTGCTCAGTCTTTAGACCCTGGAGCCCTTCAGAAGTGTCCACTATGAACTGGACCGTGCTCAGGGTTCGCGTTTGCTGTCCATGTGTACATTGGGAAGACAGCTGGAGCAAGCACAGCACGCAGAGACAGCCTTCTAGGATCATGCATCAAGAGGATTCACTGTGCTTATTAGGTGTACGTTATTTTTATAAATAAATAAAATTTATTTTATAAAATCCTGATACTGGTAGGATATATGGTATTTTTAAGCTATTGGATTGTGAGGAAGGTAAGATGATATAATACATATGAAGATATTTTAATTTCCTTATATCCAATTCCAGTTTCTTTATATTTTACTTCATTATCAAGTATCATAAGAAAGAACTCAAAAAATTCCTAAATTCCTTTAATGAGATACTTTTTGTATACTCTCCATTTCTTGCTCCTGTGACGTTAAAGCCCTGACAGGTGTGTGGTTTCCTCGCTCCTGGTCCCGCAGCACCAGCCCCCACAGTGCGTATTCCCAAGTGTCACCTTTCATGTGACAACATCACGTTAACTATGCCAACCTTGGGTTGACTTGTATTTTTCAAGTCTTAGCTTCTAGCACAACTCTACAGGGGTACTGCTATTTATTATTTCCTCCATTTTTCTAGGGAAGGGAACAGACAGAGGAGTGCATCTGTCCAGCTTACAGAGGGGCAGACATGGAATCGCAGCCTAGGCGGTCAGGCATGTATCCCCAATGCTAGACTCTGCGAATGACTGAGCACGTGACAGCACAAATGCACACTGTCTTGTCCATCCTCTCCTTCAATCCTGACTAACCCTATGGTTAGTAGGGTTAGTCCCAGCTTAGAGATGAGAACACTGAGGCTCCACGCACTTGATGGGGAAGCAGCTGTGTCCTTTTAGTACTGAAAGAAACATTCTGCTTCACCTTCATTCAGGGAAACGCACACACATATCTGACAAAATTCCAAGAATCCTCAGAGCAATTAGGCTCTCCTGCTCCAAACACAACAGAACCTTCTTCAAAGTGCTGCACGGGCTTGGAAGAGCGCGCACATAAAAGTGTAATTTGAACACTTGTCGCTTTTACCCCCTTGTTGCAAAGGAAGAAGAATGTTTATGCACCAAAAAATATCTAGCTGCATTTCCCAGTTTAATTAGTTTGTCAAGTGCCTGCAATATGATTTCCATGTTAATTTCCCCATATCCCATTTCAGTTTCTTTATATTCCACTTCAATTATTTGCTTAAAAATTGAGAGAGGCACAATGACTATGTTTAAACTCCACTTGACTCAAGTAACATTTACTGATGCTCCATTTTGTAGTAGCCCTGCAGGGCCCACAGAGACACAGCACATATGCTACTCCCCCTCTACGCCCATTGCAGACATCACTAATCAATCAACTAATCTCTCCCCATTCCACACTCCCTGAGAAAAGGAAGTCTCAACTATTTCTCAGCACAGCTTTCCAAACAAACAATTCCAAACGATTAACACTAACATAGGAAAATAAAATTAAAACACTACTTGTAACCTCAGTATAGATTTTTAAAATAATTTTCTCCTTGTTTAATTGTCAGGAGGTATTAAAACAACTCCAGGTTTGGTTTTTCAAATACTTTTTACAAAAACGAATGCTGATCGAGCAAGGACACAGATTTTAGCTAATAGATAGCTGCTTGTTTATTTATTTAAGAAGGTTGTACCGAGATCCCGGGCTATGAAGATGCCACATAGATAGTGTCTGTTCCCAGGGAGCTCTCAGGCTGGTCTGAGGAGTGCTGACTGGTCAGAGGAAACGACCTTGTAGTGTGGTCTCATGTTACAAGTCCAGAAGATGGAGAAGGACATCAGATCTTTGGACCCATTCAGAAGTAACCATGGCAACTGACTATAGCAGTTGAAACAAACCAACCTCCAAATCTCAGTACGTTAACCCCACAGCACTTTCTTCCTCGGTCATAATCTAAAAAGGATCAGGAGGCTTTTTACTCCATGACTTGGGAGTCACTCAGGATGCTTCCCTCCTACAGCTCCATCTTCCCTTAGCCTCTTCAGAAATCTCTTCTGCGTTCGTTCATTTGAGACATTGTATAGACTTAACGATTGGACCTCCTCTCCAAATTCACGCATTGATTCCCAACGCTCATTTGCTGCTATGAGATAGAAGCTTTGGGAGGTAATTAGGCCGTGAGAGTGATCCACCCCCACTCTCTCGGGATCTGTGCTCTTGTAAGAAGAGACATGAGAACTTGCTTTTGTTCTGTGCTGTCCTCCACGTGAAGACATAAGAAATACAGCAGCCATCTACAAGCCAGGAAGAGAGTCAGACGTCAGATGTCCCAGTGTCTCACCCCTGAGCTTTTTAGAACCCACAACCATAGGAAATGAGTGTCTGCCATGAAAGCTACTCTGTCTATAGCCTCCTACTAAAGATGCCTGCACAAGGTATCTACCAGCAAGAAGGAAGGGAACATCTGGGAGACTAGAAAAGAGACCATAGCCGGACCTGGAATGACTGCATCGAACCAGTGCCAGCCTGACCTGAATGTGGGCTAAAACCCGTATCTCGCTGTTCACTTCCTTACAATGGGAAAAGACTTCACTTGTCAACTTCCCTAAGAGGCAGGGGGCTAACAGAATTCCTCCGAGTTACTCCCAAGGGGGAGATCTCCAAACCATTTCATAAAGTGCTATGAAAAATAAACTTTGCCATGCTAAGCCACTGAGACTTCAGGATTATTTGTTACAGCAGCTCTTGTTAAATTACCCTGTGTAATAGAGATTCTATTTGTTTTTCTCTAACACGGAGGTAACAACGCCCTGCTGTGAAGACCAAATAATAAATGAGCAGGAAAACTCCCCAGTGAACTTATGTGGCAGAGATGTCGTTACTCATTTCACCTTAGAAAAGCAGTGGGGACCCCAATTATGGAGTTAGCAAGGAATCCAACCCACAATAGGAGGCTGGCCCAGGCCCTCCTGAGCTACATATACTACAGGCTTTCTTGGGCTTCCTCATTTCACAGTAAATCCTCACAGGCTCTGACACATTCACTGACTAGTGATCATGCCCAGCAAAGACTCTGGCAGACAGTCCTATCAGGGACAGTCTGGTGGAGACTCCTTCTGACAACAGCTAGGTGGTTGTGTCCAAGCCAGAGCTACCTGCTTCTGCCCCATGGTCACCCGCTTTATGTGAATGACGTTGACACTAACAGTGATGTGCTGGAACAGACCCATGGCGGAAGAGTCAATGATGCACATCACTTCTTAGATCCTCATTCGGTGGCATCCTAGCTTAGAGTCATCCACACTGGGCAACCTCACACTGAAGAAACAGGCACACATGGAAAATATGGTTCTTTTCCTTTCTATTTGCCCTTAATCCTTTTAAAATGGGTATCTGCAGTGTAAGCATCTGTTCACTAATCACTGGTAATAACACAATGAATAATCAGGGTTATCATATTCAACACGGCCATGGGATGACTGCCAGTCTCCAAACTTAATTCTAAGTATATATTATTCTTTCTGTCCTATGACTTCCGCACAAGTAGACGATCTCATGTTATTTATGCCCCAAAGTGGAAAGTTAGCCTCTTGGAAGCTAAGGAATTGCTGAAGGCCAAGGCCCAGTGAAATTGGAAAACTCCACTCTGAAGTGAATTGTCTGACCTAAAGCTTGTACTACTTCTACCCTGTGAGATGAAATAAAAGGAGAACTCAACTTCCATTTCAGATTCTTGAGGGTCATTGTGAGTTTCATGAACAGAGCAAGGAGTAGAGTAACGACGGAGACCTTTCTTTGTATGGAATTATGCAATGAAGTAAAACATCAAATTTTGCAGTTGTTTGTTCTTCAGAAAAATCCCATAGGTGATTAAGCAGTCATGGCTGGGCTGTTTTACAGATCAGGAGGCTGAGTTCACAGACTTGGGAGTTTTAGAGCAAACAGAGAAAGCCCGTTCAGAGGTGACCACTGGACATAGGTTCTTCCCTACCCAGACCACCTGAATTCAGAATTGGAAAGATCACACTACAACTTATAACTTGGCCCACAGGTATGTATGGTTTACATGTTGTGATCTCTCGGGATCTGTGTCTGGTGGTAGATTTAAAGGCTCACCGCCCCAGGCCTTCAGGGTAGAGCAGGGTGGTTGCAAGCACTCAGAGGAAGCTACATGAACATCTATTGAACGGCTAAGTGGCTGGATAGATGACTGAATGGATGTCGGTGGAACAATGGAATGGGGGAGGCGGGGTTGTAACTGGAAGGCTGACAGTGATGAGCCCAGCACCAAGAGAAAAGGGACAAATCAAAGAAGGGAGGCACAGGAACACAGGAACAGTGGTCACTAGAGAGTAACAAGCATCTTCATGGTGGCGACCAAGCTTGTACAAAACCAGACCTTACAAGCCTACTGTGTTTTGATGCCTTTGAAACAACAAAGCTACAGGCTCCTTTCCTGTCCCAAGCAAGAAAGCCAGAGTCAAACAAGAGGCAGAAAGAGACAGTTTCCCTGTTTATATATTTGGCTATCGCCCTGTCTGACCAATGCCAAATGGAGCCTGAGATGGTGACATGTGTGTCCTGGCCACTATGGTCCTACGTGGTCCTTGGGCCTACAAGACAACCTTCTCTTCAGAACAGCCAAGTGTCACATCTGCCCCTTTAATTCTTAGTTTCTATATCCACATTTCTCACCTTTGTCCCCCTCCCCCTTTGCTCTTACACCCTCAACCTTGGTTCATTTCCCATTTTCCTCTTTCTAATCTATACCCCCAGATCCTACACGTGGTTCTGCTACTAATGGCACTGACCATGGCTTTCCTCCTCATTGGTCACAATTTACATTGTTTGTGATAGTCATTTTGACCTTAACTGTACGAATGTCAAATCCAGCCAGCTGCCAGACTGCCCCTGTCAATCATGTCCTAAGCAGGAACCCATGCTACAGGAGCGCTAGATACTGTCTTCTCCACGGATACTGCACTGTCGTGACGAGTGTGCTTGGAGCATCTAGGTATCCCCAAAATGCTTTATCTGTTTCAGGTCACGTCCTCTTGGCTGAACATTAGAGTCACATGGATGCTTTTTTAGACGTTCAATAGCTAGATCTCATTCAGATTCTATTTTCAAAAACCTTGAGGTCATTATAATGAATGGCCAGTGAGCCTCCTAGGTTCGAAGCCAGTCCATTACTATTGTCTCCTCTGCAAGGGCACAGGGACTGAGACTGGAGCCCAGAGGAAGAGACACACAGTGGGCATTGTGACATTTCTGCAAGGAGGACACCAGAAAAAGATGTGGGCCATTCATACTGCATCCCTATGTTATTCCCAGATACAGCGCACAGCCCTCGGTCCGCAGCAGCGTGTGTTCTGCCAAGGGTTGCAGAGATGTTTGCTGTTGTGGTCTTGCAACAATGAAGGGACACAGACAGCACAGTGTGGTAGGGATCAGTGCACCGGTGTTCGGGTGCTTGCTCTTGAAACAAGGAACCAACCTACCTCCATCTTACTTAGGAGAGCGCATTAGTGTTTAAGCCAGGTGGCAGAATAGTCTTTGTTTTTCTTTTAATGCAGGCCTATGTTTTAGTCTTTAACTAACCTTACGACTTTTGAAATACTACCCTGAACTCACAGCATGAAAATAGCTTAGACAATATATAAATGAATGGGCATGGCAAATTCTAGTAAAATGTGATTTACAAGAAAAAAGTTGGACCAGGCATGGTGGAGTACACCTTTAATCTCAGTGCTCAGAAGGCAGGCACAGGCAGATCTCTTTAAATTCAAGGCCAGCCTGGTCAACATAGTGAGTTTCAGGACAGCCAGAGCTATGTAGTAAGACCCTGTCTCAATACCTCTGCCTATCCAGAAGGAAGGGAGGGAAGGATGGAGAAGGGAAAGAAGGAACGAATGAAGAAAGGAAGGAAGGGAGGGAGAGAGGGAGGGAGGGAGGGAGGAAGGAAGGAAGGGAGGGAGGAAGGAAGAAGGAAGGAAGGAAGGAAGGAAGGAAGGGAGGAAGGGAGGGAGAGAGGGAAGGAGGGAGGGAGGAAGAAAGGGAGGGAGGAAGGAAGGGAGGAGGGAGGAAGGAGGAAGGAAGGAGAAGGAAGGAAGGAAGAGAGAGAGAGGAAGGAGGGAGGGAGGAAGGGAGGGAGAGAGGGAAGGAGGGAGGGAGGAAGGAAGGGAGGGAGGAAGGGAGGGAGGAAGGAAAAAGGAAGGAAGGAAGAGAGGAAGGAAGGGAGGAAGGGAGGGAGAGAGGAAGGAAGGAAGGAAGGATCATGAGTTGGAGTGAGTGGCCTGTAGTTTTAGTTATCCTGGGTCAGTTAACCTGCAGCCCACTGGGGTGCACCCACCTACTGGGGTGATACTGAGATAATGGGCATGACTGACCTCTCCATGGAACAACCTACGCAGGATTCCTATATTTGTTTTTAAAATCCTTGACACATTCAAAACCGACTTCGTCTTCCCTTACTCGCCCTTGTTATGGCACACTCATTTTGCAGATGTCAGCCTCTCTGTGAACTGCTCACTCTTACTGTGTCTACTCTCATTCGCCACCATGTCTGCAAGACCCAACTGTAAAACAGTTCTGCACTGTCCATCTAAAACTATGGCGTATGCACGGATACAGTGCCAGAAATGGGAACCAGCAGTGAACAGGGTAGACACAGCTTCCTTCACTAAGGAAGTGTGCCCTCCTTCACTAAGCTTGAGATGGGATGACAGATGCCTAAAGAGCAGTGAGCTGCACTAACCAAGACCTCCTGCACACCAGGCTCTGCACTGGGCATTTTGCAGCAGAGTTGCAGTCTTCAAGACATGTCTTATTACACGAGTTAGGATTTCCTTCTATTCACAGATTAAGTCACCTGCTCAGAGTCACAGGGCTGGCAGCAGCACAAGGGGAGGCAGATCTGTCCCCTCCCTGTCCTCACTGCCTCCCCCAGCCCCTGATTGTGCATCCTTGCACGGAGCTGGCTTTCTGAGCTACACTGTCACTTTGCGCATTCCTGATCAAGGGTACCCAGAATGACACCTGGATCTTGCTTTGGCAGAAAGCCCTTGACAAATGTCTCATCAGCACAAGGGCTGTGCAATTAGGCACAGACTATTAAAACACCCATGTTGGAAACCCAGCTCTCTGCTTTTGCCAAGTAGCATTGCCACCTGTGCCAAGGCAGGGCCAGATCCCAGAGAATGATGGGAGCCTCGGTGCTGAGGTGGCAGTCAGTTCTCAGAACATTGCCCCACCCCCAAGTCTGTGCCTGCTCCCGGTATGTATGTGTCATGCAGAGCTGACACCCTGGCTACCTCTATTCCATTTGCCTCTCACACTGTAACTTAAAAGCAGAATAGCCCTACAGATGAACAGACTTGAGTTCAAACCATGCTCCTGCTGGGGAAATCACCAAGCCTCCACTGGCCTCTGTAATCCCATCTTTAAACTGTAGCTGTACCACTCCCCACACTGCCCAGGGTCACCCCCGGAGTTAGAGGGGTGTGAAGAAGCCAGCGTATGTCAGGGTCTGAGATGGCCTCCTTTGCTGTGGCTACCATAATGACGGGCTCCCAACTGGAGATTTGTGTACTATGCAGCCCCACAGGTGGGGCTGGTGGAAAAGGGCAAGTTCAGGGCCTCTAGTAGCTCCAGCTTTCACAGATTAAGGCTAGCATAGAGACAGAACTCAAACCTCAGTATTAAGCCTCACCCTGGCTCCCAGCTTCAACCCCTATCCTAATTGTCAGTAAACAGGCTTTGGCAGTTCCCTGGCTAAGCTCATGTCCAATGGCTCACTAGCCTGCTTAGTTCAGCAGCACCAGGGGAGTGCAGTAGTCCCATGTCTCCTAACACTCAAAGACCCGTTATAATGCGTGATTAAATCTTTCTCACACATTAAAGCCGAGCTCATAGAAGGACTCCACCAAGTGAGTAGGAGGCTGACCATGGTGCTCATGCTTTTGACTACATTCGCTGAGCCTCTGTACCCTGGTGCAAAACTCAGGTCCTTCTCTTTGCCTCTATCCGCTCTCTGCCCCTCTCCTTCTATGCCTCCCTCCCTCTCTTCCTCTCTCTCCCCACCTTTTCTTCCTCCTCCTAGCATCTCTTCACCTTCCCTGTCCAAAATATTCACAGTTCTTAGAGAGTTCTGCATTTCTAAACCTTGGGCCCAGTTGCCTAGTAACAAACGCTACCTCCCCAGACATCCTCACAGCCCCACAGACCCTCCCCAGGAGAAGACGGCATAGGTAGTGGCCTTTGGTCACCTTTCTTAGCTTTCAAGGATGTTCACCTTTCCTGATAAATTCAACATAAAATCACTGGCTTGTCAACCCTGGACTCCAAATGCGCATTTGTCTAGATACTGAGACCTCAAAGATGCAGTAGTTGAGAAAGACTTGTGTAACTACAATGAAATAGTCAAGACTAGGGGTCTAGAAATAAGCATCAGCAGAGTGTTGAGACTCTAGCTATAATGTATGTGAACCCCCGCATACATACACCCTGGTCACATCTCTGTGAATGTGGTGGTTAGTATTGGTTGTCAACTAGGAAGCAATCTCTGGATAGACCTGTGAGGAGTCACTTAGATTCCTATGGCTGTGGCTAAGAGGCATTGTCTTGATTAAGTTCATTAAAATGGGAAGACTCACCCTTAATGTAGAATGCTTAGATCCTGGACTGTACTTAAAGGGGAAAGCTAGCTGAATACCACTACTTACCGTAATCTGCTTCCCGACTGTGGATGTAAAGCGATCAACTACCTGAAGATCCTGACACTAGGACTTCGCCACGATGTGCTGAGCCCTTAAACTGTAAGTCAAAATAAAACTTCTGTCCCTTAACATGTTTTTGTCAGAGTGCTTTGTCACAACAAAATGGCAAATAACTAAGACAAGGGGCTTCGCAGAACCCATGCTCTCTGCACAGACCCGTCTCTCTTTCAGCATGCCTCATTTGGGGGAGGGGTTGGCAAACTCTCAGTGTTCTATACTTCACTGCGTACCATTTAACTCCTTCCGTCTCAGCTTTGGGTCTATCTTTGAGCTGCCTGATAGCGGTTGCTAACTTCCATTGCTCATCAGAAAGCCCCATGTGGTCTTATTGACCACAGCTGTCTCTTCTGTCTCTCAGCTTTCAGTAATGTAAAGTCAAGGATCGTGGAATCCATGGATCCCAGCACAATGCAGCAAAGGCAGTGGATTTATTTAGGAAAGAAAAATGAGACAGAAGAGGCGTGAAAGATGGAAGGAATGGGAAGATCAAGAAAGGACAGAGAGAAAAGGAGAGAAAGAGAAAGGCAAAGTATGAGGAAAGAAAGAAGGAAGTCAAGAAGAACAATGAATCATGGGACATATACTAGGGCTGGCCTTAGGAGGGGACATAGAGTATCTATAGGGTATCTATACTAATGAAATTTGCCATCTTCTCACAGGAACAACGTAAATGAATGATTAAGACAGTCTGCAGAATAAACAGGCAGTGCTGTGAGCTAAGCCAGCCACAAATTCCAGTTCAGAACACTGCCTCTGCTTAGCAGGAAGCTCCTTTTAAATCTAGTTGTCAGTGGCAGCACTGACAGTGGCCTCTGCTGGATTTAGGGACAGCAATGCAGTTGGAGGGAGGTCCACCATGGCTTGAGGGGAGAGATTCTTATTTCCTACTGTCTTAGCCAGAGAGGCTGAAATTGCTGATGTGCCCTGTGGAGCTGCACACCTGGCACAAGGAGATGCTGAAGTATTTATAAAGGACATAGATAAAAGCAGAGCCAGTGACTGAGGGACACGAGAGCTAATCTCTAACATCTCATCTCACAGGCATACAGCACGGTGGTTGAGTGGCTAAGTGAATGAGCAGGATGTGGTTCCTGATACTGACACTATAGCTGGCATGTAGTTGGTGAACGTGTGATGAATGACTGAATTCAGCAAGGTTTCATTATCTCAAACTGCCATTACTACTGTTTACCTGCTTCCTGGGCTTAGAATCACATACACGGAAGGAGCTTCCCAGCCTTCCTTACTGGGTACGTCTTTATCATACATAGAACCGTAAGGACTGAGATGGCCTGGGGTTAAATGAACCAGTGTTCTGTCCACCCACTACTATAGCTGCTTATTGCTTGAAGAGATGCAAACACATCCCAGACTATCTGAGCCAACGCATCTCCGAAAGCAACTTAGTATTCTTCCCTATTTAAACTCTCACCAATCACCTTTTTGGGAATCAAATGGTGTTAACTGCTTCCGTAATCACAGGTCTAGTTTTCCAACCCACACTGACATGTCTTCCTCTTTCAGAGCCTTTCTATGCTTCCTTGAGAAACCCAAAGCCCTGCTGTTCCGTGGCCCTCCTGTGAGTGAGAGGCATGGTCAGAGGCGGTGCACAAAGGAGAAAATGCCAGTTGCATCACTAATGACTTGGACATGCAGCAGGGACATTATTGTGTCCTATGACAATAATGTGGTTCCCTGTAGAGGCGACGCAATACAGTGAAAAGATTTAGGGTTAGAAGGCCAGCGTTTAATCTCAGCCCCACCACAAATTAGCAGTGTGACCTAGAGCTACGCACGTATCTCTCTGGGCCTCGGTTTCTTCATCTATAAAACGAATGGCCTGGGTATGATGATTTCTAAGACGACTCCCAGCTCTAATATCCTGAGATGCTAAAATGGCTCAGGTCATTCCAATGGCCCAAAAAATGAATGGTGATTCAGACTGCTATGGCAATTCATATTTTATTTATTTTTGAATTATGGAAAAGTTCTTTTGGCCAGCTACAAAGGCCCTGTTCACCAGTGGAACAAATGCCCATAATTTCACAGCTATAACATTAGGCATGAGATTTAGAAAACAGAAAGAGAATAAAATGGTGCTTTTGTGTTTATAGCTTTATTAATAACTTTTACCTCATCAATAATGTGGTGCATTTGTCAACCCCAGAAGGCAAGAAAATATTTAGCTCAGAGAGAAGAACATAAATTACCATTTATTAGCTACCTACTATAAATTACCATTCACTAAGTGATTATACATAGCCAGATACATTCCTTATGCTGCTTCATATATATATATGTATATATATATACACATATATATATATGAAATATATACATACACACACAAGGAGGGCATGAGGGTAGGTGATATATATATTATATATGTTGTATGTATATATAATACATGTAATGTATATAATATATACATAATATAATTATATATAAATTATAATTATAATTATAATATATAATTATATATAATTAATTATATATAATATATAATTATTGTATATAATTATATATAATAATATTATATATAATTATATTATATATAATTATATAATAATATATAATTGCAATTATATTTAAATAATTATATATAATAATACATATTATATTATATATAAATATATAACTATATATTATATCTAATATTATATATATAAAATATATGTATATAATGTGTACACAAGGAGGGCAAAAGAGTAGGTAACACTGTCTACATTTTGTAAGTGAGAAATCTGAAACCCAAGTGGATGTGGCTGGTCTAATACCACATAACTAGTAAGGTCAATTTGATCCCAGGCCTATTCTACACTGAGCTAAATTTTTTTTCCTGCTGAATCACTTCTGAAATACCCTTAATATCCTTGCTAAGTAGAGTGGTCTCTACCCGAGCAATTAACCAAACAGGAATCTGGGAGGCTGTCGAAAGGTCTACTGTCCTAGGAGTAAAACCTCAATTCTTACACTGAGTGACTGCTACAGTTATTCCCAATCTGAAAGGCAATGGTTCTAATCATTTTAAATCTAATACAAGTTGATTTCAAATATCAATAACCACCCCCAAGAAGCTGCAAAATCTAACTCCTTTCCCTCTTACTGTTTTCTAGTTACTTTCCCCCTAAGAACAATAAACACTTTCTCAGCTTTGCAAGAGAGCTCCACAGCCCTCCCAGTATCACCCTTGTATCCATTTGATGACCAGCTGCAGCCATAGACCTCAGCCTACCAGATGGTAGCCTGAAGCTGTTGGAATCTGATTCAGCAGCACAGGACATGTCCGCTCACAGCCCCAGGTAGCATAATCTTGAACTCTGCTGAATAACTTCCTTCCGCTTTTCTGACGGCCATTAACTCTGGGATTCCTGCGAGGAGCTTGAGTTCTTCTGAGTTTCCTCCCTCAGCTGTAAGCTGAGGACAGAGGAATCTGGTAAGAATGTGATCGAATGTCTCATAAGGATGGCAGCGGCGGCAGAAGTAGCATTAAATCAAGACAGATGCAGCTGGGTCTCAGTGGGTAGCGCAACTTCAGGGACTGTTTCTTCCCAGGCAAAGAAGAAAGTGTCGCTGGACACGAACCCTTCTCCTCTCTTGTGTGCAGGGCTGATCCTTATAGAAACTGAGCAAAGAAACTTAGCATTATAAAGCTTCCTGAAGAACGAACAAATGAAAACAGGGTCTAGGAGCACCCAGATGACATTTACCAACGAAATCAAGCATCCTGCGCAATAATCTTTAAACAACTGAGCTGAGCTCATTTCTATGGCTTTGAGGACTGTGGAGAACACTGGGTTGAACCCAGTGTGTGAGGAAACCAGGTGATCCTTCAGGCCCAGTCTTTCCACATTGCTATCATACTTCAGGCACAAAGCTGAGCATGTGTGAATGACCTAAACAGCCGATTTCAGTCTCGGTTGAAAGCGTGTAGAGTCTGACACACTTAATTCATAACAAAGCCTTCTAACATAGTGACCGAATGAATGAGGAGCCTGAAGAGCAGAGAGATTGACTTACATACCCCGGTATGCTTAGCAAGTAGTAGAACTGGAAGAGCACCCTGGCTGTTCCCGATAGACGTCCTAGAAGGCAGGCCAGACAGGTGGAATAAAAACCCCCGAGACTATGGGGCCCCGGGAAAGACAAGATTGACATGGTGTGAGCACAAACATGCAAATGCCTGGAGAAACAGGAAAAACATCGGCAAGGACAGAAGACCAAAACGGGATGACAAGTGACTAGAGAAGCGACCCAAGAGAATAGAAGTCGAAATGCAAGCAGGGGTGGCTAAAAGCAAAGGTCAGAAAAGTGGCCGAGACAAAGAGTGGAACATCTGAAGAGACAACGGGAACGAGCTGGATCGGAGGCTACAGTTCAGCTGCGGCAATGGGACTGCACGTGAGGCTTCCGTTGTTCACAGAAGCGGCAACAGAGCTGGAACGAGGGTTCAGTCTTCTTTCTCCTCTTATAACGTAAATCTGTGCCCAAGAACCTGAGAAGGATGGCTCCTGGGGGCTGGAAGAACTCACCATGGCTGCCTTCTCTGAGGAACTGGAGAGTCCATGGGAAGATCCTTCAACCCTTCCTTTGGGAGCCAAACTTCAAAGCTCTGGATGCCTCAAGGATCTGCATGTCCTTCCTGTCTCCCCACTGTATCCCTCAAGGCCTCCCCGACACATTAAATGCCAAACAGTCACACCAAACAGAGAGCTAAGCTTACTGGCTGGTGAAAGGACAATTGATATTTGAGAATCCCCTGGATTTAATGAAAAAACAAGTTCTGGAAGACACTAGAGAGACTCGGGAAGCCAACTTCCAGCTTTCAGCTTTCCTGCTGGACCCCACTGGGTATAAAATGAACAAGCCTGCTCTACATTGAAAGGGTAGACTTGGATTCAAGTGCCAGACCTGTCTGCAGGGACTTCGTCCCCCACAGTGAGCTTCAGCAGAGCTCTCAAGCTCCCTCAGTTGCATGTCACTGCTGATACAGTATATTAAAAGGCACAAATCATGATGTATCTGAAATATACTTACCTCTTAATTTTTCCTGTCTCCTTAAAGTAAGATAAACCACATCAAAAGCAAAACCCTTATCTTTATCTTCTATATATGATGGTGTTGATGCATATCAATACCTGGATTTGTTCCTGGATCTGTCCAACTGTAGGAAGAACAAATAAGGCCTGTCCCTCCAGGCCGTGGTCAGAACAATCCTCCTCCTGTCTCTGGCCACAGGGTACCAGGACCTCACTGACACCTTCCCCCCAGACCCCGTTCTCAGCAGGAAACTGTCCAAGAATCCTACAGGTAGGGTTCCCACTGTTCACATCCTCCCTTCTCATTCTCTTGACTTTAGGCCGTTTTCTCTAAATATCCACATGACACAACTTTGAAATTCCACTTCTATTTTATCTTAGTGTCTTGCCAAAGTTTCACTCATTATTTCTCCCACTGCCATAAACATTGCTATTCATGATTGATCCCTGTGAAGAGCCAATGGGGTTGTTGGAAAGAATTAACTATATTCTCACACTCAGCACTTCTGTCCAACCAAACAATCCCAGTTTCTCTGAAGACACAGATCTTTTCCCTAAGCACTTTTCTGTTTTGTTTCTATTCACCTGTGCCTTTCTTTTCCCTTCTCTGCTCAGTTGTCACCCTTCAAAATGGAAATCAAGTAACAGAATAAAGCTTTATCTCAAAATTAAAAAAAAAAAAACAACTTCTATAATATCGTCAAATATAACAGATCCTGCAGGGTTGAAAGGCATCATCATATCAATTCCACAGCCAGAAAACCCCTTCCTGTCCTTCAAATAATGAGTCACGTATCATATAGCATATATGTCTGCTACCAGCTGCTGGACTCTGCATGCTGACATTACCTGGGAAGCTTTCAGAAAACGCTGATTCCTGACTCTCTCCAGACCAGAGGAATGCCGGGGTCTAGACACGGTTGTCTTTAAATTTTCTTCGGTCATCTATCACAATACCAGAGCCGAGAACACTCAATGTGCTGAGGTGCGGACCAGCATCAGCATTTGCATCAGTAATTTTAGCTCTCACTAAAGCTCACCTTCAACAAGTTGTCGCATGAGCGAACTCTGAAGCGTGGGAGAAACGTAAAGGATGATTTATGTAAGCCGATCCATGTAAGTTTATGGTAATATCATGAGATTTTAAAAAAAACTATATACAAATCTAACAGCTTCCAACATACTGGGCAGGATTGACTATTTCTAACACGCGAATTAACGTGGATCCTCACGTGGAACTAAGCAGTTTTCAGTTGTGGCCTTGAAACTTGGCTTCAAAAGAACTAAGGATGCATCTTGCAAAAAGATGAACATTAGGTAGTTGATTAGCATAGTTTCCAACTACATCCCCAAACAGACCTCCACAGCCCCTCACAGCGCAGACATATTTCAAGGTTGTTATCTCACAGCCGTCAAGCACAGCCTCCTCTTGCCTTCTGTGCTGTAATTTACACTCAAGAGTAGCACGAGAGGTTTTTTTTTTATTATTATTAATTTGTTTGTCAAGCAGTGCTCTCAGCTCCCTTGTAATTATGCTGCCTGTTAGTAGCATTAAGTACAAATATATCTCTTAGATTTGCTTGTTAATTTGTGCCTTCCCTATATTTAGATATAGCAACAGATAGTCACAAGATCAGAAAACGGCTAATGGTCAGGAGAAGGGGACAGAAAGCGCTGGATGCTTTTTTGCCAGTAATAAATAAGCAACAAACTGGCATGTGGTGGAAAGATCAGATAGGAAGCTTTGGGTGAAGCTTGGCTCCAGTTGCTGGCTTGCTTTTTTTGGTTTTGGTTTTTTTTGACAAGTGAGTTTACATCTCTGCATTTAATGACCCATATCAAAAATAGAGGGCAAAAATGAAATGTATTTCAAATATCCAGCTGAGTTACCATGTGTGAAATAAGAGATGAGAAAGACACTTACACTGGTCCAAACCTCTATGTAGATAAGCTTGCTTTGTACATCCAGCAGCAAACACGCAGGGTAACTACTTTTGGTATTACAGAGATCCACGTAACAGAGATTCTTGCTACCACTGTCTTGGTTGGGATCCCACCATGATAATGAAGTCTTTAGCATCTTGTGTTAATTTAACGTGTCAACTTGACCGGACCATGGGATGTCTCAATCTCTGGTTATTCTGAGTGTCTCTATGAGGATGCCTCTAGATGACATTAACACGTGAGGCTGAGCGAAGCTTGCTGTCCTTTGGTGCAGGCTCCTCCAGTCAGGGAAAGGCGTGAAACACATAAAGGCTGACCAAGGAGACGCTTCTTGCTGTCTGTCTGTTTGAGCCAGGATATCAGTTTTTCCCACTTTCAGACTCAATCATCAGCCCTCATTGGATCTCAGACTGGTGGCTTTTAGGTGAGAATTTGCACAACCAGCTCTTTGGAGAGGAACCAGGAGCTAAAGCATCAGCACTGATGCTCCATTCACCACTTACCACAGGAGATTTGCTTCTTTCAAAAATTGTAAAAGCCAGTTCCTTACAACGGCTCTTACACTGTCCACTCCCCCCTCCATACCAATCCTATTGGTTCTGTTTCTCTGGGAGCACTCTCATTAACGTGGTTTTTAGCAACGTAAGCTTTCTCTTGGAATCTAACGAGATAATTCTCAAGAAGGTGGTTTCTGTTGCTAGAAGTATTTTCACTGGACCTATTAAGAATAAGGTAAGTCAGTGGTTGTCAGAGTTAGCCAGCCAGATAGAAAAACAGCTATTCCCAACCCTCAGCCTAGATCCACTTAGTCAGCTCCTGGAAGGAGGAGAACTCAGGCATCTAGGTTTTTAACAGGCACCCAGGAATGAACAGGCCTCATTTAGGACCTAGCCACCACAGCTGTTTCACCTTAGGAGCAGAAACTAAGCCCTGGTAACTGAACACACATTGCATCAGATCCATAGACTTGGCTCTTTTCTTTGGCCTCCATGTGAATGCTGGTGAAGTAGGAAAATAACACATGAGGCCTATTAACGTGAGTTCCACCCCTTTTCCTGTGTCTAGACACCTTCCTGTGTCTGACTCCCATCACTGTTTAACACAAGCCAATCTTGGGATGTCGTCTAAGCATTCCTTACAACACAATGCCTGGCTAAATCTCCAGCCTCATCTTTTACTACAACAGCACGCATAATCTCATAGTCAAACTTCCCCCAAAATGTGAGCTCCTTTCTCTTAAACTGGGAACTGCTTTTTGCCTACCTCCATCCTTCTACCTCAAACATTCATGTTTCAAATTGGTCTCAAATGAAATTTCTCTCTTTTATTTAATTTTATTGAATTTCTCTTTTATTTAATAGATTCCTTTACACCATAGATACTTGAGGGGGGTGTCCTAGAGCTAAGAGGGGGGTTGAAATATGCTTTGTACCCTGGAATTCTCTCCCTGAGAACAGAAGGCAGTGGGTTGCTCCTCTCTCTTGCTCTGACAAAACCCAGCTAAATTCTAATGCCGCCTTGCTTCACAGCACACCTTTCCAAAGGAATGTGGCCTGGTTGGTGCTTGTCTGACTGCTGTGGCTGGAAGGCCTTGGGCTGGGTACATTCTCCTCTTGCCCCTGTGAGACCACTCCCTATGCAGGAGAGGCTTTTCCAGAACTTTGACCTCAGAATGACAATGAGCCCCACCTCCTGCATTCAAATGGGGATGCTCCATTATTCCTGTCTTAACCAATAGCCACCGTCCCTGGGTGCCAAGGACCCCTCCCCACCTTTTCCCTACAAATTGCTTCAATAAATTGAGCTTTTTCCACTGACAAAAGTCTCCTGGGAATTCTGTTTCCTGCGAGGCTCTCAGCCTCTGACCTAAGACATGCCTGACCCACAAGGATCAACCTTTTCATGTCCAGAGCTGCACTGCTGGCCACTGCTTAGCTACTTCCTGGGGAGGAGAGCATACAAAGGAATCCACACTTGTGTGCATGTGTCTACCATATAATAGGGGACTGGGCAAAATCAGAGCTACATGTTTATATCTACGCCCTCAGAACTCCGAACCTTGTATACAGCAAGTTTATATATGTTATGCCAATGGATGCAGTATATTTTCCTACTTGGTGACCAAAAGCAAAATTTAAATTTGGACATTGTCTTAGTGAAGGTTTCTATTGATTTTATAAAACACCATGACCAAAAGAAACTTGGGCAGGAAAGGTACTATTCCATCTCTTTACTTTCAGGTCAAACTCCATCACTGAGAGAAGTCAGGGAAGGAACTTAAGGCAGGAACCTAGAGGTAGGAACTGATGTAGCCACTGAGAAACGCTGCTTGCTGGACTGGCTCTTCTGTCTTACCCTGTCTGCTCATGGGTGGTACCACACATAGTGGGCTGGGACCTCTCACTCCAACCATTAATCAAGAAAATGACCCACAGACTTGTCTACAGGCCAATCTTATAGAGGATTTTTCTCAACTGAGGTTCTCTCCTCTCAGGCGATGCTAGCTCAGTGATTCTCAACCTGTGGATCACGACCTCTTTGGAACTCAAACAACCCTTTCACAGGGGTCACCTAAGACCATCTGCCTATATCAGATATTTACATCGTAATTCATAACAGTATCAAAATTACAGTTACGAAGTAGTAACAAAAATAATTTTATGGTTAGGGGACCACATCATGAGGATCTGTACTAAAGGGTCGCAGCATTGGAAAGGTTGAGAACCACTGCTCTAGCTTGTTTCAAATTGACAAACAAACAAACAAACAAACAAAACCAGCCAGCATAGAAATTTACTTGCAAAACAAAATGTGATTGTAAGGGGGCATAGCAAGAACGCCTGGTGTAATACAATATGGTCTATTTTTAATAATATTACGTTTTAAACTTAACTGTGAATGTATCCATCCAGGGGTATGCATATGCCACTGTGTGCATGTGGACATCACAGGACAGCATGTGGAATTTTCAAGTCTGGCAGCAAGCACCTTTATCCACTGAGCCACCTCGCCAGCCCATCTCGCCAGCCTGGGGTATTGTTTAAAGGAGCTCTGGAGGTTCACACCCAGGCTCCATTCACCTGAGTTCTTTACTAACGATAGATGAGCCAAGCTTGAACTTTTAGTGGCTCAGTTCCTGCCCATGTATGGGAAGGATGGTAGTACCCACCTCTTAAAGTGGCCTCATGGGTCAAATGTGCTAATCTCTCAACACATAATCAGGATGCTTAAAGACTGAACTTGAGTTTACTTTCTATCATTCTATATAATGTTTATCAATACTTAAGCAAGTGAGATCAGACTCGGACAATGGAAGGTTCCTGATTCATTGGTTAATAGGAAAGTGGAAAAGTCCTCCAACTAACCAATCTTGTAGATCATGTCCTTTTCTGAAGGGTATCTACTGGAAGATGGCTAGAAAGTTATGTTCTCATCTTCTACAGCCTGCCTCTCCTCCTTGATAAATTCCCCTAAGGATATAGATTCTTCAGAGATTTATATGTGCACTCTGTTTCCCAATAGTTAAAACCACTTATTTGTCACCTCAAAGTATTCATTCTTTTGCTGGAGATCAATTTGTGAGGTATGTACACCTGTCAAAGGGAGGACCAATAGGATGAAGTCTACTGACTTAACTTTTACTATGTTTGAAACTAACCCCCACCTTTCACTGGGCTGAAAGGAGAAATGTGTCTCACTTGGACCTAGGCTTGAAAACACTAAACATCCTTAGGACTAAAATGTGATCTTAGTTACTTAAGATCAAATCTACCATATATACTACATACACTGTATATACCTGAGTGTGGACCAAAGCCCAGACCAGATCATGGAAAGGTCCTAGACTAAAACAGAGCTATGCATACCAAAGACTGCAAAGTCTATGACAAAGTCAGCTCTTTTCTGGGTGGTAAGAGGAACTGGGCAATGTTTTTGTTAAGGTAAATGTTTTTAAATATTTTTGTTGGCTAGATACGATATGCCTGTCAAAGTACCTTCTAAATATTTTTGTTGTTGTTTATGCCTTAGATCAGTGCTGCTGTCAGCTTTGGTCAAGAGACTTACTTTTGCAGTCAGTGTTAGTTTCTGCAGAGACTTATAACTGGTTGAAGTTCTTAGAGTAACTGACTCTTGAAAGCTGAGCTCTAAATGGGATGACCCCAGCCCTCCTCCCCTGAGCTCTAAATGGGATGACACCAGCCCTCCTCCCCTGAGCTCTAAATGGGATGACACCAGCCCTCCTCCCAAGTCCAGACAACATCACTTGGTGGAAAGCACATAGGAACCAGGCATGACCTTCAGTAGCGGCGCTCACCAGTGTAAGACCTGAATAAGCCTGGCTGGTTTAGACCTCAGCAGTGAGGAGAGGGGATCACAAGTCCCCATCCTTTCCTCGGGGCATAAAGAAAGTTAATGTTTGCCAGGTCAAAGAGAGACATTTTCTTCACTGGTACAGACACTGATAAGGTGTCCATGCTTGAGTAAATAGCCCCTCCCCCTCGCCCATGCTCCTGTAAGGAACCCTGATTAAATTCAGCAGACACCAAAAAAACAATTTGCAACAACAACAAAAAGAAATACAAAGAAGGAAGAGACATGACAACAGAAGCGACTGACTGGGAAGATTAAAGGGGTCAGTGTGGGTTGGACTGAAGAGGCAACCAATATATATATACATACAAATATTAATGCATATATATTCATATATATGAAGATATAATGAAACCCATTATTATTTATAATGAAGATATGCTAATACAAATGAAAACACTAAAGCTGAAAGAATTTGGTTTCCTCTTAGAGAAACGAACGCACTGGCATGTCCATGCATCAGCATTGATGCCCACATCAATACACCCCCACAAGGTAGATACAAGAATGACTACCTACATTGTTAGGTCTGATCAGGTTGCATCTGAGAGAAAGCATGCATATAGGTTCTTGCAAGCCTATGGTCACAAGATTTTCAATAACTAATCAATACAGAACCTTGTTTTGCGTGTGTCTCTCTTTACAGAATCCTCATCCAGCATCTATTGTTGACCCGTTAACACTGAACTCCTGGCCAGTGGTACCACAACTCACGTGTGAGCAAAGCTTATGCAGGGAGTGTGCACTCCCCGTCAATCACATCGCAGCCTCCACACCCTCAGGAACACCCCAGTACCATGCTCATGGGCTACAACAAATGGTGACTCACCAAAAAAAGAGCACAAATTACAAAGCCTATCATGCTAGGCAGACTATGAAAAGGATGCTTGCTGTACAGCAGGAAGCTGGAGAGGCAGGCTAAACATCAGCTTCTTCAACAACAGCTAACAAACTGGAAGTCGGGCAACTAAAAAAAAATTTTTTTTTTGTCATATTGTACATGTCTATGAATTACTGCACCAGAATCTCGATTTGGGGGTTACAGGTACACTTTAGCGAGTCATTGAAGTCACAAGGATGAGTTGCTGAACAGTAAGGATCAATTGTGTTTTTCTTTTCACAGATCTAAAGCTCAAAGAATTTTTGTTATGCCAGTAGTTAGCAGCAATTTGGAATTGGGTTTATATGTCTCCAATGAGCCATGTTCTTTCCATTGCAAACCCTTTCGTCGAGTCTGCCTGTGCCCCAGTTATCCCATGAAACAAGAGTGGTATGGATTGCCAGCTCTCAGGAGGATGAGGAAGCTCAAATTAGTCAGCGCTTTGTAAGCTGCCCGGCATTATACAAATATAAAGGATTGTTCTGAGCAGGTTCAGTTTAAGTGAGGTCACACACGACAGCATGAAGGCCAAGTACAATGAACTCTTATTCTCTCATAGCAGAAAGAGATCTAGTTAAGGACCAGACCTCAAGAGGTCCATGTCTGGGTAGTCCTTATCCCAGCAAGCAACGAGAAGCTGGTGATTCTGAGCTAATTCAAAGCAACCTCTGAGGGATGGCTCAGCCAAAGTTCTGATGGCAAAAGAAGTACTTATAATATAGTTCGGTGAAAAGATCAAAACGTGGTTGAGGGCACATATACACAGACCGAAAGAAAAAAGAAAAGGAAAAGAAGAGAATAGCAAAAGGGTTTCTGAAGTCAGGTCCATTTAGAGTTGCAGTCACAAAAATCTACCACCTAGGGCCACAGAGACGGCAGCAGCATCACCTAGCACTGTGGATACTGACAAACTAGGCATTGTCTCAAAAATCATCTTGAAGCTACTCGCTGTGCCTTAATGAGGGAGGGGCCCACAGGCACCATGTTAATTACAAAGGGGTATTTAATAATTGAGGTGGATCTGAAGCGTAGAATCTGAAAAATTAACCATCTTGGATTAAAACAATCAGTAAGGAGAGACAAAAAGTGACTTCAACATGTCTATGTTTTTTAACTCATTAGTTCCAAGTTAAGAATGCCAAAATGGTCTGATGGGGGGAAAATGCTGATGCATAAAAGTGTTTGCAGCTTAGAACTTTCTCAGCTTCAGCTTTTATAAGTCAATATTTGGGTTTTTTGTAGAGGATACAGTCGCACAGTAGGAAAGTACAGCTAAAAATGATTTTTGAAGAATTTTTAACAACACAGGAAATGAAAGTATTCAAAGTACAGTATTAGTAAATATTAACAAATAAAACACACAAAAAGCATAAATAAAGCTGTGTGTGTGTGTGTGTGTGTATTCATAAGAAACCAAAGCAAATAAACAATACACAAAAAGACAGTATGCCAAATGCTAACAGTCACTGATGTCTTGTTTGGGAATTTTTGAGAACTGTTAGTTCATTTGTTTTTCACTTTCAAGGCTTCTACAATAAGCACACACCATCATCTCTAAGATGGGGAGGCACACAGCACAATGAAAGTACAATCCAATTTACTATCACACTCCACGCCCAAAAGAGTGCTTTGATGAACAGAGGCAGAGATTAAACAAGATTTAGCCTGTTCATCTAACAGGTCACCGATCTGTAAAAATATCAGATGTCTTCCAATTTTTCAAATCATTTATTATTAAGCAACTAGTTGGAGTGTAGCCAACTTAATTAAACAAAGAATATGAGATGGCCCCATCCCCAGAAAACCCCCAGGAGGGACTGGGATTCCCCCTCGCTTCGTGATTATACAGCCAGAACATTGTGCCTGCTACAGAGCAGGGGCTCAATAAACACGTACTGTACGGATGAGTGCCTAAGAACAGAGGCTGCTGGACAACCCCAGTCCCAAAGCACTGGTCTGGCTTCAGCCATCTACATCATCATTCAAAGCTTTAGTAATCACTTTCTTTCTGGACATACCATGACCGGGAATGGTCTGAATATATAAACAAACGAAAGTGTCCACCCAACAAGAATGTTTTAGGAGAAATGCTAGGAGAAGTGGGGAATAGGAAGAGTTTCTCCAGGTAGGAAGTTAAGAGGAGGCCTTTGGGGTGGAGTATGATTTTTGCCTTGAAGCAGTGGTTCTCAACCCTTTAATCCAGTTCCTCACACTGTGGTGACCCCCAACCATAAAGTTATTTTGTTGCTACTGTGGTGAATCATAATGTAGATATCAGATATGCAGGTGGACTTAGGTGACCCTGTGAAAGGGTTGTTCAACCCCCCACTGGTTGTGAGAGCCACTGCAAAAGGCTGGCCAGAACTTTGGGTGTGACTGAGAATGTAGAGAACATTCCAGACTGAAGTAGTAGTGAAGATAGGAAAGCTAAGGCTTAGAGAAGTATCTTGATTTGACACAAAAGCACAGAGACCACGAGAGGGGCTCCTGGAGGCAGGTCTAAGCAAGCCATTAGGAGCTGGTTATCTGGGAAGGGCTTTGAAGAACACATCACAGTTGAATTTCTCCTATACAATCTCTCTCGGTAAGAGAGAATATACTTTTAGTGGAGACTATGTGTCTTTGACTTTGCCTAACAGACTATTAAAACAATAAGCAGTAAGGAATTATAGTTTCTCCAGGAGTCTGCTCTCGGTGATAGAAAAGTCTGGGGTCTGATGCCAACAAGATGGGGGAACTTGCCTCCTGAAGAGAGAGTTCACACAGGCAGGGCATCTTACCAGAGCACCCTGCAGGAAAGACCAGAAAGCAAGGCAGTGATGGGTCAGTGCAGAACCGCACCTTGACCAGAATTGCTGAGTTATCTGTGCAACTTGCTCTCTATTTAAACCTAAACCTCATGTCAAGACCCTGAAAATGGATTTAAGGGGGTCACTGGACCTCCCAATTTGGTCTTCTTCCCAGTGTGACCATATTTCCTTTCCTGGACTTTGGTAATTAACCATCCGTTTAATTACAACCATTGAGAGCAGGAGGCTGAGCCTAGCTTCTTTGGACTTCTAAGGCCCATGCTCTGATCCTAATAAGGCTGGTAACAGGAAAAGCATGTAAATACTTTGGGGAAATATTTGGGAAGATGCCTGGGCATGGATGAGTGGGAGAGATACAGAAGGGAGAGGCAGAGCTCAGCCACAGCAAAGCTACCCACAGCAAAAAGGTCAGTAAAAGGAGGTGAACACTTAGCCAGACATGCCTGCACCAGTACTTCCTGTCACCAAGATGTCTCAGCTATAGCTGGGGGATGCTAAGTACTAACCTTCAGAGAGATGTGAAAACTCAGAGTCTACCACCAGCCCTAGGCCCCCTCCCCCTCAGAATAAGCTGAATTGCTTTGCAAATATATGCAGATACATGCGAATAACAAAGCCATTAACATGTGCACCAAGCCTCAAAGGGAAAGGTTTGCTTTGATCAAAGCTCATAATGGGGATGTATCCACAGGGCAGGAAAACAACATCCTGTTCAGCCCAAACAAGGGAAGGCTTAGACTGGAGCAGAAAGCTTTGCCTTAGAAACTGCTGTTCATTCCCATATCAGCCTGCACGATGATGCTTTCCATCCACTTCCCCCTTTCCAGAGGTCGAACTCCTGCAAATAGTTTCCCTCTGCTTTAATTCATCAAGGCTGCAAATCCAGATATTACAGTGTGTGCGTGGTGTTTAGCCCCGTCCCCGTTTCTCAGTGTGGTTCAAGGAGGAGCAGCCTGGACATCAGGGGAATCAGACTCTCTGGCCAGACCCTAGCACTGGTGAGTGAGAGTCTGTGCTTCGTGAGAATGGCAGGTGGGTGTTGTAAATGCAAATCATACTTAAAAAAGCATCGATGTAATAACCTTATCCGTCATAATGATGATTTTTCTGAAGGTCGAGCCCATTCTCACTCATCTTGTGATCTCATCCCCTGGGTACAGCGCCTGGCACATGAAGTACAATTCGAACAAACTTCCATTCCCTCTTCTGGAAAGTGAGATTAACGGTATCTTAGGAGCCGCTGTGTGGAGTACGAGGAACATTAGCTGCAGACTGCTCAGGCGCAACGCCTGGCATGTGCCTCACATTCTTTGATGGCGTTCTCACTGCCCTGCCCTCAGACGCAAGCGTTGACCTGTACACACATGGCCACACTCGTATGTGTAGCGATTTGCATTTTATTCGTGTCTGTCCCATCCGATCCCCATGTCAGGCAGCCGAAAGCGGCAACCCCTTCAGGAAACTAGGATCCAGAGACATTAAAAGATGCCAAGTTCCAAGTGTAAAGAGCTTGTGGGAGCCGGACTCTGACCCAGGCCCCGCTAACTCAGCTTTGCCAGACTGTCCTCGGGGCTGAGCGGCTTGCCCACGGGCTCTACTGAGACGCTTCCATGTAGAAGCCAAGCTGCTAGGCTGGCTCACAGCACAACTAGGTTGTCACCTTCTAGATGGCATCTAATTACAAAGTGGACAGGGACAGGACCGTGGAACAGTGTTCCAGAAGACTCAGCCAGATGCCCATGGCCTCACCTGCCTGCCTCCTTGCCCTCAGAGCCTTCCTCCTGGCCTAACCCCAACTCCTGATTTGAGGTCATGTTTGCTAACCAAGTTCTCAGGACGTCGCACATCTTCTCAATTCACTCAGCATCTCTCTGCTGTGAGCTGCTGTTACTAGGTCTTTGGGCCCAATAACGTCTATTCACCCTTCCAGATCCAACTTCATCATTCTTTGCTCTGCCATGGCCCCTAAAGGATTGTCTACATGAGATACAACGGAGTTCCCAGATACTCTGGCTTCCTGCTGAGTTTGGCAAGGATCACAGAGCGAGCAGAGAGTGAGGTCAGTATATCTGTTCCCATGCTTCTCCTTGTAAGTGTTGCACAAGCTGGACATATTCCTGCCAAAAGAGGCCCCTCTTTCATAAAATATGCACTATTCAGATTTGAGGCAATTGCAGCTTTTTCCCGTCCAGCTGGGTCTGGCATCCTCTCTGCCCAGCACCATGCAACTTTCCTTGTCCTTATGCCTGATGACAACCTCACCTTCGGGAATAAAATCCTCAGTTTCCTTACCTTGAATGTACCTTCTGCTTCTTGCTAGAAAAGTGACAGAGCTTTCCATCCAGGAAATTCCTGTGTGTCTTTCAAAACCCAACCCAAAAGTTGCCGTGGCTGAGTCTGGGGCACCCTGGGTTCCAGCTTCAGGGTACTGCTTATGTGCTAGCACTCATGTTCAAGTTTAATGCTTTCTTCATGGTTGGGGTTGATGTTTCCCCTTTATTTTGTGGTTCCAGCGTGTAGAAAGTGTGCTATAAATACCCAGTTGAATAAATTAAGAATGACAAAGTTAAATTTTCTTATGCAAATCACTTCTCTTAAGGAAATGAAATCTTCAGCGGAGAGTTTCTAAAGGCAAGGTATTGTGATGTGCCCCACCCCCACCCCCCGCCAGTACTTCGAGAGTGAAATCATCTACACTGGCTCTATTTCAGGAAAACTGTAACCCGCCGTTCCTGTAATTATAACCCACACATGGTGGTGTAATATTCAAGGCTGGTATAAAATGTTGATGAGAACTGGAATTCTGGGATGGCTAGTAGCCCCTGCCTCCTGCTCTTTGTGGTCTGCGCCATCTTCTACTCCTCAGCGTAGACCGGACCTAGTGATTCGCTTCTGCCAAAAGTGAGGCTGCAGCAGTGACAAGACATTGCTCTGGTGTCATCTTACAAGGGTGAGACTTCCAGGGCTCTGGTAGTCATCGTACCTGGCTTTCTTGCTGTCTTGCTCTCATAGAGGTAGCTACCATATTCATGAGCCACCCTACAGAAAGGCCCGTATGCTGAACTACAAAGGGTGGGCCTGCCAATAGCCTGCCATGAATTGAATCGTCTCTCTCATTAAAACAGTGAGTGTATGAGGAGTTTGTGTCGGCTTGTTTTATGTCAACCTAAGGCAACCTAGAGACATGTGGGAAGAAGGAACCTCAATCTAAAAACTGCCTCCACCAGATTGGCCTACGGGCATTTCTTAATTGATGATTCGTGTGGGAGGGGCTCCGCCCACTGTGTGCCATGCCACCCCTGGGCTGGGGTTCTGGGTGCTATCAGAAAACAGGCTGAGGAGTCACAAGAAACAAAACAGTAAGCAGCACTCCTCCACGGTCTCTGCTCCAGTTCCTGCCCCTCCTCCCCACCCTGACTTTCCTGGGTGATAGACTGCAAGCTGTAAGATGAAATGAATCCTTTCCTCCCTGGGTTGCTTTTGGGCGTGGTATTTTATCACCAATAGAAACCCTAACTAAGATAGGTCTCCCACTCTGCTCGACCCTTCAGATGTCACCAGCTCCGACTAGTATTGCAGCTTGAGCCTGAAGATCTAGCTAAGCTGATTCTCCTCCTATAGAAATGTGATATGGTCAGTGTTATTTTAAGCTACAAAGTGTGGAGCAATCTATTACACAGCAGTGAACACCTATCTCAGGAATTTCTCACAAATTAAACATTAGTGACCTGACTTGGATTCAAGTCTACCACATTCCGCAAAGAGTGAAGGACAGTGGGAAACCCAGAGGAAAACAAGCCAAGAAATGCTTAGCCTGAAAAAGATCTCTTCAATCCTGAAGAAGAAATACAACTGGTCTTTAGGGTTTTAGTTTCAATGGCAGTTTGGTTTTACAGCTGTTGGCCCTTCTTCTCCATACAAAGTAAAAGTCAATGGTAAAAGAGGAAGCCATGTGGAGAGAAAGGGGCTGCAGAAGGCTTATGACTAGAGAGAGAGGAGAGAAGGGGAAGAGAGGAAGGCAAAAGGGGAGGGAGTGAAATGGGAAAGGGAACGAGAGGGAGGAGTCAGACAGGAGGAATGCCCCACGCCCAGCATGCCTGCTGCGCTCTAGAGGTCCTGGCTGTCTGCAGACTCTTGGATCGCTCCTGGATCTTGCAGGGCCTAGCTGCTCTAGCTCCCAGGAGAGGCAGCAATGTGCCCTGACTGAATTGTTAATTCATAAGCAAATCACCAGTGATGTTGTGTCAAGCCACGTTTAAGGTGACATTACGCAGCAATCGACAACCAAGTTTTGCCGGGCACCTAAGTAGCTCTGCACCTGCTCTTCCTTATATCCCTCACGGTGACACACCGGCTCTATCGGATTTTGGTTTTCACCACTCTGCTGCTGATTAGGTAAACGAGGTCCAGAGAGAAAATACATTTATTCCAGGTCGTGCCAACACCGAATGAATCAGAATTCGTGTGCAAATGGTAACAACTGTAAACTGTGTGTACTTTACATGGGCAAATCTCCAGTGTATAGTGCAGAAGACTCTGCTATCATGGAGAGACTCATGCCTTTAGTAACTAAGAGCCATGGAGTGCTGGTCTGAAGCCACTGATCACTTAAGAGAAACTACAGTTTTGGCACAAGCTGCAAGAGGTTATGCCAGGCATGAAGGTTGGTTAAGATCAGACTTTTGTTCGTAAGCGTTGCCTAGTGACCAGGAATTCACTTCTCACATTCCATGTTAAACAGGAGCTTGCTTCCTCTGCTGCCTCCAGAGACTCTGAGGTCAAGTCACAGAGAAAGGGCAACAGAAGTTGCTAATCGCAGAAGACCCTTTGTTAGAGTAGCTAGCGGGTCCTGAATAACACATTATAGGGTGCCAAGCAGAGGAGTGAGTGCCTTAATGGCGTTCTTATTTTGAGAAGAATCTAGAAAGTTAATCTGAACAATGGACAGGCAGACTCAAGAGCCACAACCCCAGGAGTGTGCTTCGGAGTTCACCCTTTGGTGAGTAAGACAGCTAGAAAAACTGGAAGAGAAGGCTGTCTGTACTCTGCTGTCCCCTAAAGCTGTTACTAAGGTTCTTAGTCTGTTTCAGGGTCCTTCTGAACCTTTCCCATCATAGTAAGTCATTTCATCTTCACAATAAACCCAGGAATTAGGGGTCGTTATCAGCCCACTTTGTAGATAGGGGAATTGAGGCATGTCTACGCTAACTAATTTGGCTAGGGTCAGTGGGTTCTGCCCTGTTATCGATGGTCATGTGCCCAGCTCAGCATGT
The DNA here is from genome assembly GCA_026225945.1 of Cricetomys ansorgei. Lineage (NCBI taxonomy): Eukaryota > Metazoa > Chordata > Mammalia > Rodentia > Nesomyidae > Cricetomys > Cricetomys ansorgei. The sequence continues at coordinate 1,795,692 of JAMJFZ010002229.1, forward strand.
GCAAGCACTTCAGCTGTCCTCAGGGAAGAAGGAGCTCTCTGCTTCTAGGGAGCTTATTTGAGGCTGGCTCTGGTACTTATAGTCTCCACTAAATGTGAACAATTGCTTCATTATCTACTTTATCACAATCCATCAAACACTCTTACCCAAAGGTCAAATTAACACTTTTATCATCATAACAACAGTATTGTAATTCTAGGCCGCAGGCAGCTACTAATTGCCCCAGACTCTAAGATAATAAAGCCCAGCAAATGATAAAGTACCTGGGCTTCAATACCGAGCTCCCCCTTCCTGACAGATGAGTTCAGATCTCTCCAGATCTGGAGGGAGTCTAATGCTACTTTCCCTGGCTTTGCTTGACATGCAATGTTTTTGCTCAGCTCCCTTTCCTTTGTAATCCCATATCCCTATTTCTGAGATACCCTCCTCCCTCCCGAAGCTCCCTAAAGGGTTATCACCAAATGAACTCTGGTTTCTGGTTTGCAGTCTACCTGCAGGAATTCTGATCTAAGATAGCTTTGAAACCTTGAGTTAATGGCACTAAAGAAGTAGTCCTGGCTGTGTGTGCTGGTGCCCCTGAGACACAGAGGCAGGCGGATCTCTGTGAGTTAGAGGCCAGTCTGGTCTACGTAGTGAGTTCCAGGACAGTCAGGACTGTGTAAAGGGACCCTGTCTAATAAAGCAAAAAAAAAAAAAAAAAAAAGCAGCCTTCTTCATCTGTTGACTTGTTTGGATTCTAACATCTATCTGTCCATCTCTCTGTCTGTCTGTATGTACGTGCATGTATATATAATACACATATATACATACATATATCTATATCTATATCTATATGATTCAACGCTGCTCATATTCTGAAGTGTCTATGGTCCTCAAATGGAGAACAGATTGAAGAGGATAAGACCAAAAAGGAGAAGCCCCCTGGAAAAGTTCTGTGGAAAGTACACGTGACACTGATGGTCGCTTCACAGACCCAGGGGGATAAACCAAGACACAACTGTGAGAGTTTAACTATAAGCAGGTTCTCTTCACTTGAGGTCCAAAGATCTCCGTCTTCAGTCTGTATCTGTCTCATTTGCTGCCTTAAATGCTGGGCCAGGTCCCTGCTCTGCCTGGACACAAGTTATTTGCAGAGTGTTCCCTAAATCTGGTCACCTTCCTCACTCAATGCTAAAGACCAGGTATTTTCAAGATCTGCAGGGTCATCATAATCATCGGATTACTGGCTGTCAGTTTTTACAATGCCCTGTGTTAGAGCAGCACCTAGACACCCCCTAGTCATTGTCCTAAACCCTGAGGAAGGGTCATGCCATTGCCCCAAACTACTCCATTTTTGCCCCTGTGATCTAGTCTTTGAATGGCTGCCTCCCAAGCTTATGTCAAGTTCCAGGAACAGCAAGCCTTGCCACCAACCATTTCCCCTGGCATCAGCAGGACCCCACAGAACCAGACCTCAGATAACGATCAGCCGGGCCAGTCTGACTGCTTGACTATGCATGAGTTTTGCCTCTCTATTCTACTTTAGTTCCTTCCCTGGAGATCCCAAGACTATCATTAGTTCCTCAGAGAGACAGACTTCCAGCTACCGATCTCCCCGCTGGTCAACCACACCGAGAATAATTTCCTTTGCTACATTCACAATCTTGTCTACTCTTAGTCAAATCAGGCCAGTACCTGAGCTTGGCTTGTCTGATGTCTGTCCAGGACTCCAGTGACAGCGGCTGGAGATGGAAAGTAGAGAATGCACTGATGGGTTGAACGCATGACGTGAGGGTGGGAGGGATTCCAACAATCCCTTGGTTTGGAGCTAATGAATAAATAGTCTACACAGTGTATAGGTAATTTAATTGTCCTAGAACTTGATAATATAACAAATCTCTAATTGGTTTGCCTGTGGCATATCTTGGTTCATCGTCTATGATTTCTTTTGCAGTTTTCAAAAGTAGAGTAAAAAGCAACCAAGTCAAGAATCCTTGGTTTCCAGTGAAGCCCTGGGCTGTGCCCAGGGTTCTTCACCAGCGCATGTACTCAGCTGGGCTTGACAGGTATCTTCCTACCGAACCCCAGTTAGCATGGGCATCTGCTGAGATGCAGCTGCAGGGGTGTTATTGGAGGCACTAGGGTTTATAGACAATCAGGACTGATGCATTCTGGGAGATAAAGATTCATACCAGTCTGTGGAGGTGTACAGGGACAATGAAGACAAGATCCTTGTTGCCAAGAAAGCGAAGTCCAGCTGAAGCAGTGAGCTATGGCACCTCAATTCACATATAAAGTTAAATATGCATCTGAACATAGTCAAAGGGTATTTACTTGAAGCTTAATTCACCACCTCCCTTCCTGGAGCGCACATTACCACCACCCCAGTTTTCTTACTTTCCTCCTAGCCACCTACCCTATTAGATGCCCGGGTCACCTCTCCACTGAATCCTGACCCCTTTAACCGTAGCTCTTATCCTGAGCATTCCCAGTGACTTGTGAATCCTGCAGGGACTCCTTCTCTATGTGAGCTCATCGCAGAGGCAGGAAACCACCCACCAGAGAGCTCACCTTTCAAATGCAAACCATCCAGTCTAGAACTCACACGCCAGCCTTCTCCTTTACCAGTCTCACAATCCAGAACACTGCCCTTAACCACCAGACGTAAGAGACAGCCTCTCTGCCCACGCCAGAACCTGGGAAACGACTCATAGGAGCCAATTCGAATACCCCGCTTAAGCTGTCCACCCGCTTCTTCCCATAGCCTCCCTCATGAAAGCTCCACCCTTCTTCCCTCCACCCCTTGATCAACCCTGCACTTCCGGTGAGGCTTTTACATCAGAACTCATTCCCAGTATCTTGCGATCAACTGTCTTTTCCTGATCTCTTGACGTTGCCATACCTAAATGTAAATAAAACATATATTTTACAAAATTTCTTCCCCATTCAGTCTCCAGTCCCATCCCTGATGCCCCACACCCCTTTGGAGCCTAGAGGAGCTTGTCATCCCATGCTCTCTTCCTTCCTTCCTACATCCCTTCCTTTGTAGACAGTAAGAGGCAACAAAGCACAGTAAGGAAGTGTCCAGATTTGGGTGGCAGAATTTCCGGGTGACCTGGGGATGATTGTTCTACTTCTCTGTGCCCCTTTACTCTTATTTATGTAGGGAAAATAAAATTACATGTTTTAAGGAGTGAATGTGAGGATTAATGAAAATGAATATGAAGTGTTTGTACCAGTGCCCGGTATGTAAAAGCTCATCAGCTGTCAGTTTCCACCATCATCAGTCGTTGGGAGCAAAATATGAACTGTTCTAGTAAAGCTAGCAGAAGAGCGATTTGCCACTACCTTCCACATCCTTAAAGCATGGGGTGAGTAGCAGCAAGGAGTGATTGCATATTCATAAGTACCTCCAACCAAATTAATTGATAGGGCACGACAGTAATAAAGGGAATTAATTTCCATTTTAATAACTTCACATGCTACATGTTAAGTAGAGGTCCACATTACCAGTGGTCACAATTTCCCCTTTGCATCTGTTCTCTGTTGATTATGATGTCAGAAAAGCAAAAGTTAAATCCCCTTTTCAGGGAGGGGGAAAAAAATCTAATTTAATAACATTGCAATCCTGTTGAAAGCAGGATTAAATCTTAATAAGGGTGGAAGGATGTTGTGTTTCATGTCTATCCCTCTTGAAGCCTTGGCAACTTGTTCAGGGATACAGAGCGTGTTGTCAAAGGACTTCACAGCCCAGCCCTGGCCTCAGCTGCCGGCATCCAGGACGCCACGGAGCCTCTGATGGCGCTGACACTTCCATTTGCACATTTCCCATCCCAGCGCCTTTCCTCATTAAAGCAGCTTGGTTCTGGAACTTCCTCCAGCACGATGAAGATAAAATGACTCCCAACTTTTATTTTGACCTTATAAAACTACGTAATTGGTTCAGAACCTTCAGGCTAAATGCATTTTCCTGTGGATTAAGAATCCTGATCTGAGAAATCATAGAGTTAACAATACAGTGTGTGCACAAAAAGAATTCACTCATCAACCGATATTCCCCTGGAATGTATGAAAGCTTGGGTCTAAGGGCAGCCTCATAGTTTAGGGTTTTGGGTTTTTTTTTTTTGTATATTCTTTTTTTTTTTCCTCTTCAAAAAAATCATAAAAGTTCAGAGTGCAGTGAATCACACATCTCAATTCTTTCTTCTTTATCCGCGACTCTCACAACCGGTCAAGACTCCTAGTTAGATCCGCACTTGACTCCGAGCTCCTGGGACCCACAGACTGGTCCTCAGCTGATTTCCCAACCACCTTGTCCCTCGCTTTTCACGTGTGCATTCCACGTACTCTAGACTTCCCCCTAAAGGTTGCATTCGTGCCCTGCTCTGTAGCTTTGAAAAGTATGCCACAGACTGTATGGAATACTTCTTATAATACTTTCTGCCACCCACCCCCCCCACTCCTCTTTATACAGTAGCTCCAGTGTGTTCTTTGGAGCCGACGGTGCCTTCCCCGGGGGTCTTCGGCAGGCTTGCACACTCGCAGCCTCTCTGCTCCCATCCTCTGTGCAATCCTGTGCATTGCAGCTGTCAAACTACACTTCGATGATTCACTTCCTGGTCTCCTCGGTTTTTTTTTTTTTTTTTTTTTTTTTTTTGGCTAAGATGACTGAAGTCAGAGCCAAACCTTTTCTTCTGTTTCTTTACATAGTGTGTAGAGCACTTGGCCCCTCGCAGGCTCTCAGCATGTTTGTGGGGTGACTTGTAGGAAGCAGATGTACATAGTGCTTACTATATTGTAGGCACTGCTCTGAACACAAACATCTACGTATTTTCATCTTAACCCCACCACCCGAGCCGTTCTCACCCTCCACGCGGCCATGTTACAGCTGCAGAACCCTAGGCACTGAGGGGTGAGGTAACTCACAGAAACTCCCATAGCAAACAGCTGTGAGACTGCAGATTCCAGGCCACCCTGCGTAGTTGTGCAGAGGATGTCCTTTCCATTAACTGGCAGCACCCTCCCCCAGACAAGGGCTTCCTTGCTACATCCCAGAACTGGCCCCTCAGACTCCTCATGGGTACTCCACACTGTGGAGAATTTAGACACTGGCCCAGGGAGGCAGAGAAAAGAATGTTTTCATTGACTTACCACTCTCAGAAACAGACAGGGCCACAGGGTGACACTGGGGTCTGACTCCAGAAGAATCTGCCATACATATCTGCTAAAACAAGGCTCATCCCCAGTTTAAATATCTGCACAATTTGAACTTTGCGTGGAAGATGAACATCAGAAGCCACAATTATTCACCCTAATCTGTCAAGACCAATCCGTGGGGTCCGTGTAGGCCAGGGCAGCCCTGATGACATTTGCTTGTGAAGGCATTCTCCATAGGTGCCATAAGATCAGAGAATAACAGGAAAGGTGTAGAGTCACAGAGATATTTATTAGGGGAAGCTGGCTTATGGATGTACTTCTAACCAAAATGCAACTGGCCTTCTGTTCACCAGCTTCGGCAGCATGTTCCTACGTGAGACTTCTGAGGTAGGGCTGACCTCAGAACTTCCACTTAATAAATGTGAAGAGAAGGAATTAACTTTCCTTCTATTCCCATCCTCCACCTCTTAGTATATTCAAACAACAATTATTTCATACCGGTATCAAACACTATTAGGCACTTGAAACATAAAAATAAGCAAATAGCAATAAAACCCTCATAGCCAGTATCTATTGGACTTGCACTGTGTCTGTCCTTTTTGGAGATCATATATGATCTCAACTGCAAATCCTGCATGACAGTTCTGTACTGACAGCATATGCACAGCACACTAAAATCACACACAGTACCAGAGAAACGGAAGCAGAGCAAAGCCACAGACAGAAACTGGGGAAGGTGGTAGTAAGGAAGAGAGAAGCAAAGCCCAGCATGGTCCATAGTTTCTTACACTTGAAACTCAACATTTCAAGAAAATGAAATTGAAAGGTGACTTAGGTGGGAGTCAGAATACTCTAAGTAGCTTAGATTTATCTTGAAGGCATGGGCACCACTGACAGGTTTTTAACTACGGAGGAGGGGGGCATTAAAACCATCACATTTGCATTTTGAAAGGAGCTCCACCTACCCCAGGGTGGGTGGTGATGGACTGGAGCCTAGGGAAGCCAAAGGGAGAGATTCTAAGAATGAGGTTTGCTGCATGCTAACAGTGGGCCAGCAGCACAGTGTATTCAAACACAGTGCACAGGTGGGTGTCACACAGCTACTTACAGATCAGACTTACAGATCCTTCCCTAAAGGGAAAGGGTTAGCATGGTGCTTCCTAACTCAGTGGGAAAAGGACAGAAGAGACAACAAAATTCTCTGTCCTCTTGCCAGGTCTTGCTAGTGACACAGTCCACATTTTGGAACCAGCGTCTCTATCAATAGAAAGGGGCTATCACAGAGCCAGTGTCCAGGGTGGTTAAGATACAATGGAATATTACAAAGCAGATATCATGTATCTTAGGGTTATTATCGCTGGGATCAAACACCATGACCAAAGCAACGTGGGGAGGGAAGGGTTTATTTGGCTTACACTTCCACATCACAGTTCATCATTAAAGGAAGTCAGGACAGGAACTCAAACAGGGCAGGGACCTGGAAGCAGTAGTTGATGCAGAGGTCATGGAGGGATGCTGCTTACTGGCTTGCTCATCCTGCTTTCTTATAGAGCACAGGACCACCAGTCTAGAGGTGGCAGCACCCATAGGGGGCTGGGCCTCCCACATTAATCACTAATTAAGAAAATGCCTTACAGCCAGATCTTCCGGAAGTATTTTCTGAACTGAGGTTCTCTTCTTTCAGATAACTCTAACTTGTGTAAAGCTGACATAAAACTAGTCAGCATACTATGAAAATAATTAAATTCTATCTCTTCGAACTCCAGGACCAGTTAAAGGGTAAAACAAGCTATGATTTGGCAAGGAATACAGAGACTGCTCGGCTGCAGTCCCTTAACTTGCACAGCATACTTTCCCCTCCTGCCTTCTTCTAGCTCGGCCTCTGACAGAACCCTCCTGGTCTACTGCGGGGGTCTTCACAGTCCCTCCCACTCTGAAGAGTTCTAGGAATCCCATGGGAACAGAGGAGCCTCTCTGGCGCTCTGAAGTACTGCTCCATGTCTCTCTGGACTTGGCTTTTCTCATCTGGAAGATGGGATGTTATTGTGCTGTGAACTGAACCCTTGGCAGAGTCAAACAGCATAAAATAAAGCCCACCTACGTCATGGGCTGTTAGGCACACCAGTTACCTGAACCAATGTCCTATCACTATTTTCTTTGCTCTCAAGTTTCTTATGTGACCAACCTGTGGCCCCGCAGGAACCTGGAGGCTGGAACTCAGAGAGGACAATATGTGTCTACCTATAGCTCTCTCTACCTATAGCTCATGAGCTGGTGTCCCTTCTGAAGACAACCTCTGTGCTTGTTGCTACCACCATCTCCCTCTCACCTCCCTCCTCTGGTTACAGTGGCTTCATTCTGGCACTGATTTCCAACTAGTCCTGTGTCCCACCGAGGCTTCCTAGCTCGCCCGAGACACGATGCACGCACGACCAACCCCTATGTTAAATTCCCTGTTTTAAGTATCTAAAGAGATTTCAACGTTCTCACTGGATCCTAACAGATACCTTAAACGTGGAGAAAGGGAGAAGAGGGAGAACCAGCATTTCTGGCAATGTACCATTCTGCAACAAGCTCTTGCTGCGGGTGCTGGAGCCATAATTTCATTATAACGTGCTCATCAAAGTTACAAACTTTGTCAAGAGAGGCATGTGCCAAGTAGCTCTCTGCTTATTTCTACTTCTGTAAGTTAAACAAAAGTAGCATCTACATGTAGAGTTGGGGAGGTTAGACATGATATATGTGAGCCCAGAATGCAACAGAGTGCTCAGCATTAATCATTATTAATAACAAGCTAATAATACTCTAAACGAAGAGATAGGGGCCGGGGCTGTTATTATGAAGAAACTGAGGTTTGACAGAAGTGCAGTTATGTGTCCAAGGCCACACGGGAAGGGGCAAGGGAGAAGGCAGAACTCTGGTTTCAGCACATTTGATATTTCAGCTGGTGAGCATGGGCTCATACGCAGTTGGAAACTATAAAGGACATTATAAATACCAAGTCAAACCCATCTACTACCTAATTATTTCTGTGCGTTTCGTCAGGGGCAAAGTTCGAAGGACACAGGCCCTCGACAAGCTGACACAACCCATGACCCTGCAGGGAGATCAGGGAGGGTTGTGGGCATGCAGTAGGAAGCTCAGCCACTGGGGAGTGCAGCCTGCCCTGCTGACCTGCTGGGGGTGCTGTGGAGTCATCTCGCCTTCTCATTATCGCCATGCCGAGGGCTGAGGGCTAATGGACTGTGGGTCCTGGGGGACAATCGGCAGCTCCTCGCAGCTCTCTCCACAGTGCTGGGGCCAGAACCTGCGACCTCAGCCATTACCCATCCCGGAGACACCAGCATTAAGACCCTCTCATTACTGGCCATGCAGATTGCTGCCAGAGATAATGAGGTGGCAGGAGAAGAAACTGTCCTTGGGGAACTCCAGACAGCCAAGCCTGCCACAAGGGCCGACTTCCTAACCTGTGTTTTAGAAAATCTCTCTCTAAATTGCCAGGAATAATTTCATCCCAGGAACCTCTGACCTCTCTCTTTGTCTTTCTTCTTATACTGTGTGTAGAAAGACACAAACACATCCTCTCTTGCCTGGGCTTCCTTCCATTCTTTCTTGCCTCCTCCTCCCGGTTCCATTACCTTTCTCTATTCTCTTCCTCTATACGGCAGAGGGACAGCTTTAGAACCAGGTGCATTCTGGGTCCAGATTCCCATTCTGCTCACTGGCTGCCAGGCACCAAAGGAAAGTTTGTCAGCTTTGTGGGGTTCCTGTGTTCTTACCTGTACAACTAACACCCCATTTTCAGGGTTTTGAGGTTGTAAGAATGAGCTCACCCACTCGAAGGGGCTGTAGCACCTACGGGATCAGAACAGGCAGGTTGGCGCCCTCCTCTGCAGCCCAGCCTTGATCAGCCTGACTTGTGTGGGGTCCACTGGAGACTTCAGAGATTGAACAAAGGTTGGTCGGCTTCCCCTGAAGACATTTCCTACTGACACTTAAGAAAACGCAAAGACATTTTGGAGTGCCTGAAACTAAACAGAAAAATGCTTTGCCCACTGTATATAAGATATGTAATGTGAATGGCTAGATTTTTCTGCATAGCCAAGCCTTCATGGCTACTGAAATACCCAAGCAGTCCAGATGATTCACTGGGCTGAAGCTTTCCCTCCATGTAACAGATTAGCAGGAAGGAGGAATGAGTTTGGTGGTTCTGTTTTCTGATCGCTTGTGTTGTCTGAGTAAGATTACAAAGCCCTGTAAGTCCCAGTAAAACTAGAGAAGGTACGTGTGCATGTTTTAATTGCCTGTGCTGGTGAACACGCTCCCACGTTAGCTTTCAGGATCCTTGGCTAGGCCTGCTTCTTGCTTTCAGCTGGTCCTTCCCCCTGCCATGAGTTTCCTGAGAACAGAACCCGAGCACAAGCTGTCTCTGTGTACTTTTTACAGTGCTGGAAATAAAGTGGCTGAGACCATGAAGTGTGCCAGGCACAGCTGCTAGTGGAGAGAGGTGGTACTCTCTTGACATGCGTTCTGGATCCCATGATACCTGCGCTCTGTAGGCTACTCACCAATGGGATGCAATTTGGAGGTGGAGACACAACTTCAAAACACAGCTCTGCCACTTGCTATCTGGGTGATCTTGAGCAAGGCGGCCCTGTGTTTCTGAGCGTCAGTAGGACATGGATGTTCTACAGAAGCTCCAAAATCCTTCCTAATTTGTACTATGACATGACATTTGCATAACATGCTTACAGGCCAAACATGATATTCAAATTTCAGTTATTCTGAAAATGGTGTCTTACCGTCTCCATGGACCATATGAAACAGCACCAGTGTAAGCCATCTAAGTCATCTGAAACTAAAACCACATTTATGCAAGCAAGAAGCAAAGGATGGAAGAAATTAAAACGATGTATTATGAATAGCTGTTCTAAGTGTAGAGAAGTTCGGTGTGGGTCTCAGTAACTGTTTGTTTGGCTCTAGGAATCTAACTGCATGGCGCTTGCTTGGTTTTGCCAGGTCTTTACAATAAAATGTTTGAAAATGAAGAACAATAGTCAGATATATCCCCAATACGAGCACTGTATAAAGTCTTACTTTGGGGCAGTGGGCCTTCTCTCTGGCTGCTGCCTGAAGTTTGATGAACAAATAAAAGACGTCTCACAAAATGTGTAGGATGGGTGCAACAAGCCGCCAGCAGGGGTGTCCTGCTGCTCTTAGACACACATTTACTCCTCTCTCTATACCAGAAACATGGGCAGTGTTTCAAATCTGGCTTTCAGAAAACACCAAACATTTCATTCACTAGTTGATAGTCAAAGAGCTTCTGATTTACTAGTAAAGGTGATTGCATTGCCCACCACAGCAGGGGAATAGAAAACCTTCATGCAATTCCACGACTCCGGGAAACATGGACTCTTTCTCCGATGAACTCTCTGGCCAGGAATTAACTAGGTCATCTCAGTTAGAGGTGAAAACCCAGTCAACAACTATCTCCATTCCAGGAGAATGGAAACGTGAATAACCTGCCCTGTCTTTACACTGTCGCCTTCTGGTGACAGTGGCACACAGTCAGCCACCAAAAGGCTCTGCAGGGTGTCCAAGATGTCAGGACTGACTGATCCTGCCTGGCATGTTCTGACTCTGCAAACCGCTACCAAGGGAGTGGCATCGGATCACCTGGGACAACACGTGTTGGAATAGTAGAAAAATCAGATTTTATAATTAGATTGGAGTTGCCATATTAACTGGAGCTGGAGTTACGTTTCTTTAGACTTCGGTTTAGTCACAAAGTAGGAAGAAGAGTCACTCCTATTTTGTACAATAATTTTAGCATTAAATGAACATGACTTATCGGGATGGTTAGTTCTCATGGTCAGTTGGACTGGATTTAGAATCATTTAGGAAACACACTTCTGGGAGTATTTGTGAGTGAGTTTGAGGAGAGGTTTAGCCAAGGACGGAAGACCTGTCCTAAACATGAGTAGCACCATTCCATAGGCAGGGCTCACAGACTGAGTTAAAAAAGAGGAGGGGGGGAAGGAGGGAGGGAGAGAGAGAAAGGGCACCAATACCCCTATTCATCTCCACTTCCTGACCGCAAATGCAAAGTGACCCGCAGTCGGGCATTCCCACCTCCATGCCCTCCACGCCGTGATGAACTGCATTCTCCGAACAAAACAAATTCCCCATTCCTTAATGTGATGTAGCCAGACATTTTGTCACAGAAAAGTATCCAGCACACTTGCTTATTCAAACTTATTCAGTAATATGTACTGAGTACATGTTATGCCCTAAGTTTTCTGTTATGCGTGTACACACACACTTGTGTATGCATGTGCACGTCACCCAAGACAGCACAGGTGCCGTAAGTACTGATTGGCTCCCCTCTACCCTTTCCCAGCTAACACAGAGACACCTGGCTTCTACGCTGACGCGCTGGTACTCTGTGGAGTCACTTGGAATGTGAAATCAACAATACTGAACTCCAAGGAAAGCCAGAGACTCCCGCAAAGTCAGCCATCCTCTGTGCTGTGTGGGCCTCCCACTGCTGCTCCCATGGGTGTGTCCACACAGGGAAGACTAAAGAGAAGATGAGGCAGGCACCAGGCAGGAAGACTCTCCTCAATGAACCTCACTAAACCCCAGCCCTGCCCGGTTCTGCCCTGGGCACTGGGATTGGCTTTGCCATACTGTTCCATCCACGATGCTGTGTCTTATAGATGAGATTCTGGATCTGCTTGGCTCTATGTGACCAGCATGAGGTTCCGAAGTATTTGCCTGTGACCCAGATATAGACCTTAATCCTCTTCTCGATGGCGTGTACAAAGAGAGTACAGTCACAACTGGACGAGTGGACTTCAGCGGTTTGTGCAGACCGAAGAAGACGAGCCTATAAAACTCACAAAACAACTGGGCAGTTTTAGTTTTGCCTTCCTCCTCCATTTGTCTGCCAAGAGATTCGGAGAACAGCCCCCACGTCCACAAGAAAAAGGACATCTCATGGCTTGTGGACATCGCCTACGCAGAGTTCTCTCCACGGTTCCGTTTCAGTGTTCAATCTCACGCCACTCACTGTTGTTCCAGCTCTCATTCCGTGAGCCATAGGCCTCTCCAGTCCCGCGATTCCACCAACACACATCCACAAGGATGCAAGCTTTTCTGTTTATAAGGAGAGCCCACCGCATTCATGAGCAGTCTTTACGCGTTGTGGGTGAGAAACCTCTGACTCCCGACCGCCATGAACAGAGGGCTGCCTGCGAAGCTGCTAGTTACAGCTGGACATAAAACCCACTAGCAGCTCATTGGCTGTTTGAACATAGAACCGCTTTGTCCCACAAAGATACTTCCGCACCAGGGGGACAAGTTTAGTAAGAACCATGGTTGACAGTAAAAGGCACATTTCTTTCCTGTAACCCCCAGAAAGTCTTTATTGCATATAGGATAATAACAGGCCACTGTGAATTACTGGTGTGTAATTCCACAGAGGCAGTCAGGGGCACAAGCACAGTGGGGGAGCTACTGCTGAATCCCAAGGCCACAGAGAGGGAAAGGCACAGGGAGAAGACGAGCATCATGTAAGAGAGGCGACAACCCGCTGCCAAGCAATGGGCCGGCACAGCCATGTCCTCGGGGGACGGGCCACTCTCCTACTCAGCAGCAGGTAGCCTGAAGCAGAAGTACTGAGCAATGCAAACATTATCCTGCCCGGTACTTAATGATTGTCAAAGCAACAGGCTAGCTCATCTTCGCTTAAAACCACACAAGCTGCTGCTGTTTAACCCACTGTGCAGACAGGGGGAGGAGGGTTCACAGAACTCGCTGGTACGCCGTGTGGAATGACCTTAGAAGACCTTGGGCTCTGCAGATCCACCCAGCTCCTGCGCCCTCTGTAACCTCATTACACTCAGCTCGCAGTGCTGCTTGCTGATCCTCAGATGCTCCAAGTATGCTCCGCCCCAGTGCCTTTGCACCTGCCCTCTGCTCTACTCTAACCCTCTCTCCTCCAGAATCAAGATGTTCCCTTCTTCAGCTCCATTCAGCTCTTTATTCAAACACCCCCCTCCATGGTCCCTCATGGCCGTATCTCCATCTGTCCCCTCACTCCCTGCACTCCCTGCCTTCCCTTTAATGTTGCCCATTGGATCATATGACAGCTGCAAGGTGTTGTTTCTTCATTTATTTATCATCAGAACGTGAGCTACGTGGGGATGATTTGTTCACTGCTGCAAGCTAGATCAGTGACCAGGAAATTCCGGGAGCCTGAAAAATAAATAGTAGCATATACAAATAAATGATGCCAAGCTGCATTGCCTGGAAACGAGTAACACGGGCCTTTGAGACAGTCAACCCAGTAATCGGCTGTTTAGTGCCGTCGACAAGAACAATGCCAACTGATGCCAACTGAGTGTTCACTGAAGTGCCATGCAGCCCACTAAGCCCTTGACTTAAAATCGTGCACACAACTATATTCATAACCCTAGGAGATGGGTATGTGCTCAAAGAAGGTGGGGTGGAGGCATAAATGAAAGCCGAATCCAGGGTCTACCCATTCTCCTTCTTCATTAGAGGTCCCTTGGCCCTTCTTGTCACAGATGAACAAGTCTATTCTCTGGCTCCCAGGCTCTGCCTTCTCCTCATTGTCCCCATGCAACGAATTTATGTCTGCTTCTCTTGATCCATTCCCATCTTTTCTACTTAGTGGGGCCTTGGGAGGCCGATCTCCTGGGCTCTGTCCATGAGCCCCCACTGGGGATGTAATGTCAAGAGGACGAAAGGAAGAAGTCAGGAGATTTACTCCCTGGTTTCCTCGCTGTCACCATTTTCCCAGAGGTGGCTTCTTCCTGTGACTTCCTGGTTTGGCGCCCTGGTATACGTCTTTCAGGTTGATGGATGTTAGCATGCCCAGAGAACTGCCCGCTCTCAAGAGATTTCCCCGTATCTTGCCCACAGATCTTTCAAGAATCCCTTCATTACCCCTCTCAAATCACGCTAAGCCAAGTGTGCCATCTGCTTCCTAGGAGGCGCTGACTGATGACACCCATAGCGAACCCTGAGCCCTGCTTTTTTTCCCTTGGCCTCACTAGGCTGCCGGACTCTGCCTCCACGCAGGGCCTCTGCATGCATGTACTGGGAGCACTTACCACAGTTCTTGATGCACCTCAGCATACACTCAGAGAGTCGTGCTTCCAGTATGGTTACTAACACCTTCATGGTCTGGCTTCTGGTCTTTCTCAGTCTCCGTCACGTCTAATCCTTGTGTCTACGTCAACTCTACTGTTTTAGATAGTATTCGTTCAAAATTCCTACCTACCGAGCATCTCAGAATGGAAGCTCAGGTGGGAACAGGGTCTTGGTTGTACTAAATGTGTTCCTATTGAAGTATGGTTCTAATTCAATGACTGATATTTTAAAGAAAAAAAAAAAGAAAGATAGAAACAGAGGGGAGACAGCAGAGGCAGAGACAGAAGAAATGCAGACCAGGCTGCTGGCACCCACTAGACACTAGACACACAAAGAAGTGTATCCCAAGGCTTCTAGAGAGAGCCTGACCCTGTTTGGCACCTCGGATCTTTCCTTCCAGGCACTGGGACCATTTGAGAATACATCTCTGTTATCTGAAGACTTGCAATTCGTGCTTGGTTTCAGGGAACAAATGCATCTACCAGCTCCACATTGCAATGAGGCTGCTCTGCGAGATCCTGCTCCGGTGACTTACTTCCAGTTCCTGGAATGTACTGTCTTTCTCATTGCCTAGGGACATCTTTGTCCCCTTTCTCCTCTGATCCACCCCTTGCTTTGATTTCCTTCATGATACCATTTTATCTATGATATTCTCCTGGGCTTGATAGTTTTATGTCAACTTCACAACATGCTAAAGTCACCTGAGAGGAGGAAACCTCAATTAAGAAAATGCTTCCACAACATAGAGTTGTAGGCAAGCTTGCAGGAGATTTTCTTGATTAGTGATTGACAAAAGAGGACCCAGTGCATTGTGGGTGGTGCCATCCCGAGGCTAATGGTCCTGGATTCTATAAAAAAGGAGGCTGAGCAAGCAATGGGAGCAAACCAGTCAGCAGCACCCCTCCATGGCCTGCCTCTGCATCAGCTCCTGCCTCCAGGTTCCTGCCCTGTTTGAGTTCCTGCCCCAACTTCCTTCAGTGATGGACTATGATGTGGACCACATAAGCCAAATCAAGCGTTTCCTCTCCGACTTGCTTTTGGTCATGGTGTTTCATTATAACAATCATAACTCGAACTAAGACACCTCTCTGCCATCCAAGTCCAGCTGAGGAAGACCCCTCCTCTAAGTTGTATTATGTCCAGTGTTTTTGCTCCCACGGCCTTTTACAATGCGGACAGTTCTGTGTGGATAGCATGATCCAGCCTACCTGATCCCCGGGTGTGTTCCGACTAACCCCTGGACCACACTCACTATCCTGTGATGTAGATCCTCTTCGTCTTCCCATTTTCCAGGCAGCCATGATGTGAGGCAGAGGCTGAGGCAGCCGACAGCCATCTGCCTTAAGTTTGGCCTTCTGCCAGGTATTCTCTGTGGCTCCGCCAGCAAACCCCACAGCACGATTCCAGCTTCCACGTGAAAATTCGTCTTTGCCTTAAACTCATTTATGCCTCCTGCCCTCACTCTATTGTAATGTTCAACTTCTGCGTGGTGCAGTCGCTCTGCCAGCCTCGGGACCCCCTGAACAGTCTTCCTAGTAATCAAGAAGGCCAATTCGAAGTGTTAATATTTGCTCACCAGTGAGGCTATGGGAGGGCTGCATCACTCACGGCAACAGTACTTGCTAAGCTCCAGAACCCAGGACTACCCAAGGCCACAAAGATGCGGACAGTGGGAGAGAGGGCTTCTTGGATAGCTCGTTCTCAACATGGGAAGATGGGCTTCTACTCGGCCAAGATTTTCTGGCATATGGATGAGAAGCGCTTCAAACAAGTGATCCACGTGCTCATCACTCTCATGCTGCTGCTTTCCGGAGTCCTTGATCCTCATTCATTCATTCACTCATTCAACTATCATTCACTCGTTCAACTACCATGTGTTAAATATGTACTGTGTGCTGGGCACTCTAAAGCAAAGCAGAGCAGGAGTCATCTGTCTTCCTGCCCTCGGGTAGGACCATTTCTGTATTGACCCTGGCCACTTTTACTATCTCAGTTCCTTTAAGATGAGAAGATCAATACATAGAAAATAGGTGAGAATGTTCAGAGCCCTTTATAGTGAAGGTCTCAGGCCTCCGTGTTTAACCCAAGTGTACCCCCCATCTCGCTTCTGGGCTGGCGTCTGCCACAACAGGCATGGAAGCAGCAGATTGGAATGTGCATCGATTCCGAGCCACACAGCCTGCAGTGACTCCCTCTGTGCTAATCCTAGCTGACTAGTAATAGGATTGCGCTGGCTAGTTTTATGGCTACGTTTATATGTAAGGTAGAGTCACCAGAGAGGAAGGAGCCTCAATTGAGAAAATGCCTCCATAATATAAGACATTTTCTTAATTAGTGACTGATGGGGGAGGGCCCAGCCA
The DNA here is from genome assembly GCA_026225945.1 of Cricetomys ansorgei. Taxonomy (NCBI): domain Eukaryota; kingdom Metazoa; phylum Chordata; class Mammalia; order Rodentia; family Nesomyidae; genus Cricetomys; species Cricetomys ansorgei. The sequence continues at coordinate 1,812,371 of JAMJFZ010002229.1, forward strand.
TTGTGGGTGGTGCTAAACCTGGGCTGCTGGTCCTGGGTTCTACAAAAAAGCAGGCTGAGCAAGCCATGTGAGGCAAGCCAGTAAGCAGCACCCCTCCGTGGCCTCTGCATCAGCTCCTCACTTTGGGTTCCTGCTCTGTTTGAATTCCTGTCCAGGCTTTCTTTGATGATGAACAATGATGTGGAAGTATAAGCCAAACAAACCCTTTCCTCCCCAACTTGCTTTTTGGTCATGGTGTTTTGTCTCAGTAAGAGAAACCCTGACAAGGAGGGTCACTGAAATTCCATGTACGTCATGTACATGGAATTTACACCTGTGCCACCATGACAGTAACAGGAACTTCTTCAAGATTGTTGTGGAGACAGTTAGATGTGTTAAAGTATTTAAAAACAGTGCCTAACAAATAGTAATCACTCCATAAACAGTCTAGTGGATCCTGTCATTAATGTTACCATAACTAGACTATCACACCCAACACTGTCACTGTAAATACGGTCATTTTGCTTTATTTATGTTGATATGCATTGTGGTTGTTTAACAAAAATGGACCCTATAAGCTCATAGAGAGTGGCTCTATTAGGAGGTGTGACCTTGGAGGAAGTGTGTCACTGGGGGTGGGCTTTGAGGTTTCAGATGCTCAAACCAGGCCCTGTGTCTGTCTTTCTTCCTGCTGCTTGCGGATCAGGATGTAGAATTTTCAGCTACCCCTGCAGCACCATGTCCACCTGTGTGCCTCCGTGCTCCCCACCATGACAATGATGATGGACTAAATAATCCTCTGAATTGTAAGTCAACTTCAGGGAAATGTTTTCCTTATAAGAGTCGCTGTGATCATGTTGTCTCTTTGCAGCAATAGAAACTTTAAGACATACATGAACATAAACAATTCATCTACCCAACAAGTATCAAGCAGAAATCAGGCCCCATGTTAGGCGCATCTGAGGTTTCAGAGGCACAGAGGACACAGTCTTTAACTTTAAGGAGCACATGATCTAAAGGGAGAGACAAGCAAAAGAAACCCATAGACCCGTGCACTACACAGAGTGCCTTATTTGCTGATCATTCTCAATATAATTGGTAGCCTAATGGCAGTAACATTCATCATCTTCATCTCCAGGGAAGACCTAGCAAAGAAAAGCATTTTCCTCAAGGATACTCAGCTGGGAAGAGGCTAAGAAAGGGTCTGTACGCAGACAGTCTGGCCCCAGCATATACACTGATGGTCCTATGTCACAGCATCATCACAGAGCTAAAGACTTCCTGGAGGACTTCCTGGGCTAGAAGAACAGTGGGAAGCTGTGTTCTCTGCTGGCCAGGAACAGCAGTGCCAGGAGGAAGGGCAGGGGGGTTCTAAAGTCAATTGGGTCTAAGTCAGCAGTTTTTTACCTGTGGGTCATGACCCCTATGGGGGTCAAATGACCCTTTCACAACGGTTACCTAAGACCATCTGCATATCAATAGCAAATGACAACAATAGCAAAATTACAGTTATGACATAGAAGCAAAAATAATTTTATGGTTGAGGATCACCATAAGGAACTGTATTAAAGGGTTGTAACATTAGGAAGGTTGAAAACCACTGGTCTAGGTTAAGGAACCACACTCCTTCCTCTCTTGAAGGAACGACTGGGCCACTAAATGACCAGGGCTCGCCCTCTAGTCTAAAGTAAGGATCAGACCGAGAAGACAGGTTTTATGGTCCATGGTGCATGAGAAGAAGCACAGAGACCGGCGTAGGCAGAGCCACTTTTAACCCTAGGTCTCCACTTCTTGGCTGTCCAAACTTGAAACACTGGCTTCGCTTTTCTGAAATCGTATCTTCACATGAGCCAAGAGTAAGGCCGGCTGAAGCTGCCTCACTCAAGGGCCATAGACAAGAGCTTGGAGCATGTAAAAGTAGATCCGTGGGATGGAACTGTGTCCTTCTTGGAGTCTTTCCCGAAGTTTCCTTAGCCCCTCAGAGGGGCTCATGTTGTCTTATGCGCACTAAGTGGACTCCCAGCAGAGAGTATGACTTGGTTTGTGTGATCCAGGGCACATGGACTCCTGGCTTTACTGCCCTCCTCAGCCCGGGGGCCAGGAGCCTTGGGCTCACAGTCAAATGACACACTAATAGGAGCAGCTTTCCCGCCTACTGTTGCTAGCTCAGCCTCCAACCGTGACCCTGCATCCTGACATGGGGCATCTGGTTCCTTGGCAGGGGGGTGGCACGATCTAACTGTGGGAAGCCACTGTTTAAGGAAGTCAGCCAAGCCATGGGCTGTCTGCCTCCCCACCACTTCCTCCTGTGCTGACAGCAAGAGGTGACAACAGGAAGAAGGACTACTGATCCTCTGGTGACCCTTTTCTTTAAATGAAAGAGAGGATTAATGAACAGGAGAAAGATACCCAGGTCAGTGATGGGCTTGGAAACACGGTCCCTGTTCTCCCACTTTTTCACACACAAAGGCAAGGGAGAGAGTGTGCTATGCCAAGTCCACAGGCCTTGGAGAAAAACAGCCCTGTGTCTGAGTTACTAGTGTTGCAGCTACAAATGATGGGGTAGCCTCTGTGCATCAGTTTCCTGGGGTTGTCATCACAGAGAACCACCAACTGGGTGGCTTGATCAATGGCATTCATTGCCTCACAGTTCTGGGACCATACACAGATGCCGGTGACAGCAGGGTTGGTTCCCTCTGAAGGCCGTGAGGATGCCATTTTATCCAAAGCCTTCCCATAGCTTCTGGGTACTGCTGGGCAGCCGTGGTAATCCACGGCTATAGATTGTCACCCTGATCTTGGATTTATATGGCATTTTATATGTGTTCAAATGTCTCCTTTTCGTTAAGATACTGGTCATATAAAATTAGGGCTCAACCTAATGACATCTTCTAACTAATATGTGTAACCGTTCCTAAGGAAGATAACATTCACATTTGGAGGATGAGGAAGAGACACAATCCAGCCCATAACATTGTCCAAGGCTATGTCCTGCTCAGTGAATGGGGTAATACAACTATCAGAGTGTATGACATCTCAGGAGATTATGTGAGAGTTAAATGAAGTAGGTGCCATGGTTTGGATATGGTGCACATTCTGGAAGCATAGAATGCATTTTGGTGCTGTTGACATGATAGGCAGTGTAAGAAGTAGGGCCTAGTGCCAGATAATTCGGACATCGCTGCACAGCTCTTCAAAGGATTCATGCTGGTCTCTGAGTGAGTGAGTTTTCACAGGAGTAGTTTTGTTGGAAAGTAAGCCTATTCTGCCCAGTTGGTCCCTTTCTCTGAATGGTCACTTTCCCTCCCAGGGAGGATCTTATTAGAGGATAAACAGATAGAACCACCTGGTCTTTTACAAGAGGTTCCTTTTCCTTGTAAAATATCCGGCCTTGAGTATTTTAGTATGGCAACAGAAAACAGAGTACTACAGTAAAAAGGGCAAGTATCTACAAAGACCAATTATTTAAAAAAAAACTCAACATTCCTTCCTAAGGATGAGAAGAGACCTCTTTTCCATGTAACCAGTCCACTGTCCAGAAATCAACTGGATTCAGTATCCCAACACACCTGTCAGGAACTTACGGACATTTAGCCTGTTTCACACAGTAAGAAAGTTGAGGCCAGGAGGAAAGGAGGAAAGGGGAAGGAAGAGAGGGAAGAGGGGATGGGGAAAAAAAAAACACCAATTTTTCTCTTTTAGTGACTGGCTTTAGAGCTAGAAGTATTTTTTCTCATTGGACTATGTAACCATCTAATCTTACAAAATATCCGTGTTAAAATATTATATCTAAAATCTCTCTCTCTCTCTCTCTCTCTATATATATATATATATATATATATATATATATATATATATATATATAGTCATACACACACATGTATCTACATGTAGTTTTTCACTGCCACACAATAACACCACCAGTGGGTCTCACCCAGCATGACTGTCGTTCTCTGACATCTTCTACAACCATCCTGTGGTTCAAGCTTTACTACAACACAACAGCATAGGCAGGGTAGAAATAATTTGCCATATTGGACGGGTGAGAAAAAGGAGGCTCAGGCTGCCTTGGAGTTTGTTCAAGGCCACAGAACCAGTCAAGAGTAAGACAGAAATCAAAACACAAATCTTACTACTCCCTGGCCAGGACCTCTCTACTGCATGGATTTGTATTTCATTCTGTCATCTTTGGATGGAAGAATCCGACCCAGGGCTCAAGGGCAGCTTCTAGGGAAGGCCCTGGCCACCTACCTCCATAATTCCTGCAGCCTCGGCTTGTCTCTTCCTTTACTACTTTCTACACAGCTAGCCCATCTTCCTCTTTGAAACATCCACCTTTCAGCATGCCCCTGCTCAGTGATGTTCACAGACACAGTTAGGCAGAAAGAAGCATTCGTAGGTCCCATATTCCACTCTTCTGGATACAGGGTGAAGCCACCAGCCATGGCACCAGAATCCAAGTCCCCGTGCCCAGTTAGGTAGGTCTTTCTGAACACACAGGGGCCTTTCTGCCTTGAAGGTCTATCTACCATTTGTGACTTACAATACTGTTATGAATGAACACCATACATGACATTCGCCTTCAGACAGAGGGTCCAGAAGATCTTGTACTTGGGTCCAGATAAGCAAGAACTGTCACAAAATCACTTAAAAAGAGACAAACTGATTTGGTTTACTGGTCAACCCACTGACTCAATGCTTTAGTTGCGTTTCTGCTGTTGTGCAGACACCACAAGCATGGCAGCTATAGAAAGAGCCTATCTGCAGCTTGTAGTCTCAGAGGATCAGAGTTCATGGCCATCACAGCGGGGAGACTTGCATATGGGCAGGGATAGTACCGTTCCAGTAGCTGAGGGCTTGCATTTTGATCCAAAAGCATGGGGCAGAGAATGCTAACTGAGAACGTGGCAGGTTTTGTAACCTCTAAGCCTGCCCTGGTGACACACCTCTTCCAGCAAGGCCACACCTCCTAATCGTTTTCAAATAGTTCCAACTTCTTGGGACAAAAATTGAAATAAATGAGCCGATGGCTCCATTCTCATTCAAACCACCACACTCACTCATTTATGCAGCCCGCACTGAACCTGGGATCACCATGAGCCAGGTTCTGAGAGCAAAGAGCAAGACAGAGTCTTCCCTGACCGGGAATACTTACAACAAAAACAACACAGAAACCCCACTGAGGACATTTCCCTTCGAGTCCTCAATTCATCCACAGTGCAGCCCTTAAGTAGATTCTGAGTCACCTCGACGTTCACACTGGGAATGGAAAGCCCATGCAAGCTGCTAATTCCACAGCTTGCAAGCAGTAAAGTCAAGATTGTCACCCACGCCCTTCATACCTTTACTAAGAACAACTACTTCTCAGTCAGGAAGTAAGGCACGGATCAAAGCACACGTGCAATAGCATTTTTGAAAGTTGCAGCGTATTATATACATTATGCAGGGTTCCTTCTTCTTCCCTCCCTGAGCATAAACAGATTTACAATAAGCCAAGGAAATTCCATTTCAAACTTCACTTTCTCTTTAATTCTCAACTGTTAGAGTAAGATGAGAGTCTAAGGGTTTCAGCAATAGCCAGGAGCCAAGGACTGAGCTACAGAGCCACAAGATGGGAACGAAAGAACACAGCCTCCTTGGGTGCACATTTGCAAGCTGATGTGCAAACTATTTGCTGGGACCAATTACTTTCATCTTAATTAACGAACACACAACCCACAATCTGTCTAAGAAATGTGCAAAAATATGGCACACGCTTGGAGCTTGCAGCATGCCAGCTCTGCAGTCTGGAAGCACCTTCCTCAAACTGCTGGGCTGGAAGTCACCATGGAGACCACATTTCAGCATCCTGACAACACCAAAACTCACTCTGCTCACACAACACCTTGAAAGTGCCATGCGCAGTGTGTGCTTGAATGGCCTGTGCTGCATTAGGCACAGCGGAGTTATCAGAAGGCAAGCAGGCCGCTCCCTAACCGAGAGAGCCGAGAAGAACCAACTGCTCATCAGCCAGTTGGGTTTTAATTTGTACCTCCCTTCTGCTCAGCACCAGGCCTGGTACTGTAAGGGATTCCAAGGCCGGCACGAGCTAGCTTTATAAAACGCATCTAGCTGAACAACTGATAACAAGAGGTGTGTGGTGCAAATGCTTACCCAGAATGAGGTGCTATGTTAACTAAGACGTATATATTATCCTATTTCATCCTCAAAACCACCCCAGGAATGAACTGCCAGCCACTAGGGATTCCTAAATACCTGTTCCAGGCTATGCATGCCTTAGACCAAACCCTGGTAGATCCCAGAACTTGAAAGCTTGTGTAAGATCAGAGGTTAGGAAGTGTCACCCACAGTCAGGATTTAAGCCCCAGAAATTTATCTTCAAAAACGGGTGAACGTACTCATTATATTACATCATACTCATTCAACTGTATGTGCTGGGCGTCTTCACGGCTGACAAGACTCTTAGATTTTGGCAAATTTCGGGTGTACAATATAGTAGTATTATTAACTATAGTCACCATGCTGTATACCTCCAAAAGGTCTAATAACACAAAAATCTTTAAACACACAGAGAACCATGCTATTTTTCGCACATTTCAACTACATAGCACAGCTGTATTAACTATTGTCGTCATGCTATATAATTGTATCACAAAAAGCTGGCTAAAATAAGAATCTGACAAGAAAAAATATTTTTCTCATCTTAGTAAAGGGATCTGGAGTGAAAGAAAATGAGCAATAAAATATAGTCAATAGCAGACCGATGTGCCCTAGGAGGAAAATGTACGGGCAGGTTGATGGGAGGTGGAACAAGTGGTCTCCCGGTTGGCAGCGAGCAGCAGGGATGGCTGCAGGCTGCAGGACTCCCTGGACACCTACTCCAGTGACAAGCAGCCTGAGCAGCGAGCGAGAAGGTTTTCAGCATGTGATCTGCTCCTGAAATGCACACCTGGGGAGAGAAAAGACGCTGGGGCTGACAGGGGAGGCAGGAGCTACCCACCTGAACTCTCTGTGAAAATGTAGCATGTAAAGGGATCAGCCCTCGCCATACTCTCCCCAGAGGAGCTGCCACGCTTTCTCAGCCTAGGAATGTAGCCCAGGGGCAGGGCCCTTGCCTAGAATGTATGGGGCCTGGGTTCAATCCCCAAGACTGCACAGATCCAAACCAAAACAATGGACAAGGCAAAGCCTCCTTGAGAAGGAGTCTGTATGGTGTTTCACAGTGTCTACCACAAGGTTGCTGTGGGAGGGGCTTACTGAGATAGTGACAACCACTAAGAATAAGGCAGAGAAGTGATGCACACAGCTCCAGGCTCAACATACGCCGGGGTGGGTGGGGCTCAGGAGCAGAGGAGACAAGCCTTTAGCATGACCTATGGTTGGTGATGAGAAATAGAGATTGATTTTCATGTTATAATGAGACTTTATGGATTTAACTTCTTGAAGAGTGCTATTAACCAACAGTGTGTAGTTATACAAAAATAATAATAAAGTTAGAGCCAAGGAGACAGTCAGGCGGGTGTGATGGCTTCCTGTAAGTCCCGTACTCAGGAGGCAGAGATGGGAATCTCCAGGGCTAGCTGGCTAGTTAGACTAGCCACCATAGCCAAGTTTTAGCTTCAGCAAGATGCTGCCTCAACAAGTCAAGTGGAGATTGACCGTGAAAGACACAATCAAATTTGTGACTCCACATGTATAAACAAAATACACCATACCATATGTGTGTGTATACACACACACACACACACATATACATGTATATATATATATATATATATATATATATATATATATATATATATATATATATATACACATTCCAGTGAGATAGATTCACAGGTAAAGGCACTTGCTAATCAAGATTGATGATCTGAGTTTGCTATCTAGAACCATGTAGAGGTTAAAGAAGAGAACCAACTCTACGAAGTTGCCTCTGTCCTCCACTTGTGAACCATGGCAGGTACTCCCCCAATATGCACACACAAGCCCAGTGATACGTAACAATAACAGCAGTTAGGGTTGGAAAGATGACCTAGTCAGTAATGTTCAGAGCTCCATAATCCACATAAAATGCCAGGCATTGCCCATATGCCTATAATCCCAGCTCAGGGGAGGCAGAAGGGAAAAAAGGATCGGGGCATGTTTGCAATACTCATGAGTTCCAGTGTCAGTGGAAAAACTCTGTCTCAAAAACGAAGATAGAGATCAATTGAGATGAATAGCCATGGTGGCTTCTGGCTTCACACACACACACACACACACACACACACACACACACACACACACACACACAAATTGCAAAATAACATTTTGCAATTGTGCCAAACCCTGTTCTAACTGCTTTGCTTATAGTAATTCCCGCGATCTTACAATCTCTATAGAAAGCAGGTATTATTTCCCACATGAGGGGGTAGGACAGAAAGAGGTGGAGTGACCCGGTCAAACTCGAATAGGTGGTGAGAAGTGGGGCCACAGCCCTTCGGCACTCAGGTTGCCAGGTGGCAACATGACTACTGTACCGGAGGGTACCCAGGTGTGATCCTGGCTATGTTCCTACACGCAGAGTCCCGCTCCAGGTGCAGGAATTGCTCCTCAGACACCCACAGAGCTCCTGATCACTCGTTTTCCACCTGTCTGTTTCCCACTCCACAGGCAGAGTGCTCTTCAAACAGAACTGAATAGTGTCGTTCTCCTTTTCAAAGCCCCCCAGTGTCCTCATTTTAAAGAACAAACTCCTCACCTGGGCTGCCTGCTCTGCGGGTCTGGCCCTCAGGCCTGCCCTGCCAGCTTCACCCTGCAGCTTTCTTTCCTCGTATGTAGACACCACAAGGCTTTTGCTCACTCTAACCCCTCTTAATGAGAGCTTTCTTTCCGCTCTGCTTGGGATAATTCTCCTATCCTACCAATCTTGCACAAAATATAGTGCTACTTTTTTTAGTGATAGACATCACAATGTAAATGAAATCAAGTTGTGTAAGTAGACAGGTTTCCTACTGAAACCTAAGTAATGATGAGCAGAGGAACTCAGGCTTCTTCCTTGTACCTCCACTGCTCAGCATAGGGCCAGCTGAGTAGGCTCCATGACTACTGAAGGGTTCCACTAAGGAGCAAAAGAGCTTCGGTAGTGAAAATGGACACAAGCCATGTTTTCTGACACTTCATGGCTCTGTGCAGATCAGAACTAATGTGCACAGAGTCCCAGCATGGAGCCCAACAATGAGCTGCCCACCAGCAACTGGTATGTTCCCTTTGCTGATATTATCAGTACCATCGCCCCAAACAAAGGACGTAAGTCTAGTGCCTGAGCATACAGAGCAAGAAGCCAGCACATCCCCTCTCTGCAGCCACTGGCTGGGCTTATTGCCTTATCTTTTTGTGTCTTGACCACCTCATCCATCCACCTCCTGTCTCATGGGTGACAGGAAGCCCAGGATAGTTATGGATACCCCTACCATAAAATCATAAACTCACTTAAGACAATACAGTTTTGTGATTTCTCTTTTGTACCCTGATTGTACAATTCTTGATTGTACATTTTGTAGGCGACAATATTGTGCTCAGAACAGGCTCAAAAGCTTGGAGACCCCTTAGGGCATGTACTTCGCTTCTCTGTATCATGTACGATTTTCACACACAATAACGTAGCAATTTAAGGATAGGCTTAGCCTGGAGAAACTAGCGTGAGGCAACAAGAGCATAATTATCAAGCATTTGAAACTGGACACCTGGAAAAGGGATATGGTTCTGTTTCCAAAGGGCAGAGCTGGGACCGGAGGTACCATTCAGGACACGCTGACGTCGGCTCAGGGCAGAGCTCCCTGAAGACAAGTGAGAGGCTTGGTGGGTAGCTGGGCTATCATCTGGAGAGGTGCACACAGACTTCCCAGGGTGTGGCAGAGAACACTAGGAAGTTGAGGAAATGCCTCGAGATCCCCATACCTACGATATGAAAGGCAGGGGGCTTGGTACACTTCAAATCTATGCTGGAGGATTCTCTTTCCTTAATTCACCTTCATTCAACAAAGAGTCGTATCCAATTCAGTACTCGCCGGGGGCCAGCAAAACTTAGAAGAATGCATACACCAATCTCTGGAACATTATAAAACTCAAAAGCAAGGTTATCGATTAGAAGTATGAGGAATCCATGATGTGTGGGTTCAGTACTTGATAGCCTGAGAATGAATGGAAATGGAAAGAGACCAAAGGCACCTCTCACAGGTTTCATCCTTTGGCTTCATGGCCAGCATTGGCCTCTGCCCTGAGGGCTGGGGGAGACCACTTGTGCATTGTTGGAGCACGCAGACATTCTGAAGGAGGTGGTTCTGGGGGGAGGAGTCTGAAGAAAGTTGATCACATGCAACAATACTCCTTACATGGGCATCTTTCCAGAGCACTGTAATGCACTGTCACATTCGACAGAGACTTTTTAACTGCACCATGAAATAATTTCATCAACCATTTCCTCACTTATATGGCATGCCCTGATGAGAACTTGGTGTTACTCTTTAGCACCCTCTTACTGTGTCCCAGGCTTGATTTAAGTGTCTACCAAACGCAGGCTTTAATGTCACATCTGAGGAAACAGACAGATTATTCGACTTGCCCAAGGCTTCTAAATGGGTCACTGGCCTCTAAGAATAATGTGCTCACTGTTACAATTTACTAAAGATGAATAATTTTATAAGCATTATTAGCCTAGAGAATAGCAATTATCAGCATGACTTTATGGTTTTACCAAGAACACATATACAACAGTTCACTGAAATGTACAGAGAAAATGTGACTATTTTAAAGTATCCTAGACTCAAGAAACTCCAGGTCACAAACATGAGTAAGAAGGGGCCCCTGCTCCAAGCAGATTGTTGCCACCCCACAGACCTAACAATAAATAGTATATTTGTTTTAAAATAATCTTAAGTGACGTGTTTTTAATTTGATCTTTCTATAAGTCCAGTGAGAAAGAGGACATTATACCCCTTTCAGAGCTGAGGAAACTGGGACCAAGAAAGAATAGGTAACCTGTCCTAGATGTATGGTTAAAGCCAGGACTAGCAGCCTCCTTCTGATGGCCACACACAGGCTTGTCGCATTAAGCCACATGGCCAAATCCTCACCTGAAAAACCAATGGAGACATGAAGAATGGTAGGTGTACCCTGACAGCCATTCAGATAGGAATTCTTTTCCCATCCTTTCAGACAACCAAGTCTCAGGGATCTAGGGGAAAGAGCATGGAGAGAGAGGCACATACCTCGCTCAGTAGCAGGCCAGGCACTTGGAGACCCAGCCACCAGGGAGTCAACACAGTTTCCAATGTACTGCCCTCATTACTTGATGTGTCATTGTGGAGATGAGACTGGAGGGCAGTGATCAGCTCTTGTCTGAGCAAAGGGAAGACAGATAGAAATGCTTCAGTCTTGGCTTAAAAAAGAGAGATCCCCTCCAGTATCTGTGATCACTCCAAAGGTCTGGTTAAGAGTAAAGCAGAGAAGGCACTGTTGAACAGCTTCAATATGCCAGACATTCCAACACCCAGCCACACCTATGACAAGGGCTGGCTCAGCCAGTGGTCACAGCAACCCTGTTAGGGTTACAGGAGAGGAAGCTAAGAACCGTGGCTGTGGCAACCCTGAGAGCTGGGTCGGAACAGGTTAAACCAGCTGCACTCATTCCTCAGAAGCCTTAAAAGAATGTTTAACTGGGAATGAGATCACATTGAAACTGAAGTGTAGAAAATCCGCTGTGTTGCTGTGAAGGGAAGACATTTGAGAAGGCAAAACTTGGGGCCTGCGGGTCCAGAGCCTGTGTGTGAGGTGTGGGAAGGGCTGGGCCAGGACGCTCAGGTGAGGAGTGACAGAATGCTAAAGCCAACATCTCTGGATGACCAATGGGAGGATGAGAGAGGGAAATCGAGTAAGGAAAGAGGAAACATGGTCAGAGCAGACAGGCTGGGCTCTGGCCCATGTGACTGGATGAGTGCAGTTGTCAATCGCTGAGGTAGGACATTGACTTAAGGGTTATCTAAGAGAAAACGTGATGATGCCAAATGTGAGCAAGTACCTCCAGGACCTCCAGGTAGAGGTGCCCAGCTTGCTCAGAGCCTGGAGCTGAGAAGGTCCTAGGCCGTGGAGAAGCCGTCAGCATGGCACAGGTCCTTGCAGCCAGGGATACGGATGCGAGGAAGTGTGGTGGGTGCAGATGTGCAAAATAGGACAGCTAGGATGCCAAGGAGGGTCCAAAGAGTCTGGCAGGAGTGCTCAGAGGAACAGGAGACATCAGGAACTTGCAGCTGCGCATGAAAGAGGAAGAGAAGGAACTCCTCTCCCATGTTGGAGACACTCAGAAAGGAAGGCGCTGCTCACCAGTTGAGAAAGCATTTCTCTAGTGATTAGGAAGGAGCTAGGTAGAAGTCTCCAATGCTGCTTGTCTGTGAGCAGAGAACGTGAAGGCCCTGGCCTGTGGCTACTTTCCAAGAGTCTGTGCTCAGGAAGCCATGCCATGGTACCATCACTTTTGACATGCTTGACAGCAGGTGATTTCAAACACATGTGGAAATGGTCTTCAAGCATGTAGCTGAGCCCAGAGAATGGCCAGCATGGGAAATAACACCCATGATGAGGCTGAGGCACACTGTACAGGTGGCTCGTCACTTGCATCAAAGCGGTACAAGAATGAATGGCTAGGCCAGCAGCATAACCAACCAAGCACCTCCTCCCGCTCTTCCTCTTCATACCAGCAATGGTGGAGAAAGGAGTAAAAGCCTATCTGATCACATGATCCCCAAACACGTCTCATGTTTCTCATATTGAACTCACTGATTCGTTTTCTTTACTTCACAAGTATTTGTTCAACCCTTATTTGTCATAAGCACTGTCCTGGTCATGAAGACAGGAAGAACAGAAGTGAACACAACTCCTGGACATGCGGAGCTTCAGTTCTAGCTGGGGAAACACAAAGATAAAGTGCCTTTTGTCACAAGGCAGTATGTTAGAGGCAGAGGCATGCACTAGAGAAACTGAAGCAGAATCAGGGCAGCAAGTGTTTACATGAAAGTGGGGTTGCAGTTTTACATGAACCAAATGATGACAAACTTATTTATATCATCCCATGATGGTCTTTTCCACTCTGCATCTTTTTACTAAATCTCTTACCAAACAAAAAAGGTAAATACCATGACCAACATAGCTAATTCACTACGCTCCATTAGGAGCCAGACACACGATGGTGCGGAGTGGTTCACAAGTACCATTTCGCACCAAGATGGAGACGAGTGCCGTAATTATCCAGAGAGACAGAGACAGACAGAGAGAGACAACCTACGTTCTCCACCTCGTACAACCCCAACCCCGTTTCCTTGTGTGCAAATAGGCACCCCAATCCCACTCAGCACATGGAGGATCCGTGGTAACCAAAAGGCATGTGTTTCCCATATGACAGAGTGGGATTCAGACATATAGATCTGACTCCGAAGTGCTAATGTTTAAGTACAAATGATGTCGATTCATTTCTTGCAGTGAGGAAATCACTAAGTGGATAAGATTACACCAGCAATGCGGTCATGTCTCCGCTCAGCAGCACGGGCCATCAGTTTAGGAAAGAACGCCTTTGCTGCCCCCATGCCTTGAATTTCTGCTGAGTCTACCCAAAGGGAAAGCATGAGGATATCATACACAAACCAGAGATTTCTGCAGCTTCACCACTCACTGCCCAGGTGAAGTACGCTTGTGTTCTGATCGTCACGAGCACAATCACGAACACCATGACCATAAACACAATCCAAGTGCTTTACAATATAACTTAGCCTTCACCAACAAATAAGGACGTAGTCATTCTTAGATTGCGTTTATAGTGGAGAAAGCGGAGATCAGAGAAGTTAAGTAGCTTACACATCACAGCAGCACTAACTGGTGGAACTGGCTGTGATCTCTGGCGTGGCAGTATCGAGGTCAATGCCAGAGCTCATAACCCTGACACCCATGCGCACCTGAACTAGCTGCAGCACCCACATCTCCAGATTCTCCCATTGCTCCGCCTTCACACACACTGTGCTCTCTGCCTACAGTACTGTTACTTCCTGCCCGTTCACTCCACATCCTCAAATGATTAAATCTTAGCTCAACACCATGCTCCCTAGGAAGTCCTCTCTGATGATACCCACTCCCTTCCCAGCCTCTAGTAAGGACTTCTTGCCCCTGGAGCAACACAGCATCCCTTAACACTAAACAGAATGTCAATCTAGTCTACACTTTTCCTGTCCCTCGATTTGTCCACGAATTCCTCTAAACTCAAGACTATATATGGCAGGCTACCTGGAAAACAGTAAACCCTCCGTTAATATTTTTGGAGCATATGCATGAGTTCAGCGTGGACCGTGTTCAATATAGTTATGAATTCAATCCTGAATAGAGATCTCTTTGCTCCATTCTTACAGATTCCAGCTAGTGAAACATTCAGGTAGAGTTTGGGATGGGATTATTTCCACGAACCAAGTCAATTTGTCTTGTCGATCATTCAGAAATGCCCATAAGCCAATTAGTGCAACCCATTATGTGGGTCAGAATAATTCAGAGTTGTGCATCCGACTTACAAAGTTATGGTCAATGGGGCAGGCAACCAAGGTGGTGATGATCAGCAAGATCAATGGCTTAGACGGAGACTTCAAGCAGATGAAACTGACTTCATAAAAACTGTAGATCAAAAAGATACAAAACGTATTTCTATAATAATGATTGATCAAATGGTCAAACCAACTTTGACTTTATCCCTACCTCTGGACCTTGAAAATACAGGAGTGAATGTATTCCATTATTAAGTCTCTTTGAGGTGTGTTTACTATTACATGAAACAAAACACATATTCTAAACATTCTTGCTGTCCCGCTGTAGACGCGATGAATGGTACTGCATGAAGGAATGGTATAGTCGATGAAGGACTGGAATAGGAACGAAGGAATAGGCAAAAGCAAAGAGCAGGAAGGAATAAAATACCAGGAGATGTTACTGGAATCATACTTCAACTTTGCCTTGTGGTCATGAATGACTCGTTGTTATAAGACAAGAAGAGAACCATTCCCAGAGCTGTTGATAGAAATAAAATTATATCTCAGTAGGCTTCGAATGCTGCCATTTACCAGTTTATCTTTGGCTTCTTGGATTAACAGTCATTAAGAAAGAAAATAAATAGCCCAAGATTTCCATTATTAGGTAAAAATATGATTTCTGAATCTGAGTGGAAAATAATATTCTCTGAGAAGATTCTGAATATGCGTATCTATATGAGACAGATGATATCTCAGATCTCTAAGTCTGTTGGCTTGTAATACCGCACAGCAAATTTTATGCCAATAATTAAGACGTCTTCCCAGTAAAATGCAATCCCCTCAATCCTGTGGCTCCCCGAGAGATTCTCCAGAGAAAATAAGAAAACTTTCCCACAGAACTAACTGAATAGACAAAGCTGCAGTCTAATGAGGCAGGGGGAGGGGCAGCTGTTTCCCAAACACCTAAGTCAATTCTACATTTTCTGCTACATGCCAGTCATGCATCAACCCACTTTGCCCAGAGCAAGCAGAGGAGCAGACTCCAGCTTTCAGCTTTCATGGTGCCTAGTCCTGCATGCTTAAAAAACAAGTGTGTGTGTGTGTGTGTGTGTGTGTGCGTGTGTGTGTGTAGGTTGATGGATCCTCTGGAACTGGAGTTATAGGCAGTTGTGAGCTGCCTATACATGGGTGCTGGGAACTGAACTTGGGTCCTTTCGCAAGAGCCAGAAGCACTCCTCCCTTCTGAGGCATCTTTCCAAGCCCCACCACGTGCACTTTCATTGACATTTTAAAGGTTGAATTACGGGAGTGCCAGGGAAAAGTTCCCATCAGCAAAACCAAGCACAAGGCCACATCCTTGACCCAACTTTCAAAACCATCCATCCCTTGTTCTGTTCTTTTCTTCTGTTCCTTCTTCTCCAGGTCCAAAAGCACTGATGGCCTGCCCCATAAAACCTTTAACCTAGTCATCTAGGAAACTGAGACATTCTTTTCTAATCAAATTTGTTAGTTGGCACTTTTGTTTATGGGATCATTTCGTATAAACAATTCAAAGCAGGATGAGAGGAAAAGGGACTGTTCAGAAATATCCTGGAATGCCTTACCTACACATGAAGTCTGTGCTTTCTATGCTCTTGAAAGATTCATGTGGTCCTGTGAATTTTTTGGTCAGTGAAATTATAAGAAGCAATCTCCGTCACTTCCAACTGGAACAAGCAATGCATTGCAGAGGGAACCATGGAGATGACCCGACCCCGTTGCCTTGAGAAGCGTGCATCTTAGGTTCCTCAGGTAAGAACCTATGGCTCCTGTGGGCATGGTTCCCGAGAGACTAAAGTAAATTTCCCTCAGGCATTGGAGAATTTCAGGTCACTTTGTGTTTCTCTGTACATTCCCTTAGTAGTCAAAGAGGCATCAAAATTTGGCAGGACAATTGGACATTAATCTTGCATACTTTGTATAGCTTGCAGACGTCATCGTACCCTGGAAACCATCCCTGTATTGACCCTGTCTATTGCCATTGCATTCTGTCTCTGATAAAGGTATAAAAAACGCTGATACTCGTCATAAAATCTGCCACAGCGTTTGCTGCAGACCCTCCAAATGGTCTGCGCTCATTCCTCAACTGACCACATCAAGTGCCCTGGCCTGGCAAGTAAGCACAAATGCTTACAATAAATAATTTTCAATATTCATGTCTTCAACTATAGTTAAAGTCAAGATAAAGATGTCCTCTCTGAGAGACAGGGATAAGGCCGAACCCACTGCTGGCATGCAGCTTGAGCACAGGAGGACAGAACCTGTGGAGTAGCACACTACTGTGGTTTGAGAATATTAGTTACAGCGATACAAACTAAGGAAGATTTCTTGTAATGACATAGAGTATCTTCCAAAAAATGCCGCTGTGTTACAAGCGCACAGAAGAACCAGAGTCTATGAAGATGTTCACCTCTGCATCCCACCAGCGTTCCCTTCTGTACATTATCTTCACTTCCCTTACCTTTCCTCCATCTCTGACTGTGGCTCTGCTCTCTTTTTGTCCATATCTAGTTCTTGTCCAGATCCTCTGGCTCGTCCCAGTGAGAACCAAGGGGAAGATGTTCGCTTTGTTCCTAACTTTCATAATTCGGTCTCTCCCCTCAGCTCTCTTTCTCACGCATGCTCATACACACCTTGTGTATTCCAAAATTACTAGGAATTTAGTTAGTTCAACTCAAAACCTGCTGCCCACCTTTGGTCTTACCCAGTATGGGCAGAGGGTTTAAGAAAATGCTAAGACTTTGAAGAGGGGACATTAAAGCAAGGTTACCATAAGATGGGCATACGATGATAGTAGCAAAATTGAGCTAAAGATCCATCTGAATAGTCAGCTATTCACTGTCTTCACCCTCGGAACAGCTCGATAAAATAGGTACTAGTGTTGCCAGTCCCATTTTAAAGGTGAGAAAATGGGGACACACAGAGGTTAGTTAGTTAATCCCAAGATTATAGCCGATAAGCAGACCAGAGACATAGACCCAGGCAAAGACATGAGGCCTTGCATCATCCTTAAATCTATGCTCCCTCTCATACTATGCACAGCATCTGCTACAAACACCTGCTTTCTCCAAGCTGACCACTGCTTCTTATAGAGCAGAAATCCACGCCAGGTCTCCAGCTCATCATGGGACCTCTGAGAACTGTGCTTAGCACACCCGCTCTAACAACTGTTGCTGTTGGACTGTAGGGTGTGCTCAGATGAGGAGCAACGTGCACAAGGATGACTAAAACCCATGCCCACTGATCTAAATGGCAGCCCTTCATCATATCTGCTGCCCGGGGATATTTGTGTCTATACCAAGAGTCATAAGTAGTTTCATTTCCCCTCCCACTCACTGGCTCAAGTGGCCTCCAACCCCAGTAGGAAACTTGGGCAGGTAGATGGTCAGAACCGGCACAGAGGAGTGGTCAGAAAGACTGTGCCTTTGGAGCTGTTTATGGGATGGGGGACTCTTCCTGAGTCACTTCACCAGGATAACTGCACGGTTGGCTACAGTAGACCATTGCTTTGTTGGTTTTTTGTTTTGCTTTAAGGACAGACCTTCTTATATCCTGCATGACACTGACTAAGACTGAGAGAAGGCAGAGTCTTATGAAGCAATGGCTGTTAATGTATTTGAGATCTGGTGGGGCTATAAGGGACAGAGACTACTTTTATGAATACCTCTTTTCTACAGAGAATAGCAAATAACAGAGCGAATGCTATCATCCAGTAAGTCACTTGCCACAGGCCAGTTCCAAATCTATTCACATCCTGGTACAGTCTACTCAAGAGGGGGAAACAAAAGGTCATCACAGCAAACAAACCAACAACCAGGATTTGAATTCACACCGGTCTGGGTCACAAAGTGTTCCCCTGGGTGGTGGCTTCACCTCAGTGAACAGAAAAACCACAGCAAGACAGGGAAGGGCTTTGAAAGTGACCAAGTGGGCTCATTACTCCCTAGATGAAGAGGAAAGAGAGGGAAAGAGAAGAGGTCAGGAAAATAATGAGAATGAAGAAGACAAAGACAGCGACAGATAGGAGAGAAAAACCACAGGAGGGAAGAGACGCTGGGGAAGCAAAGCTGGCATGGACAATCTTCAGTAATTGCAACAGCTCTGGAGAGCGAGGTAGAGACAGATCACAGGCTGGGTAATTGTTCTTCTAACCCTAGCATCCCAAAGATCAATGGGTGTGCTGTAACCTAATTGACTAAGCACCCCCACTATTTCTCAAAGCCACTGGCTTTTCAGGAAGGAAGAGAAAGGAGAGATGTGCAGCCTTGCAAGGCCCTCTGCTGCTGCAAGCCTGGAAACCCATGCTTGTCTCTCAAAACCTAGGGCCCTGGGTTCTGCTCAGAGGGCAAGATACGAGGGAACGGGCAATAACTGATCCAGTTGTGAGACAAGCATGGGGCTGTGTGAGCCTGCTGAGCCCTTATTTGACAGTCAAGCACAGGAGCTCCATTTTCCCCTTTAATCACTCACTGTCTTTCTGTAGTGACCTTCACAGACCTGGGCAATTTAAAACTCTCCCTGGTCATGCTGGCAGCCCCAGGGAGGGATGGTAGTTGATCAGAGAGAGTAAACAGAGCCCAGGTGACCCATGTCACCTCTCTCTCACCTGCTTCCTGGCATGGGGTGCCTCCTCATCTTGGGGATGAGGCTGTCCCAGCATTTCATTTGCCAGCTGCAGGACCTAGAGAGACATGGATCGAAGCACTCTTCCTCCAGATTTAAGTTTTAACACTTTGGAGACTTCCTATCTTACTGTTCTGGGGATGCGAGCTGGAGAATACTCCCAGATCAGTGACCTTGAAAAGGGCACTTAGCATCACGACATCTCAGTTTTCATGTGTACAGAAACGAGCGTGATGGAGCCCGCGATCTTCACGGTGTCGATGTGAAAACCAAGTAGGTTAATAGATACGGGAAGGGACTGAGACAAAGCCCGCCCTCAGTAAGTTTATAACGACAGTTTCAAAGAAAGGAAGCTGAAGACTTTGCCCACATTGTTCTCTCTCCAGATCCAAGGACCACCATGAGACGTCATCTCCAACCAGCACCCTCTAGTCAAGTAGCACAGAAGCCTGCAAATAGAGAAGGAAAGCGGAGAAGGGCGAGGGGAATATGCGTGAGGTACTGACGATGTACCGGATGGATGGTTGTCTTCAGCACCGAGGAAGGAAGCCGCAGAGCACTAACACAGTAAGGACAATGCCCGGTGCTCCTTGCACGGTAGGCGCTCCTAGGGAGCACTGAAGAATGCAGGAGCTCACTCAGTCTGTTCCTCCGCCCCACCAGACAGCTGGAGTTGGGCATAGGAGGCTAGATCTGACATTTTAAAAAGAGATTTATTAAATTTACTGGGAGGATGCGCTTCCTAGTAATGACAGAAGTTACACCCATAACGTCTCAAAAGCATGACTGCCCAAACATGAACTGAACACTACACCAATAGACGTGCCAATGTAGATGGGAAAAAGCACACAGGACTCAACCTCAAGGAAGGCTGAGAGTAGGAGAAAGAGTCTTCCCCAGGGAAGAGAACACAACTGGTTGTCTAATACCAAATGGTCAGGCCTGAAAACATATGTTCAAGTAGCATTATTCAGACTGTGTTACATTAGGAATATATATGTATGTGCATATGTACATATATGCATGTAACAATTTTTTTAAAAAAGATCTCATGAATTTGAAAGAGAGCAAGGGGCATTGGGAGGAAGGAAAGGAAGGGGAAAATGTTGTATTATAATCTCAAAAAGTAAAAAATGTTAAAAGGAGAGAGATTTATTTTTACTACTTTAAAAATAGCGTGTATGTTGGAATGGGCCCATGTACATGCTGCCAGTGCTGGCAGAATCCAGAAGAGGGCATTAGATTCTCTGAACCCAGGTCCTTTGCAAGAACAGTATCTGTTTGCACTGTTTAACTACTGAGCAATCTCTCTAGCCCCTAGACTTGGCTTTTTGCTTGTTTGTTTGTTTTGTTTTAGAAGCAAGATTTAAAGTGAGTATGACTTCATATCAATACCCACGATGTGTGAGATGCACGTTAGAGCCAAGGCCTTCTGAAGAACCGGGAGATGAGAGTCATTCATGGACAGAGGAAGAGAGAGCATGGCAACTCGTTCGAGAAGCTTCTTCTCTCTTTATCTCTATCAGCCTAGGAGGTGACACCTTGGTCAGCAAACCCCCTTAAGGACCAGAGGAAACACAAAGGCTCAGAGATGTAAGATGATTGAGCAAAGTCTCCAAGGTGATGTGGGCTAGACCAGCCACAGTGCTACTTGGGGACACTGTGGTTCTTGTGACCCCAGCATCATCACGGGGCTCCCCTAAGACTCAAACTTCCATTAAGAGCCCTTTCTGCTAACCTAGCAGAACGAAAAGGCCCATTGACCCCTCTCCACTTGGTGATTGGTTTAGAGAATGCTCATTCTCACCACTTCTACCACACTCTACCATCATTATTAATATTGATGCTATTATTATTAATAATAATATTATTATTACTATTTAGTATCCGTCTACTCCACTAACAGCTAAACTTCACAAGGGCAGGCCCATTTCTCTATTTATATTTTTCCTAACTGCTAAAACATGGCTTGTCATCTGATCAGCATTCAATATTTTTAAATGAAGAAGTGAATGATGAATACTAGAGGTAAGTAATAACTGACATTTCCACCGTATTCTAAGGGATTCTTGCTTTGTAAGTCTCCACATAAAAGCTCAGTAAGGCTAGGGGTTAGGTTATTAGTGTCAATTACAGTGTTTGGTACATAATGGATGCCCAATAATTGTTCCAAAATGAATGAATGAATGAATGATAGTACTAAGTTTTTAACTTATCCTTTTCCCTTCCCCAGGACCTGGAAGATCCACTGAAGATGAGATGGAAGGTGATTGTATACGTGAGGCTCTGAATATGGGAAAGGGAGGGGAGATGTTATCTCCAAGGTCCATCTCCCAGAATGTCCAAACCTCAGTGACTTCCCGCTCATCCGTGGCTGAGTCAGAAGACAGTCTCTAGGGCCCTGACACCCTCCAGTGGAAGCACTCTGAGCCACGGGTGTCCTCATCTTCTCAATACAGCTTCATGATTCAAGATTCCAAGAGGTTTCTCAAAATGTGCAATGGGTCTGTGACTCCAGTGAATGTGAAGTTTCCTCCCCCACACCTTTCCAGCATATTTTCCAACCAAAGGAGGAAAATAAGCCCAGCCAGGTAGCCAGGTAGGCATGCAGAGCAACAGATGTGTTTTTACAAGATTATGCTCGAGAGACCAAAAAAAAAGTTTGTTTTCTTTTTTTTTTTTTCTAGATGCAGATGTTCTAAAAGTAGGAAGCTTATACTGTAACCAAGGCAACAGCCACTGCTGATGATGCTAAGACAGAGTGAGAGAAAAGGGAATGTCCAAAGATTATCAACTTGAAACTGAGGCAAGCAAGGCCGAAACAGGAAGGCTCTTGACACCGAAGCCAATCATTAGAACTCTTCCTTCATGGATGCAGAGTGCTAGCAGAGCTAGTTCCACTTAGAGACAGGAACCGGGAACAGGTACAGGAACAGGAACCTTTGGAACCAGACAGAGCTGGGGTTGAAGTTCTGTCATTCAAATGTGATCACAGTCAAGCTGTCTAGCCTCATTCATCTGAGGCGTGCAAGCAAGGCAGACTTCAGCCCCAGGACTGCTCCAGCCAGCCACTGACACCTGGTGTCACACTGCCAGCAGTAAACACTCCTTTCTTTGAAGATCGCCAACCAATCCCGAGGTCCTGGATAACTTGGTAAACCTAGGGGGGCAAACATTGCCACATGCTAAGGCAGTGAACTAGCAAATGACAATGCTCAGACTTGATCCCATCTCAACTGAGTCCCAAAGCCATGTTTGTTACATCTCTTACTACTCTCAAAGTAGGATCAAGAAGGCAGGAGCCATAGGTTAGCCTCCAGTGGAATAGGTTTTAATATGTAATATCAATTAAGACACTGGAGGGGTAGGTGCAGGAAAGAGCACCAAGAGATGCAGAAACCTGCCTGTGGACACCCTTACTGACTGGAGGTTCATAAGGCTTATGTGACCCTGAGAAAGTCTGATGATTTTACTTGATTGAGCCCTGAGCCTGCTTCCTCACATAAGAAAGAGACATTGATTATGCCAGTCAACACATGTGGTGGGATTCCGTAACAAATAGGAAGATAAGGGCAGTGACTCCAGTCAATTAAGAACTGGTGTCTGTTCGGTGTCTCTCCACACTGGTTCACCTGAAGCTCTTCTCTCCATCGGCTTCATTTCAGTATCTGGGCTGATGAGCAGCCATTGAGTGGAACCTGGCAGAAGGGGGACACGAGATGGCCTCGTATCTGCATTGAAGTGTTTAGCTTGATGACAACTGACATCATAAGGGCTCACAATTCTTTGCATAGAACACGTCACGTATAATTAAATGATTCCATGGAAAGATGTAGAGAAATGTAGAGGAAAGAACAGCCTCTCCACTTTTGAATCCCAAATAGGAAAGAAAGAATAAGCACTCATCTCTCTTCTCCCCTGATCAGGTACACTTTCTCCTAAGAAGTGTGATTGTGGGGTTTTGTTCATTGTCCCACTGGAGTGAGACACCTCCTGCATTGTCCGCTCAGCAGTCAAGTGTGGAATAAAGCAGCAACCCTTCCACTAGCAGGAGACATTGAACAGTAACACAGTGTTGCCTGAAAGGGGATCACAGAATTGTTAAGATTTGAGATCTGCAGAAGCCTGTGCACAGAGGGGACAGGATACAACTGGGAGGCCCAGAGCCACAGCCTTGGCGAGCTGAGCAGGGAGTGTAGATGTCATCTTCTGAAAGCTGAGAGGGCAGAGACCCCCGTTGTGTGGCTAGTAGGAGGCTCGGGGAAAGACTAGCTTTTGATGAGTGTGAAATTTACTCTTCTCTGGAGAAAACCAGTCAAGTGGTTTAGAGGAGAAAATGAACTCACTTCAAGAAATCTCTAAGTTGTGATTTTTGATAAGTGGTCTTCTTAGATGTCAATAAAACAGCACAAGGCCCATCTTCTTCAGCTGCTTTCTTGCTCAGCCCAGAGTGGAGGAAGAAACATTTCTATACATCTCCCTTTCCTCCCAGCCCAGTAGTTCAAAGAGTATTTTGTAAGGAAAATACAACTAAAGTAATTCTATTTTCTATTCTATCGTTCCTTTTTTTGTTGTTCCTTCCCTAATAACAGGGGTAAAAGCTCACCTCCCCTCCACAAAAATAAATAAATAAATAAGCAGCAAATTTCATGGACTGTGGCCTCAAAGTGTGATGGCCCAGACTTCCTCCTTGGGTACCACTCGTCAGCATAGGCTCCTGCCTACTCCAGCATTGCGATGGGTGTGTTTTATCCTATAATGCTGAGATCCATCCCAGCGCCTTGAGGTGTACTTAAGTACATTCTCTACCACCGAGCCACACCATCTAGCATTTTGTTCTTTTTTCTTTTTCCCAGAGCCCCCTACATCCATGCAAGCTGGAGCTGGGCCCATCATCAGTGGCCTGCTCAGACTGGAACTTACTAAGCTCCCGCCAAGCAGGGGAAAGGTCAGATGTTGAAAACTCAGGCCAGAGACGGTTCTCTGTCTGTAAGTGTAACAATATGATGATAAACTCAATCCATGATAACAACTAATTGTGGACACACCAGATCCACTGAAGAACGTGTGCCCATTCTGTAACAGTCATGTGTCAGACATCTCTAAATAGGAGACAAAGCCTTTGCTTATGACGTGGATGTTGTAGAGGAGGAACCCAGCAATAAGCAGACAGGCAAACGCAGAATACAATGACAGAGGGTAACAGACCTACCTGGGTTCTTTTTAAAGAAAATTAAGTAATATTAAAGAATCAGAAAGTATCTGGTGACAGCCAGGAAGACCTCCTTGAAGAGGTGACATACCAAAGCGAAGACTTGTATTAAGGGAGAGGGAACAACAGATGTGGTCCCTTAGCGAAGGCTACCAGCTAGCTGTGTGGTTGGAATTGAATGGTTCCCATGTCAAGGAAAAGGAAACCAAGAGAAAATGTCCCGGCCTTAGACACATAATGCTGCATATATATTTGTATGTGTCTATGCAGATATCTCTGGTAGCTCTCTCTTCCATCTTGCTACAGGGAAGAGTCAGGACTCTCTCAGGATTGCTCAGAAATAATTCTGCTTTCAAAGATGCACTACGGAGAAAATGTATCCAGATGTATGGAACTACCCTGCCTTAGGCCATAACAAGAGACACACGTTCCAGCTTCTAAGCATAAGCTAGCTTCCGTGACCATACTTTTGGGAAGCTCTGTGACCCTGTGGGGAAGCCTGGACTTCAAAATTCCAGAGTTCTGGGTTTGATACCTATGCCTGTCAATTACTGATCAGCAGGTCCCCAAACTGCTGTCTCTACAACACAGAGAGATGAATGCTTTGAGGGGAGATTTACTTATATACATCTAGGTTCTCGTTCTCTCTCTCTCTCTCTCTCTCTCTCTCTCACATGCATGCACGTGCACACGCGCACACACACACATCTTAGACATAGGATGTCACAAGAAATTCAGATCTATCCCTCTCTTTCTCTCTCTCTTTCTCTCTCTCTCTTTCTCACACACACACACACACACAATCTTAGACATAGCATGTCACAAGAAATTCAGATCTCTCTCTCTCTCTCTCTCTCACACACACACATACACACACACACACCTTAGTCATAGCATGTCACAAGAAATTCAGAAAAGGCATGTTCATGTAAAGGCCACCATTGCACAGTGGGTTAATAATACAGGTGCGTTTTGTTACCTGCCTGTGAGATTGCCTTCAAGAGCAGATGGGTAGGATACATTTGGGATTTTATATTAGGCATTTAACAAGGCCAGTGAAATGAAAAATGGTATTTGATCAGGAGGAGGGAAATGAATCTCCTTTTTATAAGAATGTTGGCTCATGAAATTGCCTTTCTCCTAGGCACGGTGGGATCTGGTACATACAGGGCAAATGTGAGAACTGGTTTTCTGCCCAGTGTCTCTTGATCCTCTGGGCTGAAAGCTCACTCGAAGAACAGGGGGGAAACACGAAGCTTCTACCCTCTGCATGGATGAGAGCATAAGATAAACTTGGTGTTTTCAAACTGTGAATGTAAAACACTATATAAAACCTGATTTGAAATACAATCAGACACAACCAACTCCTCAAAAAAAAAAAAAAAAAGAAAAAGAGGGGGGAGCCTACAGACATCTTGAGAGACTCCGTAAAATAAAATAAGTCCCTTTTAAACCCTCCACCCCACCTTCATTTTCCTATTGAAATGTTGTCACTCATTTCCAGTAAAATATGGCCAAAAAATATTTTTCATTGGCTAGTGGTACAGCATTATTTTCCAAGTCTGCCCTGCATGGGGCAGAATCATGG
Organism: Cricetomys ansorgei; assembly: GCA_026225945.1. NCBI lineage: Eukaryota > Metazoa > Chordata > Mammalia > Rodentia > Nesomyidae > Cricetomys > Cricetomys ansorgei. The sequence goes on from JAMJFZ010002229.1 coordinate 1,838,349, forward strand.
CTCTCATTACATTCCACTTCAAACAGTGGTTCTGGGGCAAGATTAAGGGGCAGAGTCCTGAGTGCTAAGTGTCGTGTTCCGTTGACAAAGCCACCACCAAGCATCAGGCTTCTGGCTCAACACCAGATACCTTTAACAGAAGTCGATTTCCTGTTTGAAGTCTTCCATCTGCTGAGAAGCCGAAGTGATTAAAGCACACTACTGAGACGTCCCCGTCTGTCCCTGTCCACAGCCCCACTATTAGTGCCTGGTCCCAGGGAGAAAGACATCACCCAGGTACTCTGATATTTGGAGGTCTTTGGTGACACCTCATTAACCAGAATCTGAAGTTTGGAGCTTTCGAGGGTCTAACCTGTCTCTCATGTTCTGCCCTCTGGCCAGTGACCCTCACTCTACGCCGTTCCCACCATGCTGCTCTGTGAACTCCTGCACCGCACAACGCCCGCATTCCTGAATATGGGGACATGGATTCTCTCCATCTGTATGGAGCTGTTCTCTAGGCAGGAATCCCCGTTCACTGTTCAAAGCCAAACAAAACTCATTTCAGAATTCTTTGCTTTTCCTGCCACTCCCTGAGGTGTGCTTCGGCATTTGGCATTGGAACACAAAAGCACTGGCGAATCATAGTCTGGCTGATCACCTCCTGGCCAGGTGATCTCATGTAAATGTGGAATCGTCACAGGCCCTTATTTCTTCAAATACGTAATGGAAACAATTACCTGGAAGCAAGAACGATACTGGCATGGCACGTCTGGGATGAAGACTTAGTGTGACAGCCCACAGAATGCGCTGCCTAGACAGCGGCTATCACTGTCCCCCAGCTCTGTAATAGGAGCTCAGTAACTATGCTCTGTGCTTTATTACTCTCTCAGTGTGCCCTCTTAAAACCAATTAACTTTTAAGGAAGTCCCACTCTAAGAAAGAAAACTTAACATGAGTCAATCAGCGGTTGAAAAGAAAGGATCGCCGTTCTGCTACAGCCTGCATACTAATTCTCAGTATTTGCCTGTTAGGTCACTCTGCCAAACAAGGGAGTTTTTAAAGAAACCCCAAGTAGGGAATATCTCCCAGGACTGGAACTTATTGAATGTCAATTACTTTGCTGGACAAATCAGCGGTGGGTTATACAGGACCTCCTATCTCCTTCTCCACAGGAAACTAGAACTGAGAGGCTGGAGAGCCAGTGAGTCCCAGACCAGGATGTCAATCTGGAAGTGTAGGAAGCTTTCTTGGAAAGCAGCACAGTATTTCCCTGGAAACAGGAACCTAGGAGAGGGAGAGGGGTTGAAAATGGAGGAAGGGAGGGGTGGGGAGCTGTTGGTTGAGCAAGGAGAAATTTGCACAAACTCCTCCAGACCTAAGTGACAACATCTCTCGGCATGATGGCTAGCCCAGCTGGTTGTCTATTCCTTCCACAGGCTCCTACTCATCCTTCCAAGCATTGATTAAACACTGCTGTGATCCAGGTCCGGGGGTAGAGTGAAATTATATATAGGACCTGCCTTTTTGTAGCCCTTGGTCTGCAAGTGCTGAGGAAGGTAACCTGCAGCCATTTCTAATTCACTTTGTTTCAATGGGCATTTTCCTCCACAGTTCTAACAGCTGCTCAAAAGTTCTTTCTGGAAACATCTTCCTGCCATCACTATGCTAAAGAGATTAAGATAAAGTTGGGTTCTGCCCACGTTAAAACCAGAGTTTAAAACAAGGACTACAAAAAGGCAAATCTGGGGGTCCCACCTTCTCCCAGTTGAAGCCTGTAGTCTTAGACTGCCTCCCTCTCCCTCTCCCTCTCCCTCTTCCCTCCCTTCACCCCTCCTCCTTTTCACAACTCTCCACCTCCCTTCCCCCCCTCCCCTCTTTACCCCTCTGAGGACTCTGGTGTTGTATGAGGAATAACTTTGCCTTAAGAATCTATGGAGTCTATTTTGAGACATAGGGAAAAAAGGAACACATGATAAGGGCACTGTGCTGGAATGTACATGGTAAATACAGATGTGCGTTTCCTGGGCAAGGGCTGTGTGCTGTGGACATTCATCTATCTATAGGAAATTCAGCTCTAACTAACGAGCGAAGATGGTGGGGCCACTGCTCACATCTTTTTAAATGGAATCCAGTGGGAACATTCCACCAGGAAGAAGTGATAGACACCTGTCATTCTCACCCTATTGTAGGAAACAGAAAAGCCAGAGACACCTATTCTAGGAAGTCTAATTGTAGAATTTACGCCGCACCCACTGTGAGGGGGAATAAGGTTGACTAACTTTCTGAATCGTGAGGTAGGTTGTTCGCCTAATTTTTAACTTATTGATTTCATTCATTCGTTTACTCAATAAATGTCTCCCTCCGTGGCATTATCAGGCGATAGAATACAATACCAAATAAGATACCCCTTCTGATGTCAGGGAGTTCACAGCCTGGCATTAGTGACAGTTGTCAAGACTGAAGTGCTGTGCAACAGAGCCATGAAAGAAGACAGGCGAGAACTCACAGTGCGGGACAGGGGACAGGGGATATGGTGAGAACAGGGAAGTCTTCCCCAGAAGGAGCGAGGAGAGGAGAGGAAGGCCAAGGCAGTGGAGACAACATGATGGAGAGGGGAACAGCGTAGCAGGAACTTGGCATTCAAGATCTCTATGAGCCACAACTCAGAAAACGGGGCCCCAGCTCCAGGCTTTACCACTCACCAGCTACGCCCTCAGTCTTGACTTGGTCACAATGAATGCTCTTATGAAAACCCACACCCTCTGTCCTCACTATGTCTGAGGAAGACCATGGCCCCAGTGTGTAGTAAAGAAGCAAGGGCTCTCACCCAAGCTCTTCCTTCCACTGGGCAATCCATTTGCTTTCCCTGAGCCGTGGGACTCTTTTCTGCAAGCTTGAGCTCTGGAAGCTTCCCTGAAGAGCCGAGGCAAGGGTTAAATGTATGATCTGCATGCGGCGCCTGGACTGTGTAACGTGTTTATGGATGCGTGACATTTCCGGCCACAGGTACTATTACCATGACTATTATTATCTTGAACAAAGATTAAGGTTTTGAGTTAATGTCTTTGACTGTAACTGTTTCTGGAAGGAGAGATATATGAGAGGAAAGATTGCCCCTCAATAAAAAGGTTTTCAATGTTCTCTATTAGGAATCATGAGCAATCTGACCTTGTAAAAAATAAAATGGTCTGAATTCTTTACATCTTGGCTCAGTTCCTAAAGGCAGCTGAAGGGAGATTAGAGACAAAGAGAAACATTGCAGGGAAAGCCTGCCTTAATTTCCAAGGTGAACGAGATGGATAGCCCCCGTGCCCAGCGGTAAACCTCTTAGTATTTATGAAACTGAAATTACACTGTTCCAATAAAAGGGAGAGTTAAAGAAGGGCGCACTCTACATAATGGCCTCTTGTTAGACCTTCCTGATTACCTGGGCTCTGTTTTCATGAAAATGCCAGTACCCAGTGTTTCAGAACCCCTGTCAGCTAGGGGCAGACAGGAACTGTTTATTTAGCCAAATGAAAATTTACACTTAAATAAAAAATACTAGCAGTGTTTCGGTGTGAGAAACAATTACCTCGACTCGACACCCTGGTTGCAAATTGCATCTGCAAGAAAAGCAAGGCTGGGAGGGGAGCACCCGACCGCACATCCACGGCCCACATCAAAGGCAGCCAGCCCGGCTTCTTCATCTGCAGTTTGAACAATATTTCCCTTTGATCTTGGACACCAAGAACCAGCATGGGAGGGGAGGAGGTGCCTGGGCTGGTGTAGAACAACACACTGAGCCTGTGTGGTTGAAATGCCAAGCAGGGTCAGGAAAACTCCATTTGACGGAGGGCTGAAATCTAAGAGAACAGTCAAGACGGAAGGGTTTCACACATCAACAGGTCTTTCCTGGAGGTAGCTGCATATCTTTGTGTTGGCATGGTGGCACGAAGATTAGGGGAGGGGTTGGGGGAGGGGAGGAAGTCCACTCTGAGTGCTACCATGGGTGGGATATTGGACATATCTTTGAACCTTTCACATCTCATAGGCACCCAGCCTCTTTCACACACCACTAAGCCGCTCCCAGTGGGTTAAGGATGATTCCTCCCGTTTGGGTTCCCTCTTCCCCATCTTTTTCTCTCTTGCCTTTAACATTTCGGAATTTCAACCCTGCAGCCAGCTGTCAATCTCCAGGCTGAGCACACAGATGAGTTTACACACCAGGACAGAGCCGGGCAAGCAGATAGACTAACAAGGGGCACAGAGAAAGGACACCTGGACAGTTCAGGGAAGCTTCCCAGAAGAAGTATACGCTAACAGTATTCTAGAGATGCATAAGGCTCTTCAAGGGAAAGCATTGAATTATTCACCTACGGGAGTGGGCTCAGCATTAGATAAGTTGTGTTAGTCCCTAACTCCCTAAAGGTGTTTCTCCTGGATAGATCATGCCTGGTCACACCCTCTCCAGAGCCACTGTTGTCAGTGATCCTGTCTGGATCAGCAGGATCCAAGCTGCTCTCACAAAGATCTGCACCCAGACTTTTCTGTGCAGTCTACTCGATGGTAAGCATTAGATCCCATTTATGTGCTCAATACATTTTATCTTCTCTGATGTCTCTTTTAACCAAGGAGCATTAGCCCCATGTGGTTAACTGCTGCAGCTCCCAATAGAAGGCAACATGCCCAAGGTCACAGAGACAGCAAATGACAGGCCTTAGACCCACTCACTAGGACAGCATTATTAGGGATAAACAGACCCCAGACTCAGTTTACCATAGCGCCCATACATATGCTATATACCAATCAAAGTCTGGGGGCTTCTAAGCAACCAACCTAAGCAACCAACCTAAGCAACCAAGTCCTATGATCTGATGATATTCCATTTCTGTTAGAAAGATTTATGTGTTTATGGTTTCCAGATTTCCAGAATGGGTAACTAAGCATCAATGGGACTTTGAAGACAAGTTCTTTCCTCACCAGAGGACTGGCTTATCTGTTTCATCAACCCCCTCAGCTGTCCAACATGGCCACTGTGATGCCCGCATGGGTCTCCTCTCTCGATCTCAACTAGAAATGATCTCATTGTGCAGTTATCAAATGTCTCCCCTAGAGCCCACTCCCGCCAGCCCTAGCAGACTCCTGTTCCTTTCATGAACTAGAATCTTACCACACTGCTTTCTAAATTAAAACAGTCGTGAAGGGAAGAGAATGTGTATAATTAAACTAAACCAGAGTTACTGACCTGAGGAGAGCCTTTTGTTTGAATACATGTCTAAGAGAGACAAGGCGCTCAAATAAAATCAAGTCTCTGTTGCTAGAAAAAGTGGAGAATAGACGAGGTGATGGCCTGCTACAGTCGCTTATGTCTGTCCTCCCCCAGCCCAGCCAGCTGTTACACCTCATCTGGAGGATTCCCACAAGTTTCTAACAGGGCTCTCCACTCCCAGCTTGGTTTCTTCTAAGTCAAGCACCATCCCAGAGCCAGAGTGGAGCACACATAAAACACATACAATAGTGTCTCGTCTCTATTTAAATATTTCAATGGCTTCCCACCAGAATAAAGTCTACATTCCCCTATCCCCACAGGCTCCAAGCTTTATCTGTTCTCCACTCCAGGTGACCCCCCTGTCTGAGAGTTCCAAACCCCTTTCACAGTCTTCGTGTCATCTCTAAAGCACATGAACGCCTGCAGCACTGGAGCTGAGAGCTGAACACGGAGGCGTGGAGAACGTAACCCGAAGGCCAATGCAGGCAAGGAAACCGGGGGCAGAAGGGAAGCTAATACTATGACTGTTAAGGGTCCATTCAAGGGGCAAAACGAGAAAAGAATGCTAGACAAGAGCAATCCTAGGGCACCAGCTGGGGCATGAAACAGTTTCAGTACGCTGTCTGCAACTGGAAAGGCTGCCTCACCATAGTGGTGCCCGGGACCTTTTCCAGCACAGAGGGCATTTATGAGTCCTTCCTGGCTGATTTGCTTCTGGTGCCATTTCTCCTGGCCTGCTCTGTATCGCGGAAGCCTGGACCCCAGGCCATATATCCAGGACTCCAGTTAGCTGCTTTCCAGCTACTGGGGGTCAGAGACTGGAGGCCATGCTGGTTGAGGGACTTCCTTGCACCCTATCTCTACTTTGGGCAGCTCCACAAAGCTCTTGTGTTTCAGTGGCTAGATCGTCTACTCAGGAGGTCTACCAGGCTGGGGGAGCTCCTCCCAGGTCCCATGGGGCTGCAGTAAACCGGTTCCTTCACTTTCTGCCTCCTGCCTAAGAATGGCAGCAGCTCCCAGCGGCCACCACGTCCTGGGTGCCTCCCAATCTCCTGGAGGCTTTGTGGTTTTCCCCTCACTGTGTAACCAATTCTTGGAATTCAATTTGCTGTTTTCCACTTCTTTAGCTGATTTTGTTCTTGTGCAGGAGTCTGACAGCCATAGGCACTAAGCCAGCTCTGTGAGGTTTCTGTGTGAAATGTGTCCTTGCTCCGTCCTTTGCTTTGCTTCTAGGAGGCAGAGCACAATGGCGGCAAGCGAAAGGATGGCAGTGGGTAGGTCGGGATTCAGACTCCAACCAACCACGGGCCATTGGAAAGCTGCTGCGAAAAAGATCCACCGGCCTCTTGAGTCTTGGTTTCTTCATCTAAGGTTACAAGTAGGATCCTCTTCTAAGCCGTCATATTAGGGCCAAAGTATTGGATAGAAAGCAGAAAGCACCGAGTCAGGGTTATGATTCTAAGTATTCAAGAAACGGCCCTTACACAGCCCTCTATTACAACGGTATGGGCTGGATCAGGAAGTGGGTGGAATGTCTTTGACATCTGCTGCAGCAGTGCTTAATAAACTTTAGTATGCATCAAATAACTCTGTGATCGCATTAAATGCCAATTCTGCACGGCATGCTGTGGGGCAGGAATTCCTGCATCTCCATTCCTGCTCTTACCAAGTCTCTAGACTCAGAGTTGGCAAACTTTTTCTGTAAAGACTCAGGGAAAGCATTTTAGGCTTTGGAAGCCATACTATCTCCTATGGAGCTATTCAATATCGCCAATAGAAATTTTATAGAAAAGTAGGCACTGGGGATTTGGCTCCAGGGCTGGAGTTGACTGATCCCTGCTCTAGACCGTAAGTTCTCTCAGGCTTTATTAACCTTTTTATTCTCCAACCTTATCACTTCAGGGGCTGGAGGTTGACTCAGTAGTTAAGATCATAATGCTCTTGCAGAACAGCAGAGTCTGGTTCCCGGCGCCCATGTCAGGTGACCCACAGTCACCTGTAACTCAAGTTTCAGGGGTTATGACACCATCTTCTGGCCTCCATGGGCACCGAACTCATGCGTATACCCTCATATACAGACACACATAATCACAGAATTAAAAATAAAAATAAGCAAATAAAGACTTGATGTGCAATTGGACAGTGAGTCCTAAGGAGGAACTGGAAAACTCAGGCTTATTTTATTTGGTGTTGTCTTTGTCCCACGACATATTCCAAGTCCTTCATAGAAATTGTCTTTACTGCTCACAATCCTCTGAAGAAGCAGCTGTCATTATGACCCCCATTTTGCAGAGGAGTCACAGGAATTAGCTGACTCTTTACAGGTCACAGAAAATGCCAGGGATGAGGACCAGAATCATATTCATTCTTCTTTTCCCTCTCACCCCAGAACCCCATAATAGTGTTAGGCTCATGATCAGCGATTAGCAAAGAATTTCTGGATTGATATTTGTCAGTATGCTGCCCTGAATTCACATTGCTGAGAATCTGGGTCACAAGAAAAGGCATTAAAGTCCTCTGTATCCTCCGCACATGCATAGAAGTTGAGCCTGGAGCTACAAATTATCATATCTAAAAATGCCTAGAAAGCATTAATAATTTAGCAGTTACATTTACGTAGAGAAAGATTCCTAACAGTGTATGAGTCCCTGATGGTCAGACCGTGTGTGTCCAGTGAAGGTCTGGGCATTTGATGACGTTTTCCATATATTTGTTAACTGACAAGGGGAAGAGGCAAAGTATGACAAAACACAGAAGACCTTCCAGGTGGGGCCTTCTGTTGTATAGATGCCTACTGGCTCCCCTGAGAACCCCACCATAGACAGAGTGGATGTTTTGGTCAGATATCTGCCTGAGTCACCCATGTTCTTATAAGAAGCCCTTCACCCATGTTGCTGTAATTACACCCAATAAACTCATTGGCTCACGAGCTAAATTTGGATGGAATTCTTTCTTCGGTGTCTCATTGCCTTCTCTATCTGGGGTGGGTAGAAATAGTCTTCTCAGGGAAAGTCATTCATCACTTTTAAAAGATATTTTAAGTACCATCACCCTTAATGGAGGTGACCCCAAACTATCAGAATTTTAAGATACAAGTACTTTCACGTGTTCATGGTCCTCGATTCTGGCTCTATTTTCCGTTTTCCATGTCTTCCTTTTAGGTTCCCAATCCCACCAATTTCTAATTTCTTTCAAACCAAAAAATCGGATCATCAGGATTACTGTAATTGTAAAATAAGTGTAAATGAATCGGAAGTAACGGTTTTATAGACTTCATTAATTAAGGAAGGCAGGTTTCAATGCATTTGCTTTGTGACAGTTATGGTATGAAACTCAAGTATGTATATGTGCTTATTCGCCTACCTATGAATGAGGTCATGAGACCTTAAGAGTACTTATTAAGCACTAGACAAGGGTGTTTATTAAGGGGCTGGAGAAATGGCTCACTGGTTAAGAGCACTGGTTGTTCTTCTATAGGACCCAGGTTCAATATCCAGCACCCACATGACAGTGCATTACTGCCTATAACTCCAGTTCCAGGAGACCCAACACCCTCTTCTGGCCTCTTCAGGCACCAGGAACACACAATGTATAGACATACATATATGTACAACTCTCAGATACATAAAATAAAATGATCAAATAATTTTAGTGTCATCATTAAGCCATGCATAGCTATAATCTCTGTACATATGGGTTAAAATCTCTGTACGTTAGGTTGAGACAGGGTGGTCATCCTGATTTTGAAGCAAACCTGGGCTACAGAGTACATTCCAGGCTAGTCTGGGTTTTAGAGCAAGACCTTGTTTCAAAACAGAATAAAAGCACTCATTAAGACAGCTAAATATCATCAATGTTTTAAGTCAATGAATAAGAAAAAAAATAACTCACGTGAGTCATAGGGCTATGAGCAAGAACTTGAGTACAAGGGGAAGGATACCTCCCTCTGAATTGTCAGCCAGAGAAGCTTCAGAGACTCTAAAGAGATTACAGACTATTGCTATTAATCTTGGCTATCTACCCGAACTAGATAGCAAGGGTGTTGCTGAAGACAACACATCCTTTAATTACAGGACACAGAGATATCTTCCCTCCTGGCCAGCATTCATAGTACTGGCAGTGCCATGCATACTGCTAGAGAAGAATACTCATCTATGGTCCTGCCCAGCTGTACAGACCATGTATGTGATGATATAACCCACATGTAAGGTATGTCCACTGGTGTCATAGTGGCACAGTTATTATGAGGATAACCAATTTGAGGCTGGCTCTACAGGAGGGAATGTAAACCTGCCCAAAAGCCTATGACTGGAGAGACCCCCGGCCCAAGTAAGGAGCATATTATATCAGTCTTCTAAATGAAAATGTCAAATTGTCTTCTAAATATTTATACTTATACCCATAGACCATTGCGGCTCTCAGCCTGGGTTAGAGGAATTTCTTTTTGCAGAGGGTGATGGTTCACAGAGAGACCTGTTCAAAGCGTTGCAAACAAGTAACGAATGAGTCCTCAGCCTTAAGCAGGACATGGGTATCACTACCCCAACAGGCCCAAGGACCATCACAGAAGACGGGGTGGAAAGAACATAAGAGCTTCAGGGTGGGGAAGAGTGTCACACAATGATGTCATCTGGGTGTGGCATTGCGATCACACCCATGAGCACACAGAAGCTATGGGTACTGGAACAAGACCAGGGCCTCCAACGTCATCACAGAGGATATGCCCATGAGACCCCCATCCTTCCCTGAACAATGGCTGTAGGAGGAAGGGGTATCATCTTCTCTATCGTGATGGCCACTGGGGGACCAGGCAGTACCATCCCATGGATTGGAGTTCTCAACTGGTTGGAAAAAAAAAAAAGGAGGAAATCAGCTGGGCACCAGTACTCATCTCTGATTCCTAGCTGGACCCATAACCAGCTGCCTTCTTTCTGCCATAGCCAGTCATGCTCTCTCACTGCCATGCCCTTCTCATGCAACGGACTATGTCTCAAACTGGGAGTGGGAGAAACCATCCCTTTCTCAGGTTGTTTGTGTCAGGTAGTGTCACAACAAGAAACATAACAACTAATATACCTGTGGACACTGAACCCCAAAGGGAAGGCAGACATTTGCCAGGTTGAGCTATAGATGAGTGTCTGAGCAGAAGGAAGAGTAAGGAAAAGGAACACTTCGTGTTCCTTTGTGCAAGTGCGAGGCAGAGCACAGTGACAAAGCCAGAGATGCGGACAATGTCTGCACTTCCGCTGTCTTAGCTCATCAGTCGTGATGGCGGGGACTGGCTGCTGCTGCTGCCTCTGTGTTGCTTATTGGAAAGAAGATGGAAGACAGAGAAGCAATGTGGAAGCTGACCAGCCTGGATCCCATTTGTCCGCCCTTCTGGCCCCTGATGCCTGCCCCTGGTTCTTTGCTTGCCTCCTCCGAGGACATCAAGAGGTAGTTCCAGATTAATTATTACTAGGGCCTCTTTTCCTTTTGGGAAAGAGAATGAAGCATTTACTGAACATTTGTTCTGTCATTTACTGGAATGTAATCAATTCTGTACAGCAAAACAATTGAGACGCCTGTCCCTCTTTACAGTTAAAGAGATGAAAGGACTAGAGAGGCAGAGGAGACAGCTAGCCAGGCAGCAGGAAGTAAGGGAGCTCCTTCCCTCCACACCTCACTACTGTCTATCTGCTCCTCCCATGCTCACCCCTCTAGTAAGCCAACAAAGCCATCCGCAAAGGATACCAAAGAAAGCCCAAGAAAAGAGTTGCGAGTGCACAGGAGGCCTTGCCATTTGTTTTCAAGGCTCACCCTTAACATTGGAGGGAAACCCCTTCTGCCTCCACCCCTAGGATCTCCAGAAGTCAGGCTTTCAGAGGGACACAAAGAACCAAAGTGGGGATTCTGGGTGCACTAATAAAAAGGCCTCTTTACAAAGGGGTGGCATGGGAAGAGAGAGCTCACCAGTGATGGTTGCTCTGGGTTTCATCATCATCTTCTTTTTGATGGCTTGGGCAAAGGCTATGGGAACCCAACCCTGGAGAGGGCTGGCAAGAGCCAAGCTGCAGATGCTGACACACAATAGCTGGGATGCTCACTCCAGGCACTAGACCGTGACAACTAGGGTTCAGAATACTCGAAAGTCGCTCTTCCATTTCCCCTACCCTGAAGCCAAAGATGCTCTTCATTGGCCTGATTCAACCAGAAATCAAAGGATATTAGGGGATGACTTGTGTTCCCTCTTATTTTGAAATCTTACCCACCAGCAACCAAGGATATGTCTGCAGATGAATATATGTACTAGAGCTGGGGAACTAACACAAATGAGGGCTCTCAGGTGGGCCTTAGTCTGATCTGATTAGTATTCTTTAAAAGAGAAATCTGTATACAGCATGCAAAGAAGGGGGGGAGATATGAAGACCCAGAAAAGATGGTGTTGCACAAATACCAAGAGAAAGGTCTCAGGCAAAAGCTACCCACAGACACATAACCTTAGAGGTTCAGTATCATAGAATCTGTGAACTAAGTATTGATGATTTTAGCCATGTGGGGCATAGGGAACTGTGATGGCCAACAGAGAGGGTGAGGAAGATGGTGGGCATGGTGGCCCCAAGTCATGAAAAAGGTGCCAAAGGAGGCAGGAGGCTACAGCGAGCAAGCAACTCCTACCATACCTCTCAGGGTATTTCAAACATTTTTGCCCAAGACTATGCCCTACAGTGACTACAGTGTGGTCCTGCCAGAGGACCTGAGTCTGCATCCTTCCCAGACCTCTTCACGGGAAGCTGACTGTAGTCACTGTTCTGTGAATATATGGCCACATTATAAGTCTTCCAAAGCACCCTACCTTCATGTCTTACTGGACTGTCTGAATGTTCAAAGATAAACATCTTAACAATGGGGACTGTGTCTTCATCACTTTTGATGATCAAATGGATGGCTCATGGGTGAAATGAAGAACTCTACCATTTATCTATCTGTAGACCCATGGTAGCCTCTATCCTATTTTCTACGTCTATGACCTTGCCTAGGTCATTGTAGAAGTGGATCACAGGCTGGGACACGCAGCTAGGCAGGAAAAGTCACTTACATCTAGACCTACCAACCCGAGTTCAATTTCTGGGACCGACATGGGAAAAACAACTCCTGCAAGTTTTCCTCTGACATTCATGTGTGTGCCATGGCACACACACGTGACCCTCCACCTCCACCCCACCCTCCTAAAGTACACAGGCACACATGCACAGTAAGTACATATTCTTTAATAAACGTAAGTGGAGAGATGTCATACTGTCAGGCTTGTTTCACTTCGCCGAAAGCCTTCAGGTGCCGTTTATGTTGTTACATGTGGCAGAATTGTGTAAGTTCGATGGTATTTCAACGTGCGGATTCACCCCCATTTTGCTCATTTATTCATCAGTCAGCACACATCTGAGATACTTCAGCCTTTTAGCCGTTGGGAATGGCATTGCTATGAACATACGGGTGCAAGTATCTTATGACTTCCTGGTTTCAGCTTTCTGATGGAAACCCAGAAGAACAGGTGAACCATATACAACCCTGCTTAACTTTTGGAGGCCTGACAAAATTAGTTCCAACCTCTGCAGTGGTTGTAAGCATGTGCTATAGGTCAATCTATTTCGATCATTTAAAAATTCCCATCCAAACAGGTATTCGTTGAATGGATGGATGTAGGTAGTATGTGTCCTGCCCTTGAGGATAAGAGTCTTAACTTCCACACAAGTTGGGTAAGGTCTTGGCAAAAGATATACAAACCAATAACATGAAAGAGAGAAAAGAAACTGGAGGCAAGGAAGGGGTGAGTGATAAAAACAGAAGAAGCACTCGTTAGCATTGGGTCTGTGTAGGGCTGCAAAAAGGAAAAGTCAGACACTGGGGTCTGCTAGCAAAGGAACCATCAATTATATGGGAAGAAACATTCAGACAAAATGAGGTCAACAGTTCAGACCTGAGAATGAGACAGCCTTGGGTTACCTGAGGGCAGTAAATGTGGGACTAGCTGAAGCGAAGGGTGGATGAGGTAGCCTGTTTAATTTAAATACATATGAAAGTCCCTCAGTGACGTTTAGAACTTACGGTCCAAGAAGATGCCTGGAACATAGTAGTAAGTATCAACAAATATGATGTTATTTGCTTCTGCTGCCATCCTGTCACAAACTGAGCATAGGATTAAGGCAAGTCACATCCTTCCTGTGCAAGTGACCATCTTAATACATCTAGTGAGTACAGACAAGCCAATGCATTGGACATTGTTTTAGTGATACAAGCATGGGAAAGGGCAAGTGAGGAAATAGAGCTCCATCCATCAGGCCTCACCCAGGAGAAGCACAGTAGCTGGGGTTGAATCCTGCATGCTTGGGGAGTCTGCAGTAAGACTTGAATGCTCCTTACCCGTGAGACTCCTGAGGATCATCCCAGCATCCCCATAGGCCTAGACAGGCTCTTCTCCATAGCAAAAGCAGATATTCTGTGATGTTTACCATTGACCTACACTCTTCTAAGCCCCTTCCACGCATTAGATTATTTATGAGAACATTAAAGCAAATACGAGCCCAGTTACTTCTCCAAGGCTACAAAGACAGTCAGGCATGAAGTATGGATTCAAATGTAGTCATAGACAGGTCCATAAGGCCCTTATTTTGACCCCGCTTTGCCTGCCTTCCTCAATGGGTGCACAGTTGCACCCCCTCTCCTGTTGAATGCAAATGAGGAATTAGTGATTTGATGAAGAAGGGAAAAGGTAGAAACGAGAAGATAAAGAGGAAGGGCTACGGTATGCCAAGCTGGTGCCTCGAAGCAGCTGATTCCAGAGCAGCACCGCCTGCGGCGATAGAGACCTGTGAGCCAGTGTGTTGCTTGTTGGTAGCCTCACAGTCATAGTGAGGCTGCTCCTCTAGTTCCACATTTCTTTAATGGAGATATGGTCAAATTCCAAGAGCTTTAGAGGAGCATATTAGACTATTTCTAAAGAAGATTTTTCCAGAAAAACTGAGAGCTGTGAATGAACTACAAGATTCAGTTCTTAGCCACAGAAAATGGTCTATATTTTTGAATGATGATGGGAATTAGAAAGCTGCCCAAATTCTTAGAGACTTGTTTTTCTTTAACGAATTAAAATACAAACAAATCAATAGAAGCATTACTGAAAAGCCTGCTGGTAAGCAGAATTTAAGACTTCTCGTTCACCCATTTTCATATTTTCTGAAGCCAGCATTTCCATTAAAGTACATAACATCATTTAGAGTACCTTGAACCCAGAAAAAAAAAAAAACCACCAAAATTGTCAAAGAAAAGTAGTTCTGCGCAGAACCGAGGGTCTCTTTGAATTTCTTGAAGAGGTTCCTTTGCCATCCAGGGAGGGACAGTCCCTCATTGCCCTGCATGTTGTGGAGCATTCAGTATCCTTGGTCACCATGGTAACCCAAACTATTCCCCACATTTGCAGATGCTCCCAGAAGTACCACAATGACTCTGGCTAATATGTACTGGGCAAGCAATCCCGGTCAAACTTCAGTTTGATACTTCCACAGGTGCTTCGGCAGCCCAGAGTCTCATTGGAAGGAGAAAACGGGTAGATGTGAAGTGAACTACAAACCAAGACCTATACAATTCCTGATGCAGAATCTAAATGAAACGCCCACAAAGGCTAGAGTCCAAACCGCATCAAAAGTAACTAACAAAACTAACAGAAAATACGATCTAAAAATATCAGAACCAGAGACATTCCAGTGACCACCTAGGCCAAGGAATAGGAAACATATTCTGTAAAGAACCAGAGCGAAAGACTTGCAAATACTCAGTGCTACACGTGACAGACTGGAATAACGTGTAACCCAAGGTGTGTGCCTTTAGTCCAATAGACATCTACAGTTAAAATTTAAATAAAGACAGTCCTGGGATGACTTCTTTTCTTTGGCCTCAGGCTCCAACATGCCTCCACGCGACAAGGTTAGTGCTCTTTCGTCGTCATTTTTACCTTTAATAAGGTGTTGCTGGGTTTTGGTGTTCCCTCACATTTTGAATGCACGGCTAGTGCCTCTCTTATCTTTACCAGATCTGGGGCCTCCTCATGCTCTTGTCCCCTACCCATCTCACCTTCACTGGCTATGTTCTTTTTTCCTGCCTCAATGGCTGCACCCGGTATCAGGTGGAGTTCTCAGCACTCGTGTGCATGTTTTCCGGCAGGCGATCACGCCCATCTCCCTTACCTACTCACTTTGCATACAGCTTGGAAGCAAGAATAAACCCTACCCCACAATCTGCATGGAGTAGTTTCTACCTTCAGGTCTTCAGAAAGATCAGCTCCTTCTCTGGAAGTCTTCTAGAAGTACTTCCCCTCTCCAAGCAGTCCCATTGGCTGCTGGGAAAAATATCCATGTCCCATCATGAGCATGCAGAGCTGTGCCTGGCACATGAAGGGAAATGTGAGGGGAGGGCCAGACGGCAGGAACCCCAAATCACAGATACCTAGCACAGGGACTTCCGTGGGTTGTTTTGTTTTTCGAGACAGGGTTTCTCTGTTGTAACTCTGGCTGTCCTGGAACTCACTCTGTAGACCAGGCTGGCGTCGAACTCACAGAGATCTGACTGCCTCTGCCTCCCTGGTGCTGGGATTAAAGGGGTGCACCACCACCACCTGGCTTTTTTTCCCATGGATTTTTCTCACACAGAGTTCATTTAGATGTTCAGGGTTTAGATGCATAGAGCCCAAAAAGGGAGGCTCAGGGCAGAGAGTTCTAGCTTTCAATGTGAAAGGAAAGCAGTGCTTTTCCGTGCACTATATGAGTTGGAGTCAAATCACTCAGCATCACCGGTGGCACTAGACCCACAGAGATGTAGCAGCCACATCTCACACCGTATGTAGCTAGCCTAAGCAGGAATACCCATGAGTCACCCCAGCCCAAGGAAAGTGACAGGGCCAATTCAGAACTAAATTACCCTTCTCAGCTAAACCTCATTCCCCAACTCCTCAGCCTTCCTTTAACCCATTTATTTAATTTCTTTTAACATATTTAAATCGATTGGAGGGAATTATGAGGGAGACAGATGAGACGGGTCGTAACATTTGTATGCACATTAAAATAAAGAAAATTAAATGAAAGATTAATAGGGCAGACAGGTACCCATGTAACATGATTTCACTTTGAAGCAATTTATTTCCATTCAAACTGTGATAAATAACCACCAAGCGATATAATAATTACGCATTTTTTGGTGTCGAATGGGATGTGGCGATTGTTCTCTGAAGTGAAAATATTCCACGGACTTTCGAAGGGGAATGCTGTCCTTTCAATCCAGCTACAAGCCATGACCCCAGAAGAAATTGAATTGGCCTGTTTATATTCCCATCGCTGTGTCTGAACAGTGTGCTCTCACCCTCCAAGGCAAACTTCCCTTTCTGTTTGATAAAGTCTTGTGATTTGTGACCACAGAAACTCCAAGGACTCCATAAATTCTGTGCTTTGGCACTCCCTCGTGAAATGGAGCACGGCAAAAGATGGCTGCCGGAGACGGCAGAGTCTCAGGCTACAGAGCATTCCTGGTTTGGGTGGCGAGCCATGCTCAGTCCAAATGGCCTGTGTGCTGAAGGATAATCAAATGCATTTTAAAATCAGGTCTTGCTCAGTCCTGTCTGTAAATCTGCGTCTCCACCCCTTAGCAGGGTCTGCTCTGCTGGGACTCTTTACTGTTCGTGTTCACGCAAGCTGCCGTCGCTCACTGACCCACCCAAGAATCATTTCATACCGGAAACTCTGCCGACAGGGAAGGGGACAGGAGGAAGGGACACTCTGGTGGGGAAGCACCAGAGTGACAGTGGAAAGATTGAGATCCAATCCTAGGCGGGCCCTCACCAGCCACGCAGATCTGCGCAGTTGTCAAAGGATCCTCAGCCTCATCTACAGAACGTGGCGGTGCAGACCTTTAACCTTGTGGGAAACCGGGAAGTGCTGCACAGATCCTCTTCAACTTTATGTTTTCACCAACACAATGCAGAGCATTCTGAAGCGCTAAGGGAATAAAGAGTTCCCACCTCGAGGAATCTGTTATGAAGGAAGAGAGAGTGATGTTCCAATACATGGCTCAACCCACACAGGCTCTGTCTTTGCTGCGGAGGCCAACGCTGAAGCCCAGATGCTCCGTAGACATGCTCTCCCTGTGTGTTCCTGTTTCTTATCCGTGCACTTAATAAAACTTCAGTGAGCCTTGGGCTCCCCGAGGAGACAGAGATGAGTCAGTCTAGCAAAGACTTTGGCTTCAGCCACCTGCAAAGTGCACTTTAAAATAAAACTTATCTCATTTGATCTTCACAGCAGCTACTTGGAGTATTCCTCTCTCCTTTTTAAGGATGAGAACACCAAGTTTCCAGGAAAATGAAGCAATTTGCCCATCCCATGGAGAACCAGTGACAGGGATAACATAATAACTGTAGAATTATGATTTGAATCAAGGGCTCCTCCTTATAGGCATCTTCCAGAAGAGGAGCCAGCCCTGAACTCAGCCTGTAATTCCACCTCATGCTTCTAAGTTCTACTCTCTGTAGAACTGCAGTATGGCCTCTAACTCCTCCATAAAAGTATATAAAAGTTGAAATAAATCCCTTTCTTCTTTCTCACCTACCCCCTTTCCTGTCCAATATTCAGAATCTGCATAGACTACGCATCGACATTCCTCTGAAGCCTGAAGATTAAGTCTCTGCTACCGGAAACTGACTTCCTGGTTGGGAGACCCTGAAAGAATACTCAGACACCTTTTTATATAGTGAGAGAGTTCTGTGACAGTACAGATACAGGCTGTGGCCACAGTGTGTAAAACACAGGTATACTAGCATTCAAGAAGTGAGGTGGGGCATTTCACATAGGAATGACAGCTAAGAAGAGCACAGAAAGGTCCGTGACTGGGGACAAAGAGGAGTAAGTATATTTTAAATGGGTTATCAAATAACCAAAGCCTTGGAGGAAAGTAACAGGAAGCTTTGGAGGACACAGTGGATGGATCAACAGCAGGAGATGAGGCAGCAAACAATGTGCAGTAGGCAGAAACCACACCATGCAGGGCCTAAGGGAGAAGTCCTCATTCTGAGAGCACGGAGGAATCGCAGAGAGATTCTCTCAGCTGAAAGTAATACCCTCAGATTTGAGTTTTAGCCAAGTGACTGCTCTATTGAAAGCAAACACAAACAGGAGAGGTTCAAGTTAAAGATGAGCTGTGTTAACGTCTCAGGGGTAAGATGAGGACAAAAGTGTGCAATTAGAATCAAGGGAAACCACCCTTTGGGTTGGTGCTAATTCTCAGTGACTGTTTGAACCAGTACTAGAGGAGCCCACTGAACGTAAGATCTTGAACAAAACTAATGTGAGTCACAGTGTTTTCTCTTACCTGGCTTTTATGATAAAGCCAGGCATCACACTGGAGACTTAAATACACTATCTTGCATTTAAGAATGAAAACAGCTTAACGAGGCAAGCACAGATCTGTTCCCTGCTTTTAAAATGCAGGTTCCTAGGCCTTGATGGAGCCATGCTGACTTTGCACTTCTTAAGGTGGTACCAAGGAAACAGTATTTAAGATCCACTGATGATAATGTACACTCAATTTCAGAACCACAGCTGTGAACTATAAAGCATATGACATTTTTATTCTAGGGAGCAGCTTTAATTAGAAAAAAAAAATTTCCATTCCAAAAATAATTATTTCAATTAACCTGGGCTGCCTTATGCTTAATGACATACAAATGCCCCAAATAGTATGAAATACCCCAGTGACAAGCGCGCATATGACATTTAGCTGGGAGGGAGACTGACAGGCATTCTGAATAAAGCCAAGACAGTATTTCAGAGAAAGGTGTGAAGTAGTACCCAGGTTAGAGAAGCAGACAGCAGCATACAGTTGAAGGAGTAAAACACACAGCAGCCCTAGCAGGGGTCAGACTGAAGAATTAGATCTGAGGCTTCAAGTTAAGGGTCCCTAAAATACCCTGAAGGAAGAGGCTGACCCACAGGGCTTGGACTTTCTTAAGCTACTCAACATCTCTTTTAACTTTGCAAAATATTAGGCTTGATTTCAAATTCTCTTTGGAAATGGGAAACTGCAAATTAAGAAGGAAATATCTAAAATGAGTCTATACACTTAAAGCCTACCACCTGTGCTCCGAGTATCCAGGTGGCAGGTGAACTCAGTATGAGGCCAGCAACACATGGATACGATGCCTCTGTCTGCAGCTCTTAAGGATCTCCAGTTGCAAGCAACAGAGTTCTGCTCCAGGTTGCCCAGGTTGACTGTGTAGTGGTCAGAGAACTGATTGATCTGAGATCAGGTAGGTCAAGAGCCACAAAGCTCTTGGGGTCTTAGTAGCAAGAATTCAATGAATGGCACATAAAATTTTCAGTGTGATGATTCTGGGCTAGATTACGGGTCACACCTCTCCAAACCCAACCTCCAGGAAAGAGCTCACACCGTGTTCACCTGGGCCAGGAGAGCGGAAGACAGAGGGAGTGGCAGCAGAGCACACTCAGGCAAGGATTACACACCCCATGTCCAAGCAGCTACAACAGCAAGCCCATCCTATACAACCAGGACCAGCGTGACCTGGTACTCCGAAGAAGGAGAGACTGCATGCATAATTCCTATAGCTCTCTCTCTCTCAAAGGCACTTGATTTAGACTTGGCATGCTTGGCTCCTGACAGACACTGTGTGATTTATTGATAGCATGAGTCCTGCATGGATTCATTAGTTTCATCTCAGAGAGGTAAGAAATTAAGGCCAGAGAAGTTACTCAAATCCCATAAAGTTGCCCGGTGAGAAAATGGCAAATTGAAATTAAAGTCTTATACTTAAAAACACTTCCCTTGCCTTGCAGCCAGAAGGCAGATACACCTTCTGCTTTACAGCCACAAGCAGATTCCCCAATGGGTTCAAGATGTATCTCCGCTATCCAAAATGTGAAATCTCTTTGGTCTGTTCCTGCTGAGTCTAGATTTGGTGTTAATTATCACCTTATTATAGCCCATTATTATTTAGGAGGGTGTTGAGGAGTTGAGTTTAGAAACATATTTCAGTGGTACCTCAACCCCTCGGGCCACAAGGGCAGTTGCATTTCTCACTGTGTGCAGTTTTTACAAGTCTCTGTTGTTCGTTAGGGTAAGAATTTATAAACCTGACATCTTGGCCAGGAAATGGCGCATCACTATTTCTGAGTTAGGGCCCTTCAGGGAGGGTGGTAAGGGGGGCAGAGCTGCTGCAGCAGGCTAGGATTCAGGTTATTTGTAGTCAGGCCCATGCCAACACAATAGCACATTCTTCTCTGCAAATGTGCACGGCACCCTGGGGTGGAAGACCGTGCTGTCTTGGTGCCTTAAATCTGTGAGGCTCTGCTTCTGCCCGGCCGTGTGATCTTGGACAAGTCACTTTGCTGGACTCATCCTGAAATGAATGAAACAGAAAGGGTATCAGAGATGCTACTCACCGTTAATCTTTGTTCCAGGAAAGGGGATCTGTGAAAAGAGGTTCTCAGAGCCAAGTAAACTTAGGAGAAGCCGAAATGACATCAGTGTCACTAGCAACGGGCTGTGTACAGTTTTGAGTGTGCATTCCTTGCAGTATTAGCCAGTGTGTGTGTGTATGTGTGTGTGTATGTATGTGTGTGTGTGTGTATGTGTGTGTGTATATGTGTGTATATGTGTGTGTATGTGTATGTGTGTATGTGTGTGTGTGTATATGTGTGTGTGTATCTGTGTGTGTGTATGTGTGTGTGTATGTGTGTGTGTATGTGTGTGTGTGTGTATGTGTGTGTGTATGTGTGTGTGTGTATGTGTGTGTGTATGTGTGTGTGTGTATGTGTGTATGTGTATGTGTGTGTATGTGTGTGTGTATGTGTGTGTGTATGTGTGTGTGTGTATGTGTGTGTGTGTATCTGTGTGTGTGTATGTGTGTGTGTATGTGTGTGTGTATGTGTGTGTGTGTGTATGTGTGTGTATGTGTGTGTATGTGTGTGTGTGTGTGTGTGTATGTGTATGTGTGTGTGTGTATGTGTGTGTGTATGTGTGTGTGTGTATATGTGTGTATATGTGTGTGTGTATGTGTGTGTGTGTATGTGTGTGTATGTGTGTGTGTATGTGTGTGTATGTGTGTGTGTATGTGTGTGTATGTGTGTGTATGTGTGTATATACACACTATATATATATATAGATAGATAGATAGATAGATATAGATATATATAGATATATAGTATTGCAGACCAGTAACTAAATTACAACAAATAACTAAAAATTACAACAAAGTATCTCATGTATATATATATATATATATATATATATATATATATATATATATATATATATATATATATTGCAGACCAAAGGATGATGAGATACTTTGTTGTAATTTTTAGTTATTTGCGCAAGCGTGCCTGCACACACACACACACACACACACACAGACACACACCCCTAATTGTCTGTATGTGTACCATGTACATGCAGGTGCCTATAGAGGACAGCAGAGGGCATCATATCTGCCGGATCTATAGTTACGGGTATTTGTGAGCCTCCTGAGGCTGGGAATTGAACCCAGATTCTCTGCAAAATCAAATGCTCTTAATCACCGAGCGATTTCTTCCAGCCTCATCGTGCTTTTCTCTGTATTGCTGTAAGACCCGTGCCCATTCTGCTCACAAATGACTAAGGTCTGTTGCTCTTGTTCCACGCCGAAGCAACCTTCATCTCTTCATTGCTACTATGACTGCCCGAGTCCAAGCTGCCACGCGTTCGTTCTCATTCTCTGCCTGTCTGCTTCTCTGTTTCTGTCTCTTTGCCTCTGTCTCAGTCTCTATTTCTGTCTGTCGCCCTCTGTCTCCATCTCTCTCGGTCTCTCTCTGTTTCTGTCTGTCTGTCTTTCCTCTTCTCTTCTCCCCCTCCCCTAGTGCTCCTCCCTCAACACCACACCTCTAACCCTCCTATTCATTCCCATTAATCCCCGCCTTGGTCTCTAACCCTCCCTTCGCAAAGCATCCAGGAATATTCAGAAAATCACGCTAGGTTTTTAGTGGCTTGGGATGCTTCTGTGATGTCCCACTTCATTTGGACTAAATGTGAAGGCTTCTTAATGGTCCACGAGGCCCTAGTTGTTGTGCCCACTCTGACCCTGTCATACCACACACTCTGCTTCTCCCTCTTCTCTGGCAACCATGCAGCTGTGCCTCCTGCTTCCTCTGCCCAGCATTCTCTCTCCTCGGTCCTTGTGCTACCAACTCTAGTGAGTCTTAGCTCAAGCAGTATGTCCTTAGGAAAATGTCATCAACCCAACATCTGCAGTGGACTCCCATCTCCTAGTAACTTTTTAATTCATCTTAGCTGGAGTCTTTTCCTCTTGCATACACCGACCTGTGTTTTTGCCCATGTCTTCTCTGGAGTAATGAAGTTTCCTTAAGGAGAAGAAATCAATTCATCTAGATCACCACTCTACTCCAAGAGTCTAGAACGGGGAGGAGTAAGGAATAGGCATTCAGGAAAGACGTTTTGAATGAACACATATCAAACGCAGGGGCCCTTTCCCTAGTAAGCTCATTGGAAGCAGAGGTGATGTTTGTACAATCTTCCAAATCGCAGGCGTGTGATCCCGAACACCTCTGGGGCTATTTTCTCCCCTGGAAAAAATGGAGGCAACAACAGACAACTCACAGGTACGCAATTAAAAAAAAATACATGAAAACCTTTAACATATTTCTAGTGAAAATGCCTGTCTGGATGATAGTTTCATCCTCACGCCATCGTTCATGGAATCCACAGTCCCTAATTCAGTGTCTGGCACATAGTAGGCTTACAGTAATCATCTTCTGAATGAATGATTTTTTTTCTAAATGCTTCAGCCAGTCACATGTATGAGATCACCATGTGCCTAAAGTCTGCCCTGATGCTGTCACCAGGAGAGCTGGGACTCTAATTAAATACTCGAATGAACAGTGGGAACCTGTAAGGGCTTGGGAAACACCCTTCCTTACAACCTTTTGAAAACTGAACAAATCTACACTCTGGTATAAAATTCAGTTATGAGCAGAATGGAGAAAAATAGTTGAATCCTCGCTGAATGCCTGTTTCCATGTTTGAAATAGGCAACGAGGAAGACTCACAGGCTCCTGTCCTTAGAGACTCAAAGGCCAGGACAGGAAACACACACAGTTACACCACTGCTGGCTGAGTGCTGGAAGAATTGGGCTTGCAGCACAGAAGAGGGTGTCTGTAGCCAACATGGGAAACTGGGCTTTTCCTGAAAGGCATGATGCTTGGGTTAAAGGAGATGCTTCTCATCCACACCAACAAGATGAGGAGAAATGCAGGATTCCAGGCAGAAAGGACAAGCTTCTGATCGGTTCAAGTAAAGAAAGACACCCAAGATTCTGGTATGGGTGAACCAGGCTCATGGGCCCCAGGCAAATGGCTTCCTGCTGACCTCTCATGTGTGATTAGCATCAGGCTTGCATACTTTGCCTCAGGAAACATCAGATTCTGACAAGTTCCAGCTTTTCATCAACATCATCCACTCTGGCATCCTAAATTACCTATTCTCAAAAGCTGAGGCAAATTTCCATCAATTAAGAGTGAATATAGTTCTGTGTTTGTGGACCAGATTCCCCAGGGGTTGCTTATAACAGAGGAACTCACTTCAACGATCCTATTGGTAATTAATCCACTCCCTGGGCAGTCTGTGCTCTGTAGGGAAGAGCGCAGACAGGGTGTATGCCATGCCAGAAACTGTGTGCAGTCCTTAGGAGATACAACAAGGTACTTGAAGTACAGTAGCATCTGTAGACAGGAGGCCTGTCTCCAGGAAGAGCTGTCCACTGCTTTGAGACATACATTGAAGTTGGTCCATACTCATTCCCTATGGACTGTTTAAATTTTCAATATTACCCTAATGGGAAAGGGTGAGGCCAATGCCAGTGTACAACTCCCCAGCCTTCTCTGGGTTATATGGCCAGGTTTGAGGCGTTAGGTGGAAATGGAAGTAAACTCAAAAGATAGAGAAAGCACTTGCCTCAAGTTTTCCTTCCTCATTCTTCCTAGAAAGTGGGACTGGGACAATGCCTAGACTGAAGTAGCCATCTTGTAAATAAGACATAGAAAGGTGGACAAATGCCAACAGCAACCTATTTCTGGTGGTTCTTCTAAAGTGAGCAAAATAAAGTTTCATTTGTTTAAGCCACTATCAGCTGGGAACCGGGCACTTACAATACACAGGGTACTCATCCAACCCCTGCACCCGCATTCGCCACTGAAAACTTTTCTTTCATAACATTCTGTATTGATTCATACATGTGTGCACGTGCAGGCACATGCTTGCCGGGACAGGCGTGTGACAGAGGGTGACTTTCTAAGCCAGTCTCACCCCCCACCTCTTTGAGGCGGGTCTCTGTTTCTGCTGCACAGCATACTCCAGCATGGCTAGCCCTGACTTCCACCTCTCCTTACAGCTTATCACCCCATCCAGCTTCTTACAGTCTACCCAGGGATTGAACTTGAGTCATCAGACTTGCATAGCAAGCATTCTTACTCACTGAGCCACCTCCCTGGACTGCCGCATATCCCTTAAACTAGCCTGAGGACTGAGTCAGAAGCAGGTGCTCCCGCACTGGTCTGCCGCTGCCTGCCTCTTGGTCCTGGAGCATCTTACTTGTTCTCTCTAGGTTTCCAGTTTCTTCGTCTATAGAATAAAGAAGCTAAATTCCAGGCTCCTTTCTTCCTGTTTCCTCATTCTGTAATTCAGTTCTTGAAAGCTGAAACTGTAACAGGAGAGGAATACGGGAACAACTGTAATTGAGCACTAAAGAAATCTACTTATGCTAGTGGCCAGAAAAGGAAGTAGGATATGACATTTGCATTAAAATTGCTTCTTTGAGATGGGGTCTCATTATGCAACCCAGGGTAACCTCAACTTTGCCATCCCTGCTTCAGTCTCCCACGTATGACAAACATGGACACGTGGTTAACATGCCCAATGCAACATTGAAAATGTTTTGGACCAAAGGAAAAACACAAACTTATAAAAGGGACAGTTCTTCCTGTTGGTGGAAAATTCAAAATTATTCTATAAACAAAACAAAGAATCAGGTAAAACGCATGCCTTCTCTAGAGAACTTACAAGTCCTCTTTGTAGGAAGCCCATAGCGCCCTTTCTACCAATGGCTATTCACACCATATATTAAAGAATTCCTTTTGCTACTGACACACAATGATGATTATCACTTGGTGAGCAATATCAGCTCCCGAGGCATACCAAATATTTACATTTACCTCTTCCAAAGCTCAGAGGCTTCCTGACTGAACTCTGAACCAGTAAGTGATCCGTGAGGGCTCTGGGTTTTATAGTACAAAGTTCTTACCCTGCTTTCAGCCTTGCTTGTATCATAAGCGGCGGAGGTGGAATCTGAATCATACCCCAGGTTGCAAATAGAAAACTGTCTCGGAAGTTGGGAGTCTGAACCTAGGTGAGCAGGCTCAGTGCAGGCCTAAACTGAGCAAAGCTGTCTGACTCTGGTCCTGGGTTCCCATGTAGTTCCATGCGGGCGTCACTCATGTCTAAACCCAGCCTGCCAACTCTCTCCCACGTGGCCTGATATTTCACCGGGCGAATTGGGTGCAACAACTTCAGTTTATTTCTGTTTCAACTGCTGTCACATAGAATCAATGAAATTGCAACATATTATCTCAAATATAAAGTCCCGACAGTGGGTTCAATACCTTGCAATAGACTCATTATCCTGATTTCAAAAAATTAAGATTAGAAACAGGAAAATGGAAGTAAAATATATGAATTGAGTCTTGGTCTGAGGAATCAATAAAGGATGGCCATGGCTCATTGTGAGCCTCTCCCTCTGAGCCTGACCCTAAAGACCAGGAGACCAGGCAGGAAGTGGAGGGTCCTTGTTTTCGTCTTCTAAGTCAATACTCCTAGACTTCCCTCCCTCCCTCCCCCATCCCTCCCTCCCTCCCTCCCTCCCTCCCTGACTCATTCATTTACAAACAAGAGCAGAGGCCCAGAGAAGCAAAGTAGGAGAGGTCATGAGCCAGAGCTTTTGCAGTAGAAGGCAACCACTCTGTGCCTTGACTTACACTTCACCAACAGTCAAACCAAATTACGTGCCAGCCACTGCCCTAAGCGTAGTATACGCATTAGCCCATTTAAATTTCACAACCATCAATGAAGCAGGCACCATTTGAATTCTCCTTTTATAGTTGATAAAATGTAGGAGCGATGAGGTAAGGAAAATAGTCAAGGGCCACACACTTAGGAGACAGAAATCGGGACAGTATGGCTTCAGAATCTATACACATAGCTGCTATACTATACAGGTGATAGGCCAGTACCACAAAGCACAGTTTTTCTCCTCTTACGGGCATGTTCTGTGCCATCTACTGTGGGAACCACTAGCTACCTGAAAGTGCCCTGGATTAGCCACTAGCCCCATTCAGTCACCCAGGTATTAATGGTAGAAATCATGAAATAAATTTTAATAAGGTTAGTTAATTTAGATATAAATAGTTACACATGGCCAGGGGCCAGAACTTGTACCACCAGTCTGTAGACTTTATGTGGACAGTGTAGTGTAATCATCAGGAGTTCTAACATCTTAGGCAGGAAATGAAAGTCTGCTCAGGGCAGTACCTGGCACAGCAGATGCATTCAACACACATGAGCGCTATTTTAACAGAATTTGCACTCTCTTGCCTGAACTATAAAACTCAAAAAAAAAAAACCAAAAAAACCTCTGAAAACCAAATGTTGTGCATGTACATTTATACGCATATCAACCTGTGTGTATTTTTTAGCAGTGAAATCTAAACTGACCTAAACTAACAGAAGACTGCTTACAGTGTATTCATTTACTTACTGTATTTCTTACAACAGTAAATATGAGCGTGCCTGAGTGGGGTGTGGGTGTTACATCTTAACACATACATCATGTAGACTTTCTCAGTTCTAAAATGCACCAGGACCCTAAAGTTTCAAACAGGGCATCATGGATGTGTATCATGGATGACACCAGGATGTCAATGGCAAACAGTGCAGAGAGAACGAAGCCAGACATGGAGATTCAGGTTCCCGCTGGTGGATCAATACGCTGAGTGTTCCCAGTCAAATGGGGCATAGGTTGGACTTGAAGCCTCTCTGGCTGAGGACAGCAGCCAGGCCTGCCTGGGACCCTCCACAGCTACTCCTGCAGGGTCAGCCACACTTCAGCCATGGCTTCGGTGTCTTTAAATAGCCCTACAGGGAAAGGCCGTGACACTCTCATTTTCTGGGTGAGGGAGTTGTTCTAGTTGCTCTTTGGTGACTTTGGGCTCATAGGACACAGAGCTAGCTGCTCCCCTGTGCGGAGCTAGTCTTCGCTCACGTCTCTTCCCCCTTCCTCCATGCCTTTCCCCCACATCCCCAAATATCAGGGATTCAGAAAGAAAAACCCACTTTCCAAATAGCTCCCTTATCCTAACAGCTGGCCCTGGTACCGGAAATGTCCCAAATTGGCACCGTATTTTGGGATCTGACATCTTACCCTGTGGAGTTCCCCACTTGCAAGGCTACACAGTGGGGTGGTTACGTAGGGAGGTAGAGTCTGCAGGTGATTTGGAATTAATCACTTAGATTCTCTTCTGAGTACAAACATCCATGCAAAGGGTTTCCATAGGGATAATGTACCTGAACACGCACCAGGAAAATACAGGAGCTATGGTGAGGCGCTTGATGAGGGGCAGCTGGTGGCCCTCAGTGGGGCTCCCGTCACTGGGCTCGTAAATATAAAAATACAGTTGTCGTTTTCTTGAAACGGTAGGAAAAGGAATGGATTTGGAATAATTCTGTCCTGGATTTGATTTCCCCCCATAAGAGACCTTATAACCTGTGACCCTGCTCCTCACTAGTTCAGGGAATAATGAGTCCCTCTCTTGGTGACACCCCAAAAGCCTCACAGTGGCCGCCACGTGTCTAGAGGCCATAGGGCTATTGGCTCTGATTGGCGCTTCTTTGTCCTGTGCACCCTTCCCTTCTGCATGTAGACAATGGCACCAAGGCCTTTCGACTTCAGCAGCCTAATAATTCCTAACTAAGAACGACGGCATTAAATATCGAAATCAATGCAGAAAGGCCACACAGTCCTTCTTAATCACAATCTAAAACGGCGATGCCATGGGCTGCAGCCACATCAAGGGAAACACAGTGCGAGAAGATGCTGCAAACAAGAGGGCTATGCAGTGACTTCTTCCAAGAGGCAAGTATGTGGCAAAGCGAGCCTTCGTCTTTAATGATGGGATATAATTCCAATTTTACAACTTAATTATGACTGCATGAAAAGGACAGCCTGAGAAACTAGGTGTAGGGTGGGGAGCTTCATCTCGTTAGGTTCTCTGACACCTCATTAGGGACTCTGAAAAACATTCTGCTTCCAGGCAATTTTGCTACTATCTCAATTTTTTTTCCCACATTTATCTAGCTCCATTTATTTGATTTGACACGAGGAGGAAAATGGGATCTTTGATTTTTCTTTTTTTCTCAGCTCATCAGCTGGCACTTCCGGTTCCCACATTGAACCACAAGCTTTCTTTGTGAGGTTATGATCACTGACACCATAGGATCAGAGTTTCCAGAACGATCTTCCCAACACACATGCTAGCACGTGTCATGCCCCAGCTGCACCTCTTCTCCACATCCATGGGATCAAATCCCAAGCACAGCGCGATGTCCGAGCATGCCTTGCGTCTCAGACACAGTTCCAACCTCCTTCTTCCAAAATGTCTATTATGAATGTAGGCAGGTATCTGGATGCCTCTGTGCCTGAGAGAAAGGGTTGGAGCACTCGTGTTCCTTTAGCTCTCCCTCGCCTACCACCTATGAAAATGTCATGCGCGTCTCTGTATTTAAGTAAAGATTCAGTGTTCTGTGAGTATGCTTGATTTTTGCTCCCATCAGGTCACTCTCCTCATTGCTTTGCACTGGTAGCACTAGGGCATCTTGTCTAAAACAACAGCCCTTGTAAACACATGCCCATCCTCGCCACCTATCGGGCCCGCCCCTGCTAGCTCTCTGCTCTTCCTGTGTATAGCAAAAGTATACACCCACCACTTGTGAGATGTACTGGAAGCATTTGCTACCTCTGAGCTACCAAACCTGGGGAAGCATGGAGGTGTGGAGGAGAGGTGAGAAGGGAGGGGGAGATATTTATACGTTCCAAAATAAACCAAAGATATGGAATTTTCTTTTAATAATATAGCCTTCAGATCCTTCCTTGCTCTTGAGCAGAAAAGGGTCAAGTTAATGTTACAACACTGAACACCATGCATCTTCAAGTTTTCCCACGACTGTTGTGGAAGTTTATTCTTAGTTAGGTATAAAATAATTGTTTTGTGCACTGTTGGGAAAAGGGCCGCCTAGGCCTTGGCATTTTGTATTGTCAGCAGGTTGTTGGCTTTATGTGGGGGATGTTTGAATCGTCATGATCTGCAACGTGCTATCAATAGAACACCTGAGGAGTTGTATATCAATAAAAACACCTGAGCTGGGTCACTCAGGGTCCCACTGTCCAGGATGGCACTTGCCATGATGTGGTTCCCTCTGCTGAGGTCTGGCAGGGTACACATCTATGAGAATGTGTCCTTGTCATCCTTGGTGAGCTGCCACAGCAGTGTGCAACTACAATTGGTGCCCAATGTGGTAGGCAGAGAGTAAAGAAGGGCACGACATCACACCAGCTACATCCAACAGGGAGACAAGGAATGGAAAAACAAAAAACAAAAAAAAGAAAAAAAAAAAAAAAAACTCCAAACCTCACAGAGTCGGGTTGCTTTTGTTTCGTTTTGTTTTGTTTTTCCCCGCAAGCCCGTCTACAATCAGTCCAGATACTTGGTGAGGTGTGGTGGCCTGAAAAGACATCTGTTATGGGGAAGAGATTACCCCATGAAGGAACCCTTCCTGAAGACAAGGTTACCAGTTGTTTTTCCTGCAAACCAGACTCTATCTTAAAATCTGGGAAGTGTTTCCTCAGGGTCAGCCCACAGACGCTATCATCCAGAACTGGCTGAGGTTGTATCTCATGCTGGTAGCCAAACTTGGTACTGGAAGAGTCACCCAGGTAGAACTGGTTTTGGAGACATGAAGGGATCATGGAAAGCATCTGAGGCTTGGCATTGAAAAGAGCCCAGGAGAGGCCAATGGTGAAGGAGCATCCTTGGTGGCAGTTGAAGGGCCAGACTGATGGGGTCATACAAAGAAATTGAGGCTTGGCACCATGAAGAGAGCCCAGGAAAGGCTATTGGTGAAGGTGCAGCCCAGTTGCAGCAAGGGACCCCAGCATTCTAAAGTGCTAGTACCATGGAACAACCACCAAGAACAGCAGCAGCAGTGGAGGGGAGCCAGCCAGAACCTGGAGGACAAGCTGTGTGTGCTGCAGAGGGCAGAAGCAAAGAAACAATCCAGGCCCTTTGGAGGAGCCCAGAAGATCAAGTGAATTCCAGATAAATGGACATTGATCGTGTTTTTCTGCTGTCCAAAGACATTGTGGAAAGACCGATAGATGTTTGGTTTCATTTGATCCTGTGCATTAGTAACCCTCGTGATTGTTCCTCTTGTAAATAGTTTTGTTGGTGTTGTATTGTGTTGCAGAGATAAAGAAAATGTGTTGTCTTATACAGAAAGGGGGAAATGTTGTGGAAGTTTATTCTTAGGTAGGTATGAAATAATTGTTTTGTGCACTGTTGGGAAAAGGGCTGCTTAGGTCTTGGCATTTTGTATTGTCAGAAGGTGTTGGCTTTATCTAGGGAATGTTTGATTGCTCATGATCTGCAGGTGATATCAGTAGAACACCTGAGGAGCTCTGTATCAATAAAAACACCTGAGCTGGAATGCTCAGGGTTCCACTGTCCAGTATGGCACTTGCTGTGACAGTGGTTCCCTCTGGGCAGAGTACGCACCCATGAATATGCCTCTGTCTCTACCCTGCTGAGCCAGTACCATTGGTGTTCTACTGCACACTACCATGTGTCTTGTATGTATACAGAGTTCAGTTATTCTGCCTCCTCTGTGCTGACCCTCTAGGAGATGCGTGCAGATGAACTGCCACACTATGGAAGGTATTCAGAGATACCAGGCACGGGGGGAGGGGGCAGTTTCCTGCAAGTTTCTAACTGTCAAAATATAACGAGGTGACTTTGAGCAATTCTTTTCTGTGCATGTCTGTTTCCTTGCCTGTAAAGCAACCAGTATTAAAATTGTAAGTTACAAGTTAAAAGTAACTTGAAAAGGCACTTGGTAAATCATAACCTGGTACAGGTACGAGACTGGGTCGTCATTGCCATCTGGCATCAGCTGAGGAGCCAATGCATGTTTCCATCTCCTTTGTACAAAGCAGTACAGAGCCTGAACTGTGGAGGCCAGTTGCCCCTGTTAAAGAACTAGCCCCATCAATTCCTTCCCAGGTGACCTGACATGTATTTTACAGTCCATCTGAATCAAAATCTTGCCTTCAATTCAGAAATGACAGGGCACTGACAATCACTATTAAAAATACAAATATTCTAAAAGATAGATAGTCCTCACAGATTACACATACCCATTGAGATTATCTCCATGCATAATATAGAAGCTATGAGGGCAGAAGCAGAACACAGACTGAGCAGGCTTTGAAGGGTAACTATCAGTTTTCCAGGAAAACGGATTGGAGGCAGTATATTCCAGAAGAATTAAAAAACAAAACAAAATATTGAGCGACATAGTGAGATGAAACGTGTGGTCCCTCAGGCTCTCTCCACTCCGCTTTCCTATGTCTGCCTTTCCCTCCTCTTCTCGGATCTCTCAAAGTGAAAAAGTTTGTCTTTACAGCATAACTCCCACCAAGGCAGGAAGGAACACACACTCCATATGGTCACCACCTCTCTCCAGATCCAGCCTGGAGCTAGTACCAACAAGGTATTCCAAGGACAGGATGGTGTTGAAGCCCAGAGAAAAGACTCCAGAAGGATGGGAATGCTTATTCCTCCCTGTTCCTCTGTTGAGTTTCTTAGAATATATTAGGACGGGTCATTAAGGTAAAGTAGAGGTACTAGGTGGCCCCCATCATCTCCCGTGTCTTCCTTGAGCCCTGCTTCAGCTGAGAATATTTTTTTTAACCAGAGTCAAGGATAGAATGATGAACTATAGCAGGATGTTCCAAGGTGAGGAGGGTGGGGGCGGGAGAGAGATGAATAATAGCTAAGTAGGTCAAAAGAAAAGTATTTTGGGAGCTCTCTTGTTCTTCTATGAAAATGGAAGCATTTTACCTTGACAAAGCTCTTCAGATTGAGGCAGCCTTGTAATTTACCCTCTATAGAATATATTGTTACCCTTTGTTCTCTGAAATCATGCGGTGTTGAGTGACAAGATCTACCAGTGGTCCAGGGCTCACTCCCTTGTGAGCTGTGTGATCTCGAACCAGGCATTTAGAGCCCCTGATCCCAAAAGTGACCATTGGGAAAAGGAGGGAGAATGACTAATTGGTATTAGCCTCTTCCATTTCACGTTCACAAATAACACCTTGCTCATTTCATGCCCGAGACTGTGTGCTTAGAACTGGGGCAGAGAAGGAGGGACAATTGCAAATCTCAGGCTGGGCTGTGCATGTCAGTTTGCAGTCAGATTTGATAACAGAGGCAGGCATAGGAGGCAACCAGCATCTATGGGTACAGCATCATATGCTAGTAATAGATCTACTTGTTTGTCTTTTGGGATTGGGGTCTTTATGTATTTCACAGGTTGGTCTTGAATTTCTAATCCCCCTGCCTCAGCCTCACAAGTGCCAAGGCATCTGACACTATGTTAACCTTTGCTAGATTCTCAAGCTCTGCGTTCTTGCTTGAACCATCTCATCTGTGTGTGTAGTGTTGGAGTGTGAGAGGTGTTGTCTACCTGCTTCCTCACCTTACCATCTAGAACCAGATGAGGAATGCATACAGACCCCTGTGTTGACTCTGATAAAGCCAGACAGCAGAAAATGCCAGCCTGAGCCCAGAATGAAGCTCTTTACAGCTTTCCACTCCACAGACTCCCTCAAAGCGGGGACTTCTACAGGAAGGCTAAGAATAAGCACGTATGTTCTGGAAGCTTACAGAGGGGCTGGCTTTGCTGCAGTGCTCCCATCTAACCCAGTCAGCAGGGGGACACTGGCCATTTGGAGGCTCACAAGAGCAGATGCAGAGCAAGCAGAGGCCCCTATTCTTTCTCTCTGAAGACAGGATAGAAGCTGCTTCCCCCTATGGAAATGGGGCCCCATCCAGGATACAAATCCCATGGTAACTATGTTTAGTTACATTTATAAGCACTTAGAGCAGCAGTTCTCAACCCATGGGTTGTGGCCCCCTTTGGGGTCAAACGATCCTTTCCCGTGGGTCACCTAAGACCATTTGCATATCAGATATTTACATTACAATCCATAACCGTAGCAACATTACGGTTGTGAAGTAGCAACAAAAAGTATTTTATGGTTGGGAGTCACCACAAAATGAGGAACTGTATTAAAGGGTTGCAGCACTAGGAAGGTTGAGAACCACTGACTTGGAGAAACCAGTCAGACTCCCCAAAGTGGTGGGAAGAGACATGTCTAAGTTTGCACTTGCCGAACTCCTTCTCCTTCCTATTGTACTGCACAAACCACGCGCAAGCATGCAAAGTTTGGTGCGCAACGCATGAATGGTAGAAATGGCATAGACTATTTTAAAACATGTAGCGTAAACAGCTAGGTTTTCACAGTGACTTGTCATCTCAGCATCTCGCTTACTGGGACTATATATATGCACACAGAAGTATGAGTGTGTGTTTATATAGCATCATCCTTTTGCAGTACGATCCGGGATGCACATAAACAGGGAAATAAGAGCGTTGCTATAAAATTATATGTTATATATACACATATATAACCTCAGATTTATATATGTAATTCCCAAGGCCTTAGTCACCCTGTCTTAGGAACTCGTGCAGAAACGAGCAACTGCAGATTTTAGCACTAGCGGTCTGAGCTGTCTGTTACCCTTAAAAACGCATCGCGTGTTGCCCTCATCCCTGCTTCTTTAAATACATTTTCAAAGTCAAGCTTTGATTGTCAGCACCAGTTGCTGGACAGGGCAGTGACAAGCAGGAGATGCGTCATGTCCTAGGAATGGCGAGCTGCCTACATCTCCAAGACCAGCTCTGCCAGGATACATGACTCCTGAGCGACGCTGGGATATTACTATATGCTTTTGTAAATTTACATAGTCTTGCTGAATCACATGCAAGGAGTTACTTATGAAGAAAGGAGAGAGAAACAAATACTGCATATTTGACTTCTGCTTGGAGTCTCCTCCCATTTGGTAGAAGAAAACCACCTAGCACCATTGTTAAGTATGTGGACTCTGGAGTCAGGTAGGACTTGACACTTGTGAGCTATGTTCCCCTGAACAAGTGTCTTTGCCTTTCTGGGGCCATGCTGCAGGAATAATGATGCCTTGCTCATAAGAGGGTTTTCTGAACATTATCTTGCACTGAAGGGAATAGCTGCAGGAGCAGCACACACCAAGCAGTTAGAATGAATCAGAGACTGCTACCACACGAGGTGTACAGTGGGTGGTAACAGACCTGACTCCAGGTCCACTTGCCATTATCAAGACTTTGAAGTATTCAACTACTCAACTATTAACTATATTAATTCAACTATTAAGTATACTATTCAACTAGTGTGTGTGTGCATATGTGTGCGTGCATGCGTGCGTGTGTCTGTGTGTGTGCATGCCTGTTATACGTGTGTGTGTGTGTGTGTGTGTGTGTGTGTGTGTGTGTGTGTGTGAAATGTACATGCGCCATGAGATCAGTTCTCTCCTCCCACCATGTGGGACAAGGGGAAGGAACTCAGGTCTTCAGGCTTGGTGGTAACCTGTTAAGTCAGCTAACAGGCGCTCAGGATTAATATTTTAATCAAGGGAGATTCAAGAGCTGATTTTCTCATTTTCTGGCATCCTTATGTTGTTAAAAAAAAATACAAATTACAAATTAGTTACAAAATGTAGACGTTACAAATTAGTGCAAAAGGAGGCATTTTATCAGAAACTTCTGTTGACTGAAATATCAATTTTTTCACAGTGCATTGAGAAGAAAATTTTAATAAACTGGAAACAAACAGCATGGAGACCCAGCAGTGTTAGGAATGGCGTCCTTGTGTAAGATACTTCTGCATATTTATTTGGCTTTTAATCACTGTAATGTTAAAAACATGAATTTTGGCTTTGTTGCAATTGAAAGTCTGCATATCTTACTCTGATTGAATTTAGTTAGGAATTCACGTGTGTTCCTTTCACTCTAAGAAGTGCAATGAGGATGCTAATGGTAATAATAGTGGGAATATTTATGGAGAACTTACTGCTTTCTATGGGACTCTTGAGCACGTCTTCAGTTGCTGATCCCTGAGGGAATGTGCCAGGCACACCCAGCCTATTTATAGACAGGAATATCACCAATGTGAGGGGATGCAGAGTGTCACTAACACAGGTTGTGGGGAAGGTCTCTGGTCTGGCTGTGACTGTGGCCTAGTTCCAGAACTCAGGCCACTTCCCTACTCTGACTATGAAAAAGGGTTTTCAGGTCTCACACTGACATGGCCCTGGCATGGAATCATGCTGGCTCCACCCCCACCCCCACCCCCACCCCCTGCCCCCATACAGGATGCTATACAGAAAGAAAGATCTTAACTGTCAGGACTGCCTGCTGCTACCCTGTGCTAGACCAAAGCCAAGATGCCTGCAGGGAAATAGGAAAGGCAGAAGAGAGCCACAACAGCTGCTTGATCCGCCTCCTTTCTCCATGCCTCCAGAAAAGCAGGCACAGGCTGGGAGAAGCTGTTTGAGGCTGCCCTGGAGCCTGCAAGCCTTCTGGAATACAGACCAATCAAGCATAGTGGACCCAGGACTATTGGGAAGGGGTTCATCTTCAGCAGTGCCTCGGCTTTAGAAGTAGATAGACATGCTTTTCTCCACCACGCTGACAAAGATTTGAGAGGATGTGCTTGCCACCTGTGTGAGAAGCCGAACACTGATCTACCTATCCACACTCCGCCTGGGCTAGTTTCCTGTTTGTTCCCAAGACCTGACTATGTGACAGGATAGTTTGCACAGGGTGGGCCACTCTAAGAGCCCCTCCCACATGAAGGAAACCCATCACAGCAAAGATGCTGGATGCATGCGACTCTTCCATTGGGGTAGCTGAGGGAGATGGAAATAGTGGGTCTGTCCTCCAGCATGACATAATTAAAGTGGATTAGCATAGCCCAAATATCAGCTCTGACCTTCCTGCCCTTTAATAATGTGAGCTCAATTTCCTGACCCTCAATTCAAAATCCTACTGAGGGTTTTGTTGTTGTTTTGGTTTTTTTGCACATTTTCATGAGCTTATAGTCTCTCAGGCATTATCACTATTTGCATATCACAACAGATCGATCATTATTAGTTCTTCTTCAAAGCTGCACACAAGCCTGTGTCCTATTTTCCACTCTGGGCACTGAAGCTGCTCCACTGGGGGAAGTAGCCTGGGTTGGCACACCATGGCTTCGTGGTCTACCTGCATGTCTTTTTTCTTTATATTTAAAAACATTATCCACACTTTCCCAGTGACACATCTTACTATAATTTTTAAATATGTATTTATTTTGGGAAGGAGGATGAATGTGCATACGTAGCACAGAGCCTCTTCTGTTGGTCTGAGGATAACCCGTAACCGTTGAGAATCAGTTCTATCCTTCCACCATCTGGGTCCCAGGGAATGAACTTAGGTCATCAGGCTTGGTAGCAAGTTCCTTTACCCACTGGGCCATCTGGCCAGCCCTGCATCATGCATCTTATACCCATGCTTGATTAATATCATCCCATTGGATGTGGGTGCATCTCGTCTGTGGTGGTTTGAGTGAAAATGGTCTCCAGGCTCATAGGGCCTGGCACTATTAGGAGGCGTGGCCTTGTTAGAGTAGGTGTGGCCTTGCTGAAGGAAATGTGTCACTGGGGGTGGACTTTGAGGTTTCAAATGCTCAAGCCAGGCCCAGTGTCACTCTCTCTTCTTGATGCCCGCTGATCCAGATGTAGAACTCTCAGCTCCTCTCCAGCACCATGTGCCCATGTTTCCTGACCTGATGGCAGTGGACTCAATCTCTGAACTGTCAGCCAGCCCCCGTTAAATGTTTTCCTTTTCCTTTTAAATGCCATGGCCATGGCATCTCTTTACAGGAACGGAAACTCTAAGAGACCGTCTCTGCTTTTCTTTGGCAGCTTGATTTCCTTCAGTCACATTCCTCTTCACCTGACCAACTCCTAACATCACCTCCAAAGCATCATGGTGGTCTCCCTCAGAACTCCCCTCTATCACCTGGGTTGGGCTTCCTCACCAGACATCTGCAGCATTCCGGCCTCTCTCTTCTTACATGTGTCCTCTCTCTCTCTGCCCTCTTGGCTCTCTCTAACCCTGAACTGAAAGCTCCATGAAGGTATAGTAGAGAGACTACCTGACCTGTACATACATGCCTGGAGGTCTCAATGGTGAATGCCCCATAA
Source organism: Cricetomys ansorgei (assembly GCA_026225945.1). NCBI lineage: Eukaryota > Metazoa > Chordata > Mammalia > Rodentia > Nesomyidae > Cricetomys > Cricetomys ansorgei. Next base: position 1,876,171 of record JAMJFZ010002229.1, read on the forward strand.
AATCCTTAATTCATTTAAATAGCAACTGCAGGTGAGTTGACATCTATTTTTTTGTTTGTTTGTTTGTTTTTTTGTTTTTTTAGTTGCTGAGAGACCTTTTATCCTCATTCAAGGACCTCAATTGGTTTTCAAATAGCTGAAGTTCCTACACAAATGGGGTCCCTCTAAATCAGTTTCAGTCACTCTGTTAAATGTTAAAGTGTTCTCCTTTGATCCAGCCACTCTTGGCAGGCAGCTAGCTGGCCTGCAGGATCAGCGATTGCAATTAGTCTTCACAAGGCTGGTAATAACGTCATCGGTCTCCACCTCACAGGCCTTTCAGTCACTCCTTTTTCAGGCTCACCCATCCTTTCCAGGCTTCCTTCCGCACTCAGGCACACAGCAGGCTTCTATTCCAGGACTAGATAGTTGCGTGACATTGAGCCATCCCTTGCCCAATCTTCACTTCATTTGACTTAGTTATTGCATAAAGCAATTTCTTTGCTCATTCATGCTGCAATGACAGCACACCTTAGACAAGACAGTTTCTAAGTGACAGGAATTTTTTCTCCTATCCCCGAGACTGTGAAGTCCAAGGTCAAGGTGCCAGCTGGCTCGGTGTCTGCTATAGGCTTACTCTTTACTTTCAAGGTGGCTTCTCCTTACCTCACCCTCCTGTGAAGAGACACACCCATCATCCCCGTATGGTGGAAGAGATGGAAGGGCCAAGAAGCAATGTGAGATCTTTATTCCCATTTAGGAGTGCTGAGTCCTTGGGAGCTGGTCACCTTTAAAAGCGGTACCTTTAGACAGCGTCACTTTGGGGTTAAAGTTTCCGTACATGAATCTCGAAAGGAAGCAAATGTCCAAGTTTGAGCAGGTAGATGTCAGATGATTAATCAAAATCTAGGAGGCGGAAGGCACCTAGTCAGCAGAGCTGGACCAGGAATCTGTCTTCCTGTGGAGAAAAGGCCAAGGGATGTGCACTCCCAGGAACCCACGTCACAACCGCGTTTCTTGCCCCGCGCCCCGCCAAGCCTCTAAGCCTCTGGGTTTTGTTGAGGACAAGAAACTGTCTCCCGACGGAGCCGCTGCATTCCGAAGAGACGATGAGTCCTGAGATGATTATGCTATCTACTTACCGTGCTCGCGCTGTCGCCACCTCTCCACGTCCAACTACACGCATCCACAAGAACGTCTGGTGGGATCAACCGTTCACCAGTCTGCATGCAGAAACCTGGTGCTGAGGCCTTTACAGAAGTGGTGGGTGGCATAGGACAGAGGGTGGGGCCCTGTGGCGAAACAGCTTCACAGATATGTAACAACAAGGGTAAGTGACTTATTTACTGAAATGGGCTGGATCAGTTGCCTTCACTGAATATAGAACAGTACATTGTTTGCAAAGTGCCTTAACTCCCCGAAGTCACCGTAACGTAACGTAATGTCACTGTCAACTGGACTGGAATGTGATTGTTTAGATATTCATTTTATTTTTATTTCTGTGCATCTCTCTCTCTCTCCCTCTCTACCCCTTCATGCTTGCACTCACATGTGAGTGTGTGTGTGTGTGTGTGTGCACACGTGCGTGTGCGTGCGCAAGGATACCAGAGGAGGGAGCTGGACTCCCTAAAGCAGGAGTTGCAGGTACTGCCTAATGTGGATTCTGAGAACTGAATTGGATCCTTTAAAAGAATAACAAGTGTTCTTAACCTACTTCCCCAACCCCTGGAATCACTTAGACACCTCTGGGTATGTCTTGCTTGTCTGTGAGAGTATTCATGGATAAGGAAGCTCTATTCTGAATGTGTGTGTGGAGGGGGGTTACCATTTCATTGGCTTTAGTCATGTGACTCATCACTGAGATGAGAGAAGTAGGTGATACAGACACAGACCTCTAACTTTCCAAAGCATCAGACAGTCATTGTTTGAGAAACACTGCCTTCAAGTAAAGGGAAGGTGTCTAGTGAACATTTTGGAATTGGCTAAGGGATTCAGGAAAGATGCCAAGGGGCAGATGAAAGATGCTCCCAGCACTTGCCCTTAAGATGGACAGGTCATGGACTGCTGAGAGTAACTGTGTGTGATTTGGAATCAGGAATCCTGGGCTGTGGTCCTCACTCTGCCACTGACCTCTTGAATAACTTTGGGCCAGTTAATCAGCTGCTCAGAGGCTTGGCTTGCTCATGTGTGGAATACAGGTCTGGGCAGATGAATATCCCAACCACCGGAGACCAGGCATGGATGCTCGGATCACCGCAGTGACACATCTGCTGGGAGGAAGAATAGGAAGGAGAAGGCGGCATGTACGTTTGATATCACAGTAAAACACAGCAGTCCCCAGTTCTCAGATAATGATTCAGGAGCAGGTGGCCTGGAATTAAAGGTCCCCTGGTAGCAGTGCCCCTGGTGATAGTGTAAACTAAGTAACTCTAAGAGTCTATGTCTAAAAACAGCACTAGTCTGGTAGGTGCCTTCACCACACACCACAGATTTTTCCGTTCTAACACCTCGAGGGAGCTATGTGACCTAGCCATCATTCTCTCTGGAAGTAGGGTCAGTCTCCATACTACCTGTTCCCTTGGGTCCCCGGCACTCACGTCCTCCAGCCCCATGTCCACAGCACGTCAAACACTGAGGAGGTCAGCGCCCAATGTCCTCACCATACCCAGGGCTGCATGAACACCAGACTGCCAGACTGCCATTGTTGAGACAGCTGAGCTCACGATTCACAGCCAGGCTCCTGAAATGCCGGATTTATAGTGTGCGGAAGCCATTTGTGAAGTTTCACATTTGCATTTCCTACTCTGCTGCTGATAGATGGAAAGCATTAGCTTCAAAGCCAGTAAAACCCAGAGGCGGGATGGAATTCAAATCCACTGAAATCTACTGCACGCAACAAGTGCTCTCTCAACACCTACTGGCCTCTCTCACAAAGCAGAAGGGAGACTTACCTTTATCCTGGTTATCAAGACCCATTGTCCTTCCCTGCACAACTGTCCCTTTAACCCTGACTATGAAGCGTTAGTGACAACGTCTGACAGGTAAAGAGACCAGAGGCAGATAACTTACTAAACACCACACTTAAGTGGAGAACCCAGAATTTGATGCTACGCTCATCTGATTCCAAACTCAGAGTTTTCTACTAAAACAAGGCTGCTTTCTCAGGTACAGATGAAAACCAGATAATCGGGAGCTGGTGCTGGCATGAAGTGGCACACAGGGCGGGCACAGAAGTAGGAAGTGGACCGAACCGTGTGAGCAGAGAACCGTGTGTGTTGGTTTGCTTTGGTCTCGGAGAGAAAATAAACTACTGACTGAGCACTTGTGTATAAATATATATTTTATTTTCAATACCAGTTAATAAAGATGCAGACAATAAAGGCGCACTGGGGGGCTCAGCCCGAAACAAGACAGTTGCACTACAACGCTGAGGCTCAGGGAACACTCAGGAAGATGGGGAGAAGGGCTGTGAAATGCCATCTTCTAGACACAACGTGACCATAGCGATCATGAACTCACAGCAGCTGTGCTACTGGAACTGGGACCGTACAAGACGAGCCTGCCTCATGGTCAGCTAGGGCCGGGGAAGGAGCCCATGGGCTCCCCACTTACTGATGAACTACTAGCAACTAACAAATTCTCGGAGTGACGGAGGCATACTATCCAGTTACGTCCGTACTGTTCCACATACTGGGATCTAATGGATAGTTCTAAACCCATGGTCACGCAGGTGGCCCTAGTTAAATTCTGTGGGGGGAAAAAAGCCACAAATATGGGAAAGATGTTTGTAAGAAAGAATGGGGGATGGCAGAGGTAGAAGGGAAAAAGAGAAAATGGCAAGGAGACTCATCAGAATGTATTATGTACTGTACAAAACTGTGAAAGAACAAAATTTATTAATAGAAATGTACACATGTATGCATGCATGTTTTCACCCCAAGGAACTACAGCATGCAACTACAATCTTACAAATGTCCCTACAACTTACGGCATTGTAGTTGACTGTTAAAAGATAATGAAAGGGATCTGCAGACACTTTGGATGTTTTGTCTGAGGTCACAATACTGACAGAAGTTGACCTGGACCCCATTTCTGCTTCTTAGTCTGTGATATATCCCACTATACTGTTTTTGATGTTTTAATTGAGTCCAAGACAGTAAGAATGACATTTATATCAACCCATCACCCATCTGCTCTACCTTTTAAGTATTCACTCAACCATCCATCTACCATCCAACCATCCCTGTTCATCCAGCTTCCACCTGCTTACAACCCATTCATCCATTCAGGCATCATTAGCTATCTTATTTGTCCACTCTCCATTTTCCCCAGCCTCTCCCATGCATGCATCTATCCATCCACCCAAGGTCTTGTCCTACTCTGATCCAGACCCCAAGCTTCTTATTTGTTGTGCCAGAGCCTACCTTTAGAAACGCTAGTCAGTGTGAGCCACAGTTCTATATCATGGCACAGGTTATACATTCGCATATCCCAGCTAGAATACAATATACCAGAGGAGACGTGAGCTCTCAGGTCTTAGGCTTCCAGTTTACAGTCTGTAGTGCCTCCACAAACACACCAATGCTAAACCAACACGAACATATTAGACCAAGGGGTTCATGAAAAGATACTTGGGAGCTACTCAAAACATAAAGTGATAGCCTGTAACTGTCCCAAAATGATGTTTTCCTCACAAAATCAATATTATGAATTCATTTAAAAAACATAATGATGAGCAGAGATATCATTTTCATCTGTATATATTTACCCATTCATAGATATTTAATCATTACTTATGTATGCTCATTTAATTCATTTAATCAGCTTATCAGGTAGACAATAACATCCTCTTCAACCTTACCTTATGGGCAAAGATGCTAAGTTCAGAGAGGCAATATGCTCAGAGTTATAGCTAGCAATAGTCAATGGCAAAGCCACAGTGCTGGCCCAGGGCTCCTGGATCTCAATCTCATACTAGCTTAAAGTGACTCCTTTAAATAGTCTGTACTCCAGACACTAAGGAATAATTCCTTGTTATGGAGTTCAGAAAAGTTTCCTAGAATCAAATTTCTATCCAAAAAAGACAGAAGCCTGGGATCCAGAAGGTTGCTAAACTCATTGCCAGGGAAGAAGCACCTTAAATAATGACATAGAAGCAAGAAGAAAGGTCAGGGCTCATGGAAGAGCTAGTGGACAATGCCGACGGCACGCTGAAGTGGACGGCTGTGGCAAAGGATCTCAGCCCTTCACGGTATGGAGAGCCCACGAAAGGCACGAGCACCAAGGTGACACAATAAAAGCTGAGCTTTCATGATATTCATTCTGGGCATGAGAAACATGAGGGATAAAGGGAAAGTGGCTCCTCCAGAAAAGAGGGAGGGAGGGCCGAGTGCCAGTAGAGGAGGTGGTGGTAGGGAGGAAAAGGTCCAAGAGTGTGAATGAAGGAATGTGATGTATGCGTGGGTGGGTGGAGAGATGGGGTGGAAGGCTGTGTCCTCCACAGGGTGTATCTCCCTTCTCCTTAACTCCACCAACAGTGTATATAATCTTAGACTTTCCCCCGAGACACCAGGAATAACCATCAACTACAGACACATCTACAGGCCAGTCTGTTCTGGGAAATCCCCTACCTGAGACTCCCTCCTCAGATGACCCAGCCAGTGGTTCTTAACCTTCCTAATGCTGTGACCCTTTCGGGTACTCGAATGTGGGTGTATCTGCACATGGGCGGACCTGCCTGGAGGTGAACAGAGGGGCAGTGTTTCCATTCCTAAGGTCACCAGAAATATGTGTTTTCTGACGGTCTTAGGCAACCCACTTTGGGGGTCGCAACCCGCGGGTTGAAAAGCTCTGCTCCAGGCTGTGTCAAGTTGACAGCTAAAACTTAGTTGCCATTACACTCAGATGTGTGAATGTGGGCAATTACCTAGTTTCGTTCAAATTTATCTACTTAATGGTGATAACACTTTAATCTAAAGGAATATTGGGGAACTTAAATGAGTTAATATATAAAATCATGCATAGTAGTTCATCAATAGAAACCACATTAAGCTCTTTGAATCCTTATGATGACATAAGGATCATCTTACTTTCCTTTATGACACCATGCTTTTCTCCAGAACTCCTGGTGCCCAGATTCCCTCCATCATGGAATCCTGCCATCGTAGCTTTTACACATCTGGAAGATTAACCAGTATGGCTTACCACAAACCCACAGGCTGAACATCCTTCATTTAACAATGGGTAAAACCATTCTGCTCCCTTCTCTAGTCTCTCTCTGTACAGGCAAATTCTCATTGTTTGGTTAAGATACCGTGTCAGGCTAGATAGGAAAATTACACTCCTTTGCTTCCCCAAGTGTTCCAGAATGCAATCAGGTGTCACAACTGTGTCTCCAGCACTGACACGGAAGGGAAGTGACATCTTCAGCAGGGCTTGCAGGGGCAACATGTGATCAGGTGGCTGCATACTTAGGAAGGGCTGGCATGTGACAGCCCCTGTCTTCCTGTTTCAGGTTCAGCAACATCACAGTGCTGCAGGGCCAGGAAGCACAGAAATAGGAAGGCACCGCAGGGACTCTGCTTTCCTCTGACAAGATGTACCCCTCCCCACACAGAGTTCAGAAGTGCACTGAGGGGAGGTGCCAAGAATGCGCCCATCTTGCTACTCACCTAGTTAAAACCCTCTCCCACACTGATCTGAGTCCCCGAAGCCAAGGCCATGTTCACTTTGTTTGCCCTGAACCCTAAAACTTTCAAGCACACATACCTCTGGGCATGGGTGTTAAGTGAATGACCAAATGGTTAAAGGGTATATTTCTGAAGCAAGCAAACATGCATAAGTCACCAACTTGACTTTTCATTTTATAGATGAGATAAACATGACTCATTATAATTTTCAGTAGAAACCATGCTTCAGATTGTGATCTCTCCCAATCCAGTGGCATACAGTAAGACAGTCTCACATTGTTGGGCAACAGCAGTAAGCCGGAGCTCCCAGTCAGTCATGTGACCTGGGGAGAAGCATCTGGGCCTTCCCAGTGCACAGTCAGTAAGCTGTGATGTTAAGGAGGTTGGTGGTATAAATACATTTTCAATTTGCAATCTTTTGACCTTTGAAAGTTCTATTGGGATGTAACCCTTCTGGGAGTAAAGGATTTATCTCTGGCTAGTTCCAGCGAAAGTACCAGTCACATTAGCAGGTAAAGCAAGACATGTTCGAAACCGGCAAAAGATGTGGAAACAGCCTACTCAGATCTCAAAGGCTTCCCCAAAGTAAGGACAACTGCTTTGAGTTTTGTAGCACAGATAGGAGTTGGAAGAAGCATGGGAAACCACTGAACATGGAGGGAACAAGTTTTTGAGAAGGATGGCTGTAAAATGGCACATTCAGAGAGTGACAGGTGATTCTTTCGACCTACAGAAGTGACACAGACACTTCGGAAGCTGCCTTGGCGAAAGCAGCCCTGAGCCCTCCCCTGGACCCCACAAGGCAGATAAAAGGAGGATGAAAAGCTGGCACCCCTGCCTTCATTTCGTGTCCTCCCCTCGGGCTACCTGCTCACCTCTGCAGGTCGGCTCATCACTGCCTAACCCATCTGTCTGTCTTCAGTTCTGAAAGCAGAGGTGAGTCACCGACCTAGCATCCAGGTCACCTTGGATCCTAGCAGAACAGACCATCTACTGGATGAAGTCGATTACCCATGGGGTGAGGCTGCAGCCTGGATCAGAGGTCATTATCACCTGAGAGCCATCTTCTCCTGTCAGCCAATAAGGACTTCTTCTGATCACCTTGCAGGCTGGGGCTGATCAGTGACCAACCACGCCATGCCCTGACCGTTACTGCTTATACATGCCTCTCACCTACTGCCCTAATTCTCCCATTTGAACCATTTTGGTACCCTGAATATGGACTTGAGATCACTAGATCCCTTTATCTGATCCCTTTATTTGCACACTGAATAAATGCCTTTCTCTGCCTTTTATCATGACTTTTCTCTTTAGTTGGTGCTTTGGGCAAGGTGACCAAGCCACGTGGGTTCTGGGAGACTCATGTTTTGCCCCAAAACTCCTAGTTAATATCCCTTCTATTTTCATTCTCCGACTGAGTTTCTTACCTTAATCTAGTCATGCGAACTCCCTGTACTCTGTCGGTCACCACGTCTTCATGCATGCTGGTCCCCTGCCCTTCACTGCCTGTCTATATTTCAACCAGCTTTCACAAGCCAATGTGATGATCCCTGCCCCAGAATCCTCTTTCGTGGATTCAGTCCCCTGAGCTGGGGATGAGGGTGGGGAGTAGCCTTTCCTCTAGCTCGCTCATCCTTGGCCAGGGCTCCATTTTCGCATCTTCACCTCTCTAGCCATGTTCCTGCCACATGCATCCAGCCCCAGCCACTGGCTAGCCTCTGTCCCTTGGTCAGACACGGAAGAAGTGGGGAAGTGACAGCAGCAACCTTAAGCTGGTGTCTCGGGAGCAGTCTTCACGGAATGGTGAGCTGAGTGTACGATTTTAAAAGAAAGGCTTCCAGGTGAACTGTTAATTCCATTTTAATTTCCCTGAGGTTCCCTGGGGAAGCAATGGTATTTTGTTTCTAAAGGAAATGGATTCTCTTCAGACTGATCTAGAAGATGGGCACTGCCTTTGGATGGCAGCCTTGTTCCTGGCTCTGGGAGAATGGAGATACAAGCTTTTCAGTGCAAGCAGGAGGTTTCCTTGGACCCAATAACCAGAACCACTTTCTGTACCCCATGGAAACTTCCTTCTGCAGTTTTATGTCTGTCCAAATCCCCCTACTGTCCCAGGCCTTGTTCAGAGGATCCCACCAACCCCCACTTTCCCTGACTGCCCAGCTGTGAAGAATTGCTCCCTTCTCTCCACAGCCAGAGCCATTTTCTTAAGCCTCCATCTTAATTATTCTTGGAGGCTAACCATTGTGAGGACAGTTATCTGCCCTTTTTATCCCATATGCCAAGAGTTATCTAAGGCAGTGATTCTCAAAGCAGCCCCTGACCTGGGCTGGATATGTCATCCATATTTGTTGGAAATATAGATACTTACCTTTTCCTGTAAGGTCAATTGAGTCAGGAACTCTGGGTGGGGGGCAGCAAATAGAGTTTTAATAAGTGCCCCAGAAAATTCTAAAGCATCCTGAAGTCTCTTCTAAGGGTAGGAACAAGGAGGAATTAGTGCCTGGCAGAGTACACACATACACACACACACACACACACACACACACACACACAGTAGGCCCTCAATTAATGTCTTCTTGGTCAGTAGTGTGTAACGGATACAACCTTGAACATAATAGAATATGCCTGAAGAAGCATTCATGCACGAAGAGAGAGGAGGGCTACACAGGGAACTGGCTGGCTTTCCATCCCACCAGTGCATCTTAAACCAGCATAAAATGTTTCAAAAGATCATTCCACATAACAGCAGGTATCAGTTCAAATCAGCTGATAACTGCTTTGTTTCTGAGACCTTCCAACAGCATTCCCCACCAGGAGTTCCTTATGATTAAGAATGGTGTCTGGTTGGACAGTTCTGAGACCTCCATTTGCATTCAAAGCTGTTTTCACATACTTAGAGTATGAGCCTAGAGCAAGAGGAGCCTTGGCAGCGGAGGCAAGCAATAGCAGTGCTTATTATGGTATGGATCTAATATAAAGCAGGTCAAAATCCTGGTCCCCAGAACACAGAAACTACCTACAATAAGAGCCTGAAATAACACAGCTGTCCTAGGAGCTATCATTATTTCTCTCCAATCCCAGCATTTCAGGGGGTTTCACTTTGCTTGCCTTCTATGACAAAGACTGCTGGTGTGAAAACAAAAGACAGCGACCTCCTGCCCCATCCTCACTTCCACAGCCCCTCCCCCACCCTGCAGCACCAACATGGTCTGCACATGGACTTCTTCAGCCAGGTTTTCACCACACAGATAAGGGCATGTCTTGACGGCACCTTTCCCTGTTTCTGCCCTTGTCCTCATTTCATTCTTTCCTTCCCTTTAGTTTAGCTTCATTTGTATTGCTTTAGAGAGGGTCAATGCATTTTAATCACAATGCTCTCTGGCTTGCTGGGACTATTGAGGGAAGCATTCAAAGCTCAGCCACTCAGTCCATTCAGATGGGAACTACCAAGTTCAATGAGAAGCAAAAGGTAAAATAAAATTATGCATCCTTTTGGCTGATTTCCCATTTCTGCATATAGAAAGGCACAAGATGGCCTTTGATGCCCTAAATTCAGGAACAAGAATGCCCTGGATGGAGTCAGTTTATATAATATTAATAGCATGTTATTGAGGGAGATAAATATAAAGCCTAAATTTAAAAAAAAAAAAAAAAGACTTGAGAAGTAAAAATGACCAGAAGTCCTTTCTGCCTTATTTCAAGATTATAATCACTGGAATACAGTAATAGCTAGCACACATATGAAGCCACTGCAGTTTACAAAATGCTTTTATATCCATTAAGTCTGTTAACCACCGTGGTCATTACTAATCGCTGAGATTTATAGAGAGCTTATGATACTCCAGGCACTGTGCCAAGCATCTTACGTGGATTTTGTAACTTAATCTTCATAACAACCCTCGTATGTGTGCTCATTGCACACAAGCAAAAACTGAGGTTAAGTGACTTGCATAAGGTCACACAGCTTGGAAGTGCTGCGTGATATAAAGCCCGGCTACTTGATCCTACTCGTGCACAGCCGTGTTTTCAAGGAAAGAACTTCAGACTCAGCCAGGTTATGGAATACACGTTGGGTCACCCACAGGAGTCCTGATTTCCAGTTGTAGTAAAGACTCTTCCCACTGCGCCCACAAACAGGCCCAAGAAAGACAACGGCCTCTGTTTCTCTTCCTTCTGCCTCCTCTTCCATCTCAATACCTGTGTCTGATTTAGTATGTCTGAAACCAACACAGAAAGCTGAAAAGGAGGGGAAGGAGAAATAAGTGCATCTGAGGAAGCATGTGAGCAGAGCAGTGGGGGATGGCGGGGCTGGAGACGGAGTGTGAGCGTGTAGACACAAAGTGAAGCCTTCTGTTTTTGCTATGTTCGGAAAGGCTGTGCAATTGAGCCAGCAAACTCAGTCGAGATGCCAAGGAATCCCACCGGAGATCTACTCTTCAGGATGGGCCAGCTGGCAAGAGGCACCAAGAACGGTAAGATCTGAGCACAGCTCCTCGGACCAGGCCAGCCACGCACTTGCCCAGGGCCACATCCCTGCCTGTGGCCGCACTGTGAGAAAACCAGCTTGGTGGGGTAAAGGCTTATTTTGTTCAAGGCTTCAGTTGCTGCTCACTATTGGCTCCATCGTTATGGGCCTGTGGGGAGGCAGAGTGTGGCTATAGAGGGACACAGAGGAACCAAGCTGGGGAGGGCTGGGGTTCTAATCTTCTACAAATGCATGTTCCCCATAACCTGCTCTTTCTATTCCATCTCAACTTCTAAAGGTTGTTCCACCTCCGATAGGCTGCTGTGTGGAGGGTATTTCAGATTTAAACAGTAACAGGAATGGGGCTCATTGTCTATCCCACGGTGAGTGATCAATACCTGCAGTAACTGACAAGTCAACAGTCAATAAATGTCCATAACTGATAGTGAGGATTGCTACTGTCAGTTAATTTTGGCATCAGACGGAAGCCATGTTATCACTTGGACTGGCCCATCCGGTTTCCTTGGTTGCCAGGTGAGAAGGCTGAGACCCAGAGGGGGAAGGGCTCATCTACATTCATGCAGAACTTGCAAGGAAGGCAAAGGCAAGGCCACCTCCAGTCTCTTGGCCCAGCTATTGTTTGCTTCCCAGATTAAGGAGTTCAAACAGAAGCATCTAGCTGGTCCCCAAGGCTAGAAAAGTACAGAGCTGAAGGAACTGATTCAGAAATCAGAGAACCTTGTTTTTCATTTGTTATACATTTAAGGTACATGGTATGTTCACACATATACAGATAGTGAAATGAGTCCTACATGCAAGCAAATCAATACATCCATGAGCTTACAGAAATAGTATGTACATGCACATGTGTGCACAAAAAATATTTAACACAATATTTTTAACTATGCACCATGCCTTTAATTTCGTACTCTCTTTGACATACAGCTCTCCATTTCCTCTGATCTCCATCTTAGAAGCCACCATTCTAATCTGTCTTGGTGTATTCTAATTTGTTTAGATTCCATGTATCCATACCACGAAGCATCTATCAGTTTAAAAATGCATTCATGTGCTGACATTTTCATACACAGGTATTGTGGATTTGAATTTGCTTCTTTGGGGTGACTTATTTTACTTCATGTACTTTCCATAAGACTTGGTCATATTTTTTTCCTGACTTTCATTTTTATGGCTGCAAATTCTCTCCCTCTCTCTCTCTCTCCACCCCCCCTTCTCTCTCTCTCTGTATGTTTGTGTGTCTATCTAACTGTCTGGTTATCTATATGTACCATGGTTTCTTTATCCATTCCATTAATAGACACGGTTGTTTCTACATCTCGGCTACTATAACCTGTTAGAATGGCTGTGATCAAGGCAAGAATTAGCCAGGCACGGTGGCACACAGCTGCAATTCCAGCACTTGAAAGGCACAGGTGGGCAGGTTCCTGTGAGTCTGAGGCCAGCCTGCTCTACAGAATGACTTTCAAGCCGCCAGGACTGCATAGTGAAACACCGTCTCAAGACAAAAAATTAAAAAAGGAAATGAGATCACGGGTGTCAGGGAGGGTATGGAGAAGGGGACTCATTCACACTGCCGGCAGTGATACGATTGGCACAGCTGTTGGAGGGAGATGATGTGAAGATTACACAAATGTTAAAAGCAAAATGACTGGATGACCCGATAACCCCACTTCTGGGAGAATGCTCAAAGCAGATAGCCTTCTCTAGATCCTAATATGCATTAGGTATTTTCACAGATGCTATCTCATTTGACATTTTAGTATGCATCTCCAAAAAGCAGGCTGATCATTAAGCCCATTTTGCAGCCCAGGAAACTGAGGGTTTAGAACACTGAATTAGAAAGCTACCCAGGAAAGGATGGAGCAATAGCTTACTATTTTGCAGAGGACTAGAATTTGTTTCACAGCACAAGTGGGTGGTTTACAGCTGTCCACAACTCTAACTCCAAGTGCTTAACACCCTCTCTAGCCTCCATGGGCACACACACACACATACACAAATAAAATTTAAACAAGTCTAAGAAGGACAGACAACAGCTACTCAGTCAATCACCTAGCATGTGTTGAAGCAAGGATTACATGTAGGTCGGTCTCACCTTGAAGCCTTAATCCATCAGCAAAATACATGGAATCTGGAGGTAAAAAGGTGTAGCCTGGAATCTCAAAGAAAACAGCTACTACTTCTGTTCCTAATGATAAACAGAGTTCAAAATTCACAAAGCCCAGGAGAGTCCTCTGGAGCCCTATCTCATACTGACATGGGCTGCCTCCTGATGACCTCATCTTCAGTCTGACCTATCATGCGGACCCCTCTCCCATCACTCGCTGTGCATGCTTCGATCCCACTGGCAAAACCGACCACCAGGACCACGCCTCTCACACCCTCACACCGCACGGCAGCCACACTGCTTATCCGAACTCTCACCGCACGAGGCCGTTTCCCTCCTTAAACTGCCGCCTGTTCCTTTGGAACAAATTCTGAACTCTCCATGGAAGTCCTGAAAGTCCCGCCTGGCCTGGCCTCCGCCTGCCTCTCTGACCTCACATGTCATACCTAGCGTACGATGCCTGGACCACTAAGATTAATTCTAATCACTAGTCCACAGCCTGGCTGGTCTCAGGACCAGGTGCCAGCTTTCCCACAGCTAGGAGACTCTCGCCGGCTTCTTCACACAGCTGCTGCTTCTTGCCATCAAGGTCTCAATGCAAATGTTACCTCTGTTAACGGTCCTGCCTTGGTTACCCCGCAATCACAGCAACTCCCGTCCTCATCCTCACAATGTCATCTCTCTTTCTCTTCATAGTAGTTCTCACTGACAAAAGTACTTTGTCTATGCGTCTACATATTCTCTCTCTCTCTCTCTCTCTCTCTCTCTCTCTCTCTCTCTCTCTCTCTCTCTGTGTGTGTGTCTGTGTCTGTGTCTGTGTCTGTGTCTGTGTCTGTGTCTCCATCTCTCTGTCTCTGTCGGTATCTCTCTTCTAGCCAGCAGAAAGCAAGTACAATAACTACAAGTTTTGTGAATAAGTAACCACGAACAGGAAATTTAAATAGCGGCCGTCTCTGAGAAGAATACCTCTCACACCGTTGTGGACAAGGAGGCAGGAGTTCTGTGATCTGCAGGCAGCAGAAAGTCATTCCCTTCTCTTGCAAGTGGGGAGTGATGGGAGCGTGCTCTCTTTAAGACTGTTTAGGGGTGACACATAACAGGAAGGATGTCATCAGCTTGGTGATAGTTGCCCTGACAGCTGCTGCTATGGATACATTTCTGGAATACTAAACTGGGTTCATACAAGGCTGCGGATCTGAAATTTGACAAGAGTCATACTCAGGCCCTGAACCGTCAACCTGACGGTGCTCAATCAGCTCCGCAGGGCAAACAGCACCTGCAGAGGCTCAAGTTGCAATCCAGTTGAAATAGCAGCTGCACACGTGCACACACCAGGCTACAAGGTAGACAGAGTGTTCACAAAGCTGAATTCTCTGCTCCCCTCTCCATTAATATTGCATTACTTACTGATAAATATGGTTCTAAACTTAAAACACTATTTCATTTTGAAACCCAGGGAGCTAATATGAAGATTAATAGAACCAAAAATAACTCCTTGTACGGGGATAGTTTGTTGGTTGTTCACTGGGGATGCCATGAGACACAAAAAAAGATTACATACTCAGGGTAAATTTTTATGGATACTTTATGCTTCTCAAAATCAAAGTGGAATGACAATGGCCTTTTTTTTTTTGCTCTAATCTGTTGAAAACTCTTTATGCACCAAGCATTTAATTTTTTATTACACTTAATTGTTTGTGTGTGTGGCAGGGGGGTGTTGTGTGTGTAAAACACTGCTGTGTTTGCCACATCATGTGTGTGGAGGGTAGAGGTCAGAGGAAACCTCACACAGCTCTCTTCTCTCCTTCTACCATGTAGTTTCCAGAGATTGAACTCAGGCTAGTAAGCCGGGCTGCTAGCACCCTTACATACTGAGCCATGCCATTGGCACATACCTGGCATTTAAAATGCATCATCTGTAAGCTTGCAAGTGCTTGCAAAGTAAGTGCTGATTGTCCCGTGAATTTAATACTATGCCTCAACCCTTTCGATTTTTAAGTGTGGAGGTTTTAGAATCATAGATCCTGGGCTTCTACAAATCCTGAAGGAACATACCTTCATAGCCTTCCCCAATCCTGCTCACGGCCAAGTTTCTCCCACCCAGAGCAGGTCAAAATGGGAAAGGCAGAACAGAAGCAGTGTAGTCCAAGGGGATTTCTTCTTGGATTCACCCTAAGTTAGTAAATTTACTTCAGGAAAAATACAAAGACAGTGAAGTTTTTTAAATAGTGAGAGCCAAGATAAAGCCCACTGTAGGCACTACCAGCTCTTCACAGAAAGCCATCATGAGCAGCTGCGGGGGTGTCAACCCACCCTGGCCAGAACAGCATCTATGGGCTCATCTGTTCATCTGTATGTTCATTCAGCTGTGGCTCCTCCTGAATGCCTACTATGTGCAAAGCATCCGCTTGGTAGTGAGCATAAAGGAGAGCTTCTTCTGCAGATCCCTCCCTAGACAGTTTATTCCAGGAAGGGAGACAAACACAATTCCATGGAACTACAGGAACAAGGCCAGTGTATGGTTGTAGCAAAGAAGGAAAACCACCATTTCTGTGGAGTGGGTTCTGGAGAGCAAGCGGCTCTGTGTCAGAGACTTCAAAAACAAGTGGGTGTCTGGCACATCTGATCCCCGTACCTCAACTAGAAGGAACAAGACAAGCAAAGGCTTGATTTAGGACCTGTGCTCATCTCAGGGTAAACCGATATAAAATGCGGAAGTGTTGGGGTAGGGGAGATCAGAAGTGCCCAGAAAACAAGGTACAGTAAGTGTCTCTGTTAGATTTACAAACAAGTGCAGAAGATTCTCTGAAGTCCACAAAGGGATGCACCATCTCACTCTCTGCAACGGGCATTCCCATCATCTCTGGATCCCTGACCATGTTTATAAGGGAGAACTGACTCTTGGGTGAGTATTTACCCAAGATTTCTACTCTGCTCCACCATTTCCTCGTTAGGGATCAGGGAAAGATAATAGTATCCATGGGGAACGGGAGGGGGAGTGAAGTGTGAAGGATAGCATCACCCATCACCATAGAAACCACACGCTGTCCTCCTACCAGTCCTCCTTTTTTATAAAGATTAAGTTATTGTTATTATATTGCAGTTCTTATTAGTGTGTGTGTGTGTGTGTGTGTGTGTGTGCATGTGTGTGCATGTGTGTGCGTGTGTGTCCGTGTGTGTGTGCGCATGTGTCCATGTGTGTGTGCATGTGTGTGCATGTGTGTGTGCGCACGCGTGTGTCCATGTGTGTGCATGCGTGCATGTGCATGTGTGTGCACATGTGTGTCCACGTGTGTGTGCGCGTGTGTGTGTGTGTGTGTGTGTGTGCTTGTGTGTGTTCATGTGTGTGTGTGTGTGTGTGTGCGCGTGTGTGTGCTTGGGCACACGCACCGTAGCAACCATGTGGAGGTCAGAGGACAGCTTTTTGTAGTCAGTTCTCTCCTTCTACCATGGCCTCTAAGGATCAAATTTGGGCTGTCAGGCCCGTATAGCAAGCAGCTTTACCCCCTGAGTCATTTTACCAGCCCTTCTAAGTACCAACTATAAATCTTGGCAAATGTGTGGTAGCCTCTGCCTCCCAGTCTGCTCAGGAACAGGGGGAGGACGGCACCTTCACACAGAGGCATCCTTTGGACTCCATATGTGCTCTCATGTCAATTCCTATTGCAGCATCGTGGGCGTTCCTTGCTGCCACTCATGGCAACGTCACAAAATGAAATACAGCCACTTTCTCTAATTCCTTTTGATTTCTGTTATATTGCCCAGGCTGCCTTTAAACTTGCAGTGCTCCTGCCTCAGCCTCCTTAGAAGATGAGATTATAGGCACATGCACCAGCCCCTGGTTTTCTATTTCCTTAAGTGATCTACAACAGATAAACTGCATGCTACAGACTTAAAGACATTTCAACATCTGGTATTGATGTAGTTCTCATCAACCTTATGAGTTATGCAGGAATCCAGTACAGTAAAGATGAGAGAACCATGGCTTGCCCAAATCCAGTCATCAGCTTTCTAACCACATGGAATCGACTTAGAATAACCAAAACAAAATATTCAGTTAGCAATGAACCCCAGTGTACTGGATCTAATATTAGCAGCCGTTCTTTATGTAGAATGTTAGCCTCTCCCACGGCATGGCAAGCCTCTTTGTTAAGGTTTGTCTGTCCATTCAAAGACCTACAGACAGAGATCGTGTCTAAATCATGGATGTACCCCAAGTGCCTGACAATGGTCCTGATACATCACAGGACAAGTTGAACACATGTTTGCTGAAGGGAGATGCCTCTGACAGGCACTTGGTTGACTTACAAAGTACGTCCACACCCTTCATCTTATTTGATTTTCCAAAAAGCCCTGGAAC
Source organism: Cricetomys ansorgei (assembly GCA_026225945.1). Taxonomy (NCBI): domain Eukaryota; kingdom Metazoa; phylum Chordata; class Mammalia; order Rodentia; family Nesomyidae; genus Cricetomys; species Cricetomys ansorgei. Next base: position 1,893,795 of record JAMJFZ010002229.1, read on the forward strand.
ATAAAGGAAAGCTGGTATCGTTATCCGCATCTCATGGAAGTGGAAGATCGGGTCACCCTGGCTGCTGCCTTGTCTTTCTTTTAAGCACTATAATGGACTCTTACTTCCCTCCTATAAGAGAACCCTGCTGAATTCTACACATTGCTATTGACTCTGATGTACAAGTCTGTTTAAAAGCCAAAGTCGACAGTTTCTTTATTATCTTTCATATCTTTAAAAAAAAATGCATCAAAATCTGAAAACGTCAGTGATAATTAGACAAAAAAAAAAAAAAAAGCTGAACCATTCAACCTGTAACTGCGGATGATTATTAAGCTCCTATTCTTCCCTCTTCTCACCTCCTCTGGGTATCCATTGTCTATAGCAAGGAGTATTCATCTTCCTCCACAAAAAGAATCTGCTTCCTACAGAATAGAACTGTCAGCACTGTGAGAGCCTTGCTCTCCGGGTTCACCCCTCCTGTCAGCTTTCACAGTACGCAGCATCTTCCGGGTGGCTACACTACTGGTCCCTCTTCTTACCGACCAGGGACTCTTTCTTTCTTTCCCCTGATGAAGATACATAACACCATCCCTTACCTTAGAACCACTGGGCTTTCCCCAGGAACTTCCACGCATTCCTGCTTCTTCAGAGTCGCTGGAAATTATATCCCAGCTGCCACTATAGACCCAGCTCTTAAGTCCTCTCTCGTCACTGTAACAGCGATGCCTGCCGGAAGGAGTGGAAAACTGCACTGCAGGATTAGGCTTGAAAGGGTCAGGAATCTGGCGTCATGTAGTTTTTCATTCTTCCGTTCGTACGCACATGTATTCATTCATTCACTCGCTCATTCCCACTGTGCCAAGAATGCAAAAACAAATGTTATGTGGCTCCTTCTTGTGTCTTTACGACCTAGCAGACGGAACAGAGGTCCTACCATAGATATGGCAGTTGTACCGAGTAGTAGGGGCTAAAAGGGAGTGACTGAGACTGAAGGAGAGCTGCTGGCCCTGCCTAGTAAACTCAGAAAGAGCCACAGAATGGGGTGAAAAGTTAGACTTCTAAAAGAGACCAAGAGTTTGTCTGCAGAGAGGGACAGAACAGGTAAGAGCAGGCAGAAGGCAGGATAAATGAAATCGCTTCAGTAGGATGTAGGGGGGGAATAATGAACTTAATTCCTTTAGTATAGAAAGCCTACCATAAAAAGTGTTAAGCAGAATAATATCAGCTAAGTAACTGAAAGTAAAAGAAAGCTAAGGCATCACAAACATAGTATCTCACTTCTAAAGGAGCAAAGGGAACTCAGAGGCTGTGTGGAAGATGATATGAAGCCCAGATATCCAAGATGGGTGTCGTGTAGGGGACACCACTTAGCTGGAGCTGGTGTCTTCGAGTTCAAGGATGCCCAATGGGTAGGCTCAGACCTCTGAAGAAGGGATCCCAGCCGGTTCATGTCAGCATTGCCTGGCTGAAATGCACCAAAGCTGGGACTGAGAGTTCTAGGAAATGTTTGACAGGTTACTGTTGTCACAGGGAGGGACTGAAGCTTCCAGGCTGAATATGTCTACTTAGAGACTCTGGGTCATTGGTTCAAAGCTGGGGACAATTTTCCCTCTGAAGGATATTTGACAAAGGGTAGGGGCTGTCGTAATCTTTACAGCTGAGGGTTTGATCCTGGAGCTTAGTGGATGGAGAACAGGGGTTCTATAAACATCCTCCAGTGCACGGGACCAAACAACACTGAAGTTAGACACCTATTCTATGCTATCACTGGATGCTAACAAGCAGAGCTAGTGTCACCTTCCCCATCCAGCCATGGAGTCTTCCTCTAGCACCCCCTGTTGGCAGAACCTAGAAAGAGCAGAGAAGAAACAGGCAAATGTCCCAACAACCCACCAGAAAGTTAAACACAAAAGTTAAACCTAAAAACTAGTGCAAGCATCACAGGTCCTTATAGCAAGCTAAGGCATCGTGGCAGATGCAGGACCAGCTTCGAGGAAGAGTCCCAAGGGAGGAGTGTGGAGAGAAGATCTGGCCCAGGCAGGTGCTCGGCACAGAGTGGGAATCTCCAGCTCTGGTTCCTCGATGACCCCTTGACAAGAAGTTCCCTAGCAACTATGCTTCCAAATGCATACTCTCAACAGTATTTGAAACTCTTCGATTTGAGAGTGAACACAATATTTCCTAGGAGTGAGGTGTCTTCTGTTTGTGCTATTGGCATTTGTCTTCTGCTTAGCCGTTACCTGCTGAGCAAGAGCAGACCCCCTGAAGTCCAGTTCTCTGACTTGGTCTAGTGACCAAGTATGCTTTCTTTCCTAACTATTCTCCACAGCAAAAAGAGCACAGCATCCACTCGCCAGTCACATCTTAGGACATTGTGTGATACTAACAAAGTTTTGATTACCATTTATGCCTTATAATATACTGTCACCCAATCATTTCATCTGGCACCTTCTCTCCCATTTCACCTGTGGAAACTGAGGCTCAAAGTAAGTAAAGCTATTGTGCTCCAAGGAGCACTGAACCCCAGATGGTAATGGAGAGGCATTTTCTGGGAGCTGAAGTGGAATGACGTTGCTGTTACCTTAGTCCTTTGCATACGGGCATTTTTAAGCACGGTGACGTTCCTGTGGGTTGCTAGAACCCCCAACATTCCCACTCACTCGGAGAGTTGTCATGACAGCTCAGGACATTAATTTGCCCCAGAACCATGGTCTATTTTGAAAGGCAAAGGATTGAATGACATCAACACCAAGTGCTAGGGCCATAGTAGGCTCGGTGCACACAGGTGGTATCATATAGAGGGGGAGACCAGGAGACCTCTTTCTTCATGAGGCAAAAGCGCAAGACAAAGAAATGGGCAGAGAGGAGGCAGCTTACACAGAGAGGGATGGTATGTGCGAAATCCGGAGTCTAGGAAATCTACTGCGTGGGGGCCACATGCGGACTGTGGAAAGAGTTCTGCCTGAGAACAAGGTAACACTAAATAAAGAGCCAGCGTGATATGTTGGCGCTGGAAGGAGGGAACGGAAGCTAAGCTGAGAAATCCAAACTTTGTAGTGCTGCTAATTATGTGAGCGCAGCCGTTTATGTTCCCCACATCTGAAAGCTCATGGGGAGATATTTGCTGAGCCCCCCAACCAGGGTCCGCACTGTTCAAGTGAAGCACCATCCCGCTGAGGCTTAGGGAGCCGGCGCGCATCACCACTGCAGAATCCCAATCGGCTCTAGGAAGCACGAGTGGCAGCCTCCCTTTCCCTCTCATCTCCCTGAAGAGGAGAACACCCCCGTCTGGAAGAAAAAGATTCCCCTCAGTCCTGTGCCAAAGCTTTCTCAATCTGTAATCCATAATATGATTTCCATGGAAATTAAATTTCAGCTTCCCTCTGCTACGAACACAAACACACATGATTATGGCCTCAGAATGGCCTTTGTGCTTCCCTGCCCTCGTTGTCTGCATCTTCCTCAGCAGCTGCCCCAGCTCAGCACCAGCCTGCGTGATAACATTACAATTTTGTGTGCACTGTGCTCTTAAAAGCCACGCTGAGGCCAGCACGAGGAAATCCCAAATGACGGCAGTCCCTGGCTTCTCTGTGAAGCTCTGCCGCCCCTTTCTCTGTGAGCTCATCAAGGTCCAGCCACTGGATTTGGATGACAACTTCCCAAAGAACATGGGTACCAGAGTGGTCATCCTTCTCCAGTGAGTGCTTTACAGGAAAGGAGACAGTGTGGGCAGAGGGTGTTCTCGGCACAGAGAATGGCTTGTGGTTGAAGGAAGATGGCAGAGGCACAGCTTAGCCCCCTGGACCAGGTCAGCTCTGAGTTGTTGGAATCCAGAACAAATGTGTCAGGGCCTTAGAAACCACGGGGGCAACCCTTTCAGCCCATGACCTCTGTACATTACAACAGCGCTCCACTGAAATAACTTTTATACTGCTAATTAACAACTCTACGAATGTTGGAGAAATATTTATTAAATGCCCATTATGAGCTAACGCTTATGGGCACTGGGGATAGAATGATGAACAAGGCGCAATTTATTGTGCGTGGAATGGAACTTGCACCAAGTAGGAATCAATTGCGCGATTAGCGCAAATGCTGATCTTTCTTGATTACTGGACCTCACTGGGGACAGCAGCCCAAGGGGTTAGACAAAAAGCAGAGTCTGCCTGCCCCGGTGACTTCAGCACCAGGGTTCACAAAGCTTTTACTTATTCTCTTCATTTGCATTGAGGAAGCAGGCAAAAGCCTCCTAACAATTACCTGATGCAGTAAGTAACAGACCCAAACAGAGCTCAGATGATCTATTTAATTCTGCAGCCTGCAAGGGGGCATTAACCATGGTCTATGCCTTATCCGCATGTAATGGATTAGCACAGAGCCTGGAGAAAAACTCCAGTGCTGTGTTTAGCAGGGAAGTCATACGGCGGAGATATGAATCCAGAGGGGGGATATATGAAAGAGAAGAGTCTAGCGAGGTTTTGGGCACGCCCCTGCAGGGTAAAGCATCAGATCCGGACCGCACAAAGCACATGGAAATGTCTCCAATGCTATGCCACGGGCCACACCACCCCCAAGCTCACCCGAGACAGCAGGTCATCTACCACCCAGGAATAAGGGGGAGGACAGTATGTCAAGCTACGTCCATGAAGAAAAATCCAAAGTGGCGGCGTTTCCTTAGAAACCTCCATGAGCTGAGAGTAGGCAGGTAGCCACACGGTCAGGCAGAGCTACCTCTGATCGGAGTCCCTCATCTCCCAGAAGGAGAAGGAAGACATCATGAGGTACCTCAGTCTTTTGGGCAAGGCCCAGAGAAATCAGCCTCTGGACATGCCCAGGAAGGGGCAGGTTTGGATCTGGGGTCTACACAGGAACAGCTGAAGCAAAGTGAATCAACTACAGTAAGACTCGCACGGCAAGAAGCTCTGATAACCAGGGCACGGAAAAGTCAGACTCGGGTGGGATATTTAGAGGAAATGAGGACCCTCCACAGGGACTTCTTCATGAGTAACCACAGGCTAATCATGAGCCCTTCAGACTGTCAGTGTAAAACAGAGACCAATTTTACCTAATTCTGAAAGCATGCCAGGCTCTTCCGAGGGAGCTCGAGCCCAAGCGCTGGAACTGGATGGGAATCCTGTGACTTGAGGCCGATTACCCAACCTCCCTGATCCTTTTCTGTTAAAGCTCCTGCCCTAGGGCAGTGGGAAGAACCGAGACGGATGCTACTGCAGAGCTCTTAGGACAGCATCTGGTGCACTTCGAGGAGTTCATGTTTCCAAGCACATGTGCAACAAGTGCCAAATTCATCCATGCACACGGCCTGAAAGAAGCCATGGAGAGCACAGATGACACCGCCCTGTTTACATGGGATTCAGGAACAGGCTAAAGTAACCGGTTCTCAGAAGAGTGGCTGGTTGCCTCTGGGGAGCTCACTGGGCAGGCCATGATGCTGGAGTGCTGAGCTGCCCTGTGGGTTGGTACAATGAATTCCTGAGTCACATCTACAGAAACTCCCCACGCTGTACGCTCCACATCATAGAGACATGACTGAGCCTACGGATCGCCGTCCTTCCTGGGGTTCATCACGTGAGACAGCAGCTGCAGGAAGCAGGGAGGATGGGATGAACCTGAGGTGTGGAGGCTGGCCTTTGGAGCCCCGGCTCCCTGAGCTAGGCTCATCCCTGTTGCTCCACTGAGGAAACAGATTCAAGATGGTGAGACTAGAGGTCCATGAGTGCAGCTGGTGAGGACGGAGCTGAGGAAAGAGGCTGTTCTTTATTCTCCAAAGCACCTTTATCTGCTTAGAGGACTTTTTTCTATTTCTTCGGGACCAATTCTCTAGTACTGGATGGGTAAACCAAGGCAGAACTGCTACAGAGAAGGAGACCTTGCAAATAGAAAAGGACAAAAGTGGTTTCTATTGGCATCTGAGAGACATAGTGGATGGTAGAGATATGGGAGTCTGAGACCTGAATGGAATCATCACCCCTCCCACTACCATAGGCAGGCAGGACCACTGGGTAGGCTGGAGTGGTGGAAGTTATCATATCATCTGAGGATGAGGCTCTGAAAAGTTCTAGAAGCTTCTTTTTTTCTCTGGAAAAGGCAAAGCTTTATCTCTCCTGGGAAGCTTCAGCTAAGTAGTGTCCTGCTACCTCAGGCTGTTCCAAATGAGAAAACAAGCAAATTGGGGTGGGGGGGGGACTCCTACTTGATTCCCATGGCCGCTAAAGGAGACTAGTATATAGGAAATCTACACAAAAGGCAGTCATCACCCTCACAGGGCTTACATTCTCAAGGGAGAGACGAATCACTAATAAAGGCCCAAGTCAACAGACTAAGGTTGTGTATAACCAAGTAGACCAGGGCAGAACAGGGAGACAGCTGGACACATAGCAGTGGTGTGGAGCCCTGGGATGAGACCCTGTCTAGCTGTTGACATGAGGTGTCAAGAGAAGGCCCTGGTAAAGCCGGTATGTAAGTGGCAGCCTTTCATGGTTCAGGTTGAGTCCAGTTCTTATAGGATCAGCCACGTGCGTGAGTGTCAGACCTCATCAGAATAAGCTCCACTGCAATGCTAATGAGAGGCATCACATTTGCATCTAAGTTCAAATTTATAAAATGCTGAATTGTTTTACCATGGCATGGCACGCCTCCTACAGCCTTCAAATGATCTAGAGCACATTTACCAGGCTTAAGAAGACCGTCTCTGTGAAGGAGCCTTCAGAGTACCCAGGCCCTCCAGTCTACATGTGCTAACCCGATCCTTTTCGGTTGCATTGCTAACGTGATGGAGACTGAACTACTAATGGGCAGGACACTTCTTGCCTTTGAGGAAAAGACCCAATCTGACACGTGGAGCACACTCAGGTATCACTAAGCCCAGCAATGTGAGGCACAGGCCAAGAAATGGAGGGAACGCAGCAGGTCTGTTACCCAGCTACAAAACAGTTTATCACCTAGGCAGGAAGAACGAAATTACTGAATGCCAGATGTATGTTGAGCTCTTAGTGGGCACTGTAATAAACAAGCCAAGTTTACACCTTGGAGAATTCAAGGTCAATAGTGAGGAAAGCTTTACAGATAACAATTGTGATGCATACACAACGGATATAAGCAGAATATCCTGGAAACACAGGTGTTTCTTTTTCCAGTGCTGGAGCTACAACTCAGAGCCCTACACGCATGAGATAGTGCTGTCCCACTGTGAGCTACATCTCCAGCCAGAACGGGGCCTTGAGCATGCTGGTCAAGTACTGAGATATATCCCTACCTGGAATAGAGAATTTTATTTCTGAGATAAAGAAATGCTTCAGATGAAGACAAGAGGCTAGCCTTGCATTTGAGATAGAAGCAATGTGTTTTTTATATTATACAAGTTTAGAAAGGTAAAGTGCTTCCAAAATCTGCTGAGGTTAGACTCAGGTAAATAATGGGGAGTTATGGAAGACAGGCATGAATAAAAGCTTTCATTTATGAAATACTCAGGTATCATATATAACTCTTGGTGATTCTGCATCTATATAAAATATACATATTCATCAAAATCTCACAAGTAAAATATTATCAACATCTCATTAAGTATCTCACTTAATATCATAGAGGAGTAAGTACTAAATTCCAATATGGAGTCATGAATTAGGACCTGAAGCACCAATCTTGTTAGAAAGATTATGCTAAATTAGCATGGTGGTTCATGTTCATAATCCTAACACTCAGGAAGTTAAGTCAGGAGGATTGCCATGAGTTTAAGGCCAGCTTTTTAGGTAAGCCTAGGACAAGGTGTGAGACAGTGAAAGAAAAAAGGAACTCAAAATACTGGGTTGGCTCTAATATAAAGAATATGAGGTGAGGAGTCTGAGACTAAACACATCATAGCTGGTTAGGGGGCCTTGTAACTGTGCTGGGAAGAGAGGCTGAGCGTGTACAAGGAGGCAGTGTCAATCAATGGGCAGAGAAGGGCTAAGTAGGATACTTCAGGAGCAGAGGTAACAGCATTAAATGGCAGATGGGAAGCAGAGTGAAAAAGGGAGATAGAAAAGATGAACCTCCAGGAGCAGCTTCAGCCTTGACAGGCAGGTACAGCCCTGAAGGTAATGGGAAAAGAGGATATTCTTATCGTGACAAAGGACAGTTTTCCAGGAAACTGACACTCCTGTCAACTCTCTGAACCTAGGTATGTGAAGCAAGAAGGACGATCCCAATAAGCGCCATTCTTAAGTAGGCTGTCAGTCCCATGACAAGCTTATTTCCTTCCTTCTGTGCCCCTTCCCTCTATTCCTCCTCTCTTCTAAGTAAATATAATCATACTGAGTCTTAAAAAATAGCGGGATATCCCATTCACAAGTGGAATATTCAGACAACACAGATAAACGCAAAGAGGATAAAAGCCACCTAAAACGCTCCATCAGTATCATCGGGGTGAGGTCTTTTCGATCATTCGGAACTACAGGGCATCCATGCCAACATGACCACACACCAACACGCACCAACACGCACACACACGAACATGCATCCACATGATGTACATATTCTCTCTAATTCGGAAACTTCTTCCCATTGACTGCATTCCCGAAATCCTTCAAAGTCATAGCCATGCGTATGCGCCTAAGCCATCTATTCAGTCGCTGGGAACGATTCCATATTCTCTCTCTATCGTACTCCACTGTGAGTTTTACCGATGGCCAATCAAGGAAATGAGCAAATCATTGCCCCTCCCCCAAACACGTGAAATGTTGCACAAAATTAATACAATCAACCATTCCAACCAAGTTGGAGATTGGGCCACAGCATATCACAATCTGAGAAATAATTATCCTTGATAGTCTCCTGAACTTTGGGAAAGCTGTAGAAACGGGTGCCTTCTTGCCTGGCACTGCCCCCCACGTGCACCCCCTCGGGTGCTGTTGATGTGGAAGTCCCAAGAGGCCAATGTAAGCCGAGGATGACTTGTCTGCTGGGAGAAGCAGCGAGTGGATTGGAATAGATGCTAGAAGCCCATTCAAACTCAGAAAGCTTTCACTGAAGCCCCCGGCTTGCAAGGCAGCGGCAAAGGCACCAGTAGTCCAGGGAAAACATAATCCTACCTGAGGTTGCTCATGCAGTCCAAGGTGTCGGTGTGGTCTGAGTGATCCTGAGATTTAGGAAACATACAGAGCTCACAAAAAAGGGGTTGATAGAAATTGAAGACAACTGCCACTTAGAAAAATGTCTGAAAATACCTGTCTGTGAAGAGTACTTGCTGGTCTGAAGTGCCCAAATGTAACAACTGTGTGGTTGTTGACTGGTCACTGAGCTGTGCAAACGAAGGGTGGTTGTTAGCCTTAAGGACAGGAATGGAAGAATACTGACCACAGACAGCAGTGGCTGCACGCTGTGAGGTGGGGATGGACCTCGCAGAGGTAAACCATGAGCGCTGTTACACAATGCAGCAGAGCTCACTCAGACTGTGTGCATGTTTGTGCGTATACACACACAAGTGACCAGATGCAAGAAGAGCTCTGAATTTCACTTATGGTTGTGAAGCCTTCCACACATCTCTGGACATCAGTGGGCAGAAGTCCCTCCATTTCCACTGAGGTTTTTGTTTCGAGAAGATGGAAGATATGAAATCAGTCCGTGCAGTACAGGCAGAGAATGTGGCAAACGTGGCTGCAGCTCCCCTCGGCAGCACCCCCTTCACCTGGTGTAGAGGTGGGCCGCGCATCCACCCAGAGCTGGAAGTCGGTGGAAAGGCTTTTCCAACCGCCTGTTCCAAAGCCTGTCTGGCTAATCTAGTTTATAATAGCCTCCTTCTTAGGCTGTGGAATCACCATTAAAACAAAGCATGCTTCCGAGGAGAACACTGGAGTGATTCTCACCCACAAACTATACCAAACGTGCTCCTAGGGGTGCACTTTTGAGGACAGCCAGGATCCGGCTCCATCCCTGGAAGAGGATTCTTTGTGCTTTCATTTCACACACACGGAGTGGGGGAGGGAGGGAGGAGGAAGGAGGAAGGAAAAGCAATGCAGGGAAAGGGAGAGGGAGAGGGAAGGGAAAGGAGACAGACAGACAGACAGACCAGCAGACAGAGGAGATCTCACCAATCACTCAGCCAAGCCTTTCCTGACTCAGCACACCCCATCAGCACTTTTCAGCACCTGATTTAAACGGTCTGGACACGCAGCAAACCACATGGTAGTGAGGAGCTGAGGCATGTCAGTGCATGTATTTCTGGTTGATGAACTCTTTAAACTATTACTTTTAAAAATTAGGAGGACGTCCATTCTGAAATGTGTTCGTCTGACTTCTTGAAAGAAGCACGGCGCTGACCACTGCAGGCCCACTGTGCTGTGAACCAGGGACCGATGAGAGCACGCCAACTCTGGAAGGAAGGTGGATCCTCCAGCTCGCCACAGAAGTCACCACTCCCTAATGCCCACGGCACCCTGTCAGTCACACACTTGTACTGTTGATCTTAAGGTAAAGAAAAACAGGCATGCTCCAGACCTCTCGCCAACACAAGGAAATGAAAGGCATTCCAGAGAAGCATTGGCTCCGATGCCCAGATGGGTCAGAGGTACCTGGCCCTGAGAGCTGAGGTCCCCTCAGGTACCACCCTCGGTTAGGTACAGTCCCCTGACACACACATGCATCTATAAAACTCTCCAATTTTCCTGTGTTATTCTATTGTTCTGCAGAAGTCTTCTTTCTGGATCACCTGACCAGCAAGGGGTAGCAACCAGCTGATAACAGCTGTAAAGGCCATGAGTGTCCCAGACGGAAACACCTACAAGGGAGCACATATGTAACATGTGGTATCAACGCTGCTCATCTACTGCCCGGTGGCACTCTTGCACTAAGTGGCTAACACATCCATGGTCAGACGATGCTAAGCGGCATTCCAGGCCCAGGTTGTTTGGCAGACCTATAAACCAACCCAATTCCAGAAAGGAAATCTGTGGGTAAGGCCTGGATGCCAAGAGCAGTAGGAACTTTTATATGGGAGTCACTGATTTTAAAGACAAAGCACGAGCAGGAAGGAGGTGATGAACTGATGATGTCACTCTCAGTCATCGTGGACTTAGCGTTAGTTACACGCCTCCTAGGCATGACTTTGATCCTTTAAGGAGATCGTCTTCTTCATTATTATTTTCAGTCTTCCTAGGATGGGAGCTGAAGCTTAGGGAGGTAAGTGATCTTTCCAAGGATGTAGAACTAGACGGTTGGAAGACCTGGATTCAGCTTCAGGGCTTGACTCATTAACTGCAGAAACAACTTCCCTTTGCTCTCCTTGTGGGAGAAGTGAAAACATTGCATTTGCTAGGAAATTGCCATAGGCAAGGCTACGCTTGCTTTGCTTTAAACTCTACCAAAGCATAATCCACATAGTATACAGTTCACAGATTTAAACGTAATCCCAAGAGCATTAGTAAATTCGGTGTTGTGTAACTATGTACGCATCATAGCTTTAGATCAAAGCGGGTCCCTTGTGCCTCTTATGCCTGTCCTGTTTCCACACCAGCTCTGGCCAATCACTATGATACTTTCTGCATCTGCAGATTTGCCTTTTGGATGTTCTTACAAAGGGAATTAGAGAGTATGCAACTTTGTACATAGAGTTTGGTATACTAAGCATATTGTTTTGAGGCCCACTTATAGTTTGGCCTTCTCCTAGGTTGGTTGCTCTTTGATCAGACAAGATCTTACATTTGCATTGGCATATGGTCATCTGAACCATGTCTACATACTCCTTATAATGTTTCTCACATGTCCAGGGAAGTCTCCGGTAGATAGATGATAGATAGATAGATAGATGATAGATAGATGATAGATAGATAGATGATAGATAGATAGATAGATAGATAGATAGATAGATAGATGATAGATAGATAGATGATAGATAGATAGATAGACAGATGATAGACAGACAGACAATACTTATAAAATTGTTGGGCTATATGGTTTAAGTTTTTAAGAAACTCAAATAGTTTTCCAAAGCGGCTGAACCAATCTATGATTTCATGAAAATTGTTGAAACAATGTATTCTGTAACTCCAGTTTCTTCCTATCCTTGCCAATGCTTAAACTGAATTTTCCTGGTAACTGTACCATTCACCATGGAACAGTATGCAGTGTGGTTCTAGCTTGCATTTTCCTAACAATGAACGACGTCATAGCTCTATGTGCTTACTCTATGTATATTTCCTTTGGTGTAATATTTATTCAAACTTTTGTCTATTTAAAAATGAAGTTATCTTATGGTAAGATTTGCATGTGTATTTTTTACTATTGCACTGGGAAGATCAATATGATCCTTGCTTTTGTAGAAAAAGTAAGTCAGAGGGAGATTTCAATCTCTGCCCTGGGTTATCCCCATGGATAACCCATGGAGTTCTGGTTCCTATTACATTCTGATAGTCAGTGGCTCATTACAGCCCACAGGTGTGGCTGCATGTTCTACACTGCAAACAAAGCAAACTAAATCCCACCAAGTCAAAATTTGAAACAATTCAGAAATAAATGCAAGTTCCTGGCTTCTTCTGAAATGACAAGGCCTACTAGCACCGGGCCAGCATTCCACACGCTGCAAGGATTTCTCCAAGAACTGCGTAGAAGTCGCCCCCTCCAGACAAAGCCTGCACTTACCAGGAAGGTCTGAGCCCAGCTCACCATCCCTGGCATTCCAGCCCTGGTGCTTGGAAACTGGTACCTACCCCCATCCTACACACAGCCCGCCTCCTTACACAAGGCCATTTTGCACAGACTCTTCTTTACTTGTGTAAACTAGCCACGACTTTACTAGAATATGTGTAAGAAGCAGATGGTAAAGTATATGACAAAAGAAGTTTATAACTAGGCAAGCTTCACAAGCTTCGCAGTAGAATAAAGCTCTTAGAGCGATGGCGTAAAAACAGTACGCTCAAATATGTCTCTTCAGATCCAACATGGAAGATGGGCAATTGGGGCTGCTCTTACTAAAGAAACAAGTGAGGTTAGAGCTGTCAGTAACCTTTCTTCACAGAAGAAACCGAGAGGCACAGATGTCAGTGATCAACCGGAGTCATCCACCTGAAAGGGGAATGGTTCAGGAGCCCTACTCACTCGGAAGCAGTCTGTCTATTGGCTTCTGTGCTCCTGTGTGGGTAAAAAGTCTTATCAACTAGGCACGATGGCATAGGCCTGGAATCCAGCACTTGGGAGCTGGAGGCAATGGAGTCAGGAGTCCAAGTTAAGCATTGGCTACAGAGCAAGTTCTAGGCTAGCCAAGGCCACATTAGATTTTGTGGGTCGAGGATATGAGGATAGAAAGGCAGAGCTAGTCCAATTTTACAATGTAACTGTCTTAATAGTTACATGTTTGTTGGGTAGAGTGGGGTAAAATCATACATTACCTTAGCAAGAGCTGTGCTTGCTACTAGGAGAGGTTCAAAAGATGCTAACACATTGGACCTGCTGTACTTTGCCCTTAGGGAGACTCTAGAGAAGGAAACTGATCCGTGAGGTGCCTCTCTGCATTGACTGATCCTCCATGCTTAGTGCCCCTGGAGAGTACATAGAAGCACTCCGATTTCGTAAACAAAACTGAAAACTATAACCACGCTGCAAAAGATCCCACATTCACTTGAGTGCTCCAGAAACGAAGAATGGAGGATCATGGTGCCTGAACTTTTATAAGGGAGTCCAAAAGCCACTAAAGGGAGATTGTCTGAATATCTGCTTCCTAATCCGTGAAATGGGTACAGACAGAGGCTTTGTGAAAATCAGTGGCTACAGCAGGTGTAGACAGGCTTCAGAAACAGAGGCACAGGTGGAGGGATAAACCCCAGCAACAGCCTCTGTCCTCTAGGTGTCTCTTTCCAGAACCAGTGCTCACCTACCAATTAAAGACCTCACCCTTCTGCCTCTTCCAAACACTCCCCGCTTTGTGCAGCTTCTGGAAAAAGCCGCTAACTCCCTTCCTTTCTGAAATTAACTCTGCCTCATCGGTCTCTTCCAAGTAGAACCAAAAACCCTACACATGTGCACATGCACCTGCACATGCATGCATACATGCACACACACACACACACACACACACACACACACACACACTGTCTGTGGTCTGAACTGCATTCTCAGTCCCTCCTCTGAAGTCCAAATCTGTAGTGCATCAGAACATAACCTATTTGGAAACAGAGGTCATTGAGTTAAACCAAGGTCACATGGTAAGTCCCAGCCCAGTAGGTCTGGTGTCCTCCTTAGAGAAGGCGATTTGAACACGGGGGCCTATACCATGTGAAGAGTGGGAACCAATCTGCTACAAGCTGTGGCGTGCAGGAAGCTAGAGCAGGGCTTCCCTCATGACCCTCAGGGGCCAACCCTCTAGACACCTTGATCCTGGACTTCGAGATCCTAGTAATGCAAGATGGTAAGTGCCTTGGTTTAAGCTCTTAGCACCTTGTCACCAGGTGCAGCGAACAAAGACGTGCGCGTGCAGGTACGCGCAGCATCTCTCCTGTTTTCTCTCATTTCTCTCCTTTGTTCAGCAGACCTCGGCTCTTCCAACCCAATATTGTGGGCTCAGTGACGCGTGTGGATGGATACCACCTCTCTTCTCTCTCCTCGGGCTTCCATGTCTAACCTATATGCGATGAACATCTACAAATGCCTTCCTCCAGGTTAAAGCCGTGCACATGTCATCCTCAGCCTCTCTAATAAGCTTCCTTCTAGGAGAATGTGCACCTTTGACATCAAAAAGTCTCGCCTTGGAAAGTACTCAAGTTAAGGTAAAAACTTGATTTTCTTTCCTCCGATTTAAAATGATAATTAAAGATAACCGTGGGAGGGGGGAGCCCGTCTTGGGTGTTGTCAATGGTTGGACAGAGGGAGGAAGTTCTGAGGACTCCCTCAAACTGGAGTGACTGTGGTTGACGACAGTGTACTGCATTATATTAAAAGGCTACACGAAAGGATTTTGAATGTCTTCGCTGTTAAAATTAGGAAACGTTTCAGAGACAGGTATGCTGACACTGACTTGATCATGTAGTCTCTGTATGCACCAAAATATCACATGGCATCCCATAAGCATGCACATGTTTATTTATCAACCTAATTTTAACTTAACCTTTCCGCTTTATGTTAGCATTCAAAGCAGTGGGCTTCACTGTGGCATTTTCACGCGCATGTGTCTAGTACTTAGCTCTAATTCATCTCTCCTCTCCCCCCCCACTCCCCCTCTCTGGCTGGTTCCCTCCCTCTCCTGCTCTCCCTTTCTCATTTCAACACACACTCCCCGGACCCCTGTCTTTCATCTCACAAGCACAGACACACGAAAAACAAATCTAAAACTAAGTAAATAAAATATTTGGGAACATATGCAAGTTTGGTCAATGGTCCACTACTTTGAGTACAGGTCTTCCTAACTGATTATGATTAGAGGCCAGCAAACCTCTACACAAAGAGTTAAATAAAATTGCAAGTAGTTCGGACATTTCAGGACACATGAAGTCTCTCGTGCATTTTCTTCTTTATTTTTTAATTTATTTTGTTTGTTTGGTGGTTGTTGAAAATGTAGCAATCATTCTTATTTGGTAAGGTATACCCTAAATATTCAGGCCAACCTAACCTCTTGCAAGCCCTGGGCTAGGACCTCTACAGTATTCAAAACAAAACAACAGCCATGAAACCAGGCTACCAGGCTCCCCTCTGATCAGGCTTCAGTCCCCCACCATGAAGCAAATTTGTCTTTTAAAGATACAGTTCCTAATTTATCAAAAGCTTTTGCCATAAGCAAGTATTGAATTTTATCAAATACTCGTTGGCATGTATTAAGACAATCCATATTACCAATAAATTCTACTGAAAAAAATCTACTGATTGCTAATTGCTTTGGGTATTAAACCAAGATTGCTTCCATGAGATAAATTCTAGTTAGCTGTGATACAGAATTCATTATGTTTCTAAATTTGATTTTTCAATTGAGAACTTTGCACTTACAGTCATAAGAACTATTGCTTTGCATCTCTACTGTCCCTGTGTAGTGTGATACCAGGAGGTTCATATTGGCCTCAGCAAATGAGCTGGGGGGTTTGCCCTTCTAGATATTTAAAGAGTTTGCAAATAAATGATGCCAGATCTTCTTCAGAATTTTCAGAATTCAGCAAGAAAGTCACCTAGAAACAAGCTCTTCTCAGAAACATTTTTAATGACTCATTTTGTTCCTTTCCGTATTATAAATCTATTCACATTTTTAATCTATTTGGATCAATTTTATTGATTTACATATCTCTAGATAATTATCTTCTTCTCTGGCTAACTAAGTTGTTAGCATGAAATCATTCACAGAATTCAGCAAAAGTTTTCTAAATTTTAGTGATACGAGTCTACCCTTTTGAAGAAGATATGTTCCATAAACTACAACGGATATCTGAAGCCAGGGATGTTACCGAACCCTAAAATCATTAAGAGCGTCCCTAAAAAGACATGTCTATGATATAGTTTAATTTATAAGTGGAGTACAGAAGTGAAATACATAAAAATAATTATGACAAAGCATTGGAATTGAAGTTACATTAATGTTCTATCTTTCTAGTTCTCTTTCTAATTCCATCAAAATATCATGTTGTATTATACTTATCTTTTTATTTCATGTAATGATGTGAGATGATCTGATAGAGAAGTATTACAAGCATTCATCTTTCTACTTTACAGCTTCTTCCTGGCATACCCATATTGTCAGCACAATTACACTTACACTCTAGGGCCGTTATAAGTGAAATAAGTCTTACCTGAACGTAAGTGCTGCCAATTCCATGACAGTCAACCTGGTAAGTGAAATAGCTACTGAGTGACAAATGGGATGGCAGCATATACAGTGTGGATACATTGGACAAAGGCAATATCTGCATGCTGAAATAGAGTGGAACAACAGGAATATTCATCATGCTGCTCAGAACCGTGGACAACTTGAACCTAGTGAGTTGTTTCTTTCTGAAATTTACCGTTTAGTAGTTTGGGACCATAGTTCACCATGGATAACTGAAAATGTATAAAATAATCTATAGATGGAAGAAAAGTAGCTACATTTGTGTGACTGTGGTTTAGTTGATTTTCTCTATTGTTTTCCATTTTTCTGTCTCATTATTTGCCACTCAAATTTTTATTAGTTCTTCCCTTCTACTTGGATTAATTTGTCCTTGTTTTTCTGTGATTTAACATGTAAACTTAACCATAGACTTGAGGGATTTTTTTTCTAAGATGGAGATTAAAGTTATGAATAATCAGGTTTACGGAACCAGACAGGCAGATCTAAAATGTGGTGTGAAAGTGGTAGGCTGCACCCATAACAGAAATGCCACTATTGCACTAGAAGTTACGCCTTGCCCATCAGGTCATTGTAGTTTACAGGATTTACAACTGGGTAAGACTATTGATGTCTTTTCTCTTTTAGAAGCCTTCATTTCATTTCTGATATCATGAAAACTACACAGTAGGAAAGACGCTGCCAGTTCATCCACCGCTTTGCAAAATAGTTGTGTTATCAGAATGCCTTCTAAGCATTCATGTTCACACCCACAGATTCCCATCGGACCCAGTTTGCTTCCAATTGAGAGCACGTGGTGGCTGATGAAGAAGCTCACAACTGTTCAAAGTACCCACAGCAAGTGAAAGCGGAAAGCTCAGGCTCTGGGACAGCTGCGTCACTCCCTCCACGCTCAGACCACACACAGAAGGAAGGATGAGGAGAGTGTAAGAGCTAGAACACGGGGCTGTGAATAGGGAAAGACGGTTTCTGGACAGGACATAGCCTTTATACTCATGAGGTCATTGCAACTGTGGTTATCTGGTTAAGACTTGCACATGATCGGGCCCATTAGTATTTCATCAAGGAAATGGGACAGGCCCATATGGCACCATCCTTCCTTGATGGACTATTGGCAGTTATGGTTATTGAGGGAGGGGTCCCATTTTTTTTCATGGTCGTAATTGGTTGGTTGCAATTGACCCAGTAAATAACTCCCCACTCACAACTGGGCAAGAAAGTCCACTTAAGCCCAGTAGACCACACACATTAAAAAGGACATGTTGTTGAGAAGGTTTTGGGGTGAGAGTGGGTGGTAACATGACAATAAGAGGTGAAATAATAAAAATCCATTATGTAAATGTATGAGACAGTCAAACAGTAGGAAAAGTAAAAACAAAGAAATAGAAATGTATTAATATAACTAATTATTATTATCTCTGTACTAATCTATGTACTAATACAACTCATCCGTATAAATGTTAACATTCAATTTCATTTGCACCAATAAAAAATGTGTTACAGTGTTCTTTGTGATTTACTCTGACTTGTGTTTTAGTTATATTTCCAAATTTCTTTCAGGTGTTGATTTTCCATTTGATATGAATATCAAATTGGAAAGTATACTGTGTGTAAAATCTAAATTATGTTCAACTCTTCGGGCCTGGTTTGCTCTTGTATCTCTAGAATTATACGTGTGTTTGAAAAGATTCCTCTACTGTGTTTAAGTATGACTTCCTATGGAGATGTCATGGTGACTTGTAGAGCTGATCAAGTCACATCTGTTTATTACATCTATCAGTTTTAAGAAGAAAAAATGTTGATCTCTATTATTAAAATAGATGATATGGTCTTATAAACATACCCTAAATGGAAAACATCCTAAGCAAAAAAAAAAAAAAAAAATTTAACATCCCCTCCTAAATCTACCATGCTTTCTACTGAAGCGGGCTTTGCTCCCACGGGAATAGGCCTTCTGTGGTTCAGATCATGTGGTGTATCACACATGGAAGTCCTGCTCTTTCTGTAACTTACTTATAAATATAAACTACGTTCCTCAACAGTAGTTTTCTTTTTTAAGATGCATTTTTTTCTTTTAATTTGGTATGCTCCTTTTCTACCTCTAATCTCTGAATGGATCAGCTTAAGACATTCTGTGAAGAACAGGTTCCAATAATTGTGAGCAGAAGCCCAACTCTGAAATCCGCAAACTACTTACAGATATATCATCATACCTTCCTGTCAGCTTCTTGGTTTATAATGACAACAAGTTCAAAGGGAAAATCGGAGGTCTCAGGTCCTCGGGCTGAACATCACGTGTACAGAAAAACCAGGCAGTGCTACCCATTGGAAAGGATAGGATACTAAAGGCATTGCTCTGTTCTTTAATCCAATTTGACGCTCGTCCTGATGGCTATAGCGAGAATTCAAAGAAATGACAAGTTGTTCGTAGCAGGCATTCAGGTGAGCTCATGTTGTGGGGAACACCATGCTTTCTCTGGCTGGTAGATGTTTTGTCATCTGACGTTTATAAATAAGTCAAAGTTGTCCTTTGTCATTATGCATAATGGGTCTCAAAGAATAAATGAAAACCCTTTTACTCTAACTCAGAATACATTTTGCCTTCCTCAAAGCTACAATGGTACAGCTCCTAAAAGCCAAGGCATGAAGACAAATGCAAGAGAATAATACGACTCAGTCTGTGTCTATGGGAACAGCCAGAGACGGTCATGTTTAGCAAGAAGAGCAGATGGGACCCAACTGGTCTATTACACTAAAGAAATCCGGACTCCTGTCTCGTTATCTGGAAAAACACTCCCCTCACACCTCAGCTATCCTTTCTATTCCTAGGTATAAAAGAAACCACTACTTGTTTGATAGGAAATTTCCACATGACATAGTCTAGTCCCAATTCAAGTCACCAGTCTCAAAGCAAACCCTTGCCATGGTCTAAAGAATGAGAGGGAAAGAGAGACGAGAAGGATGAAGAAAATGCCATGGGTTTATGGTCTCATTAGCTGCAGACATCTGAGGCTTTCAGTAGCAGAGGAAACACACACAATGGAGCCCCAGCACTGTCCTGGTGCGTCTCTGAAGCCTGCAGCAAAGCCGTGCTGGGCACACATCTCATGCCCTGCCATGTGGCAGTCACCCAGACTGGGTCTTTAGAGCCTGAAGCTCTCCAAGCAGCACAGGAATCTGGAATGCTTTCCTGATTGGACAACTGGCCTGGCTCTAAGGTCTTGCTTCATGCTGCCTTGTGAAATCTACCACAGCTTTCTGAAGGCTGCGACTCTCTGATGTATGCTCTCTGTCTGCCAATACTTCTGGCAAAGCGGCTTCACGATAGAATTTCAGCAGTGCCCAGACTCTCAGCCTTATCAGTTGCTCTCCTCATTCCTCAGCCAGCAGTGCCACAGCCCTGGAAACTGGGCCACTCTACGAGAAATGAGAGAAGCCACTGTGCTGCAGACAGATGCTCTCTTGCTCCCTGAAGCATGCCCTTAGAAAAGATTCTGTTCCCTGGAACCAACAGCCCAGGGATCTCTGTTGTCATAGGAAGATGAAAAGAGAAATGAGGATGTCTTTCAGACTGAGGGTTAGATGATGGTGGAAACGTATCTTCAATGACTTGTTCCATTTAAAAACATGACATTATTGGAGCAAGCAGAGTGGTTCAGTGGGTAAAGAGGCCTGCTGCCAAGCCTGACAATCTGAATTCAATTCCCTGGATTCACATGGTACAAAGAAAGAACCCACTCCCACAGGCTGTCCTCTGAACTCTACACATTTTCTGTGGCATGTGCACGTTCCCTGCCAGTAGTAAATAAATAAGTACATAAATACGATTTTTTGAAATGGAGCTGGAGATGTGGTTCAGCAGTTAAGGGTGTTTGCTGTTCTTCAAGAGGACCTGAGTTCCATTTCCACCTGTATTGGGCAGCTCACCACCACCTGTGACTCCAGCTCCAGAGAATCCAACAGCCTCTTCTGACTTACACGGGCATCTACACTCATATGCATCCATGCTTACACACAGACACACACACACACACACACTCACACCACAAAAATCTATTAAAATAAATTTAAATGTTTTAAAAATAAATATAACAACACCAAAGAAAATCCAAAAGAAACAATGATATTTTTTTAATCCCAAACCAACTACATAAGTAGGCACTTACATTGTCTCTCTGTTTCTTAAATCATGCCAAATAACAAACCTCCCTGCAACTTGGTTAATTATTTGAACTCTGTAGGTGATTGTTCTGACTGAGTGTAGTCATCTTCATATGCCTGGGATGTACCTGGCTGTTGGATAACCTAGGCTGGCTTTGACTGGAGCGACTGGACCAACTTCCTTCTCCTCCCCGTCACTCTTCTCCAGCAAGCTTGGCCCAGTAGGTTCCTGTGACCCTGATAAGCACACAGAAGCACAAATGGAGCACACCCCACATGAGTCACATGTGCTAACACGTGGCTGGCCAAGCACGCCGGAATCAGAGTGAGGTGGCACCGACTGAGGTGCACAGCAGTCGAAGGGAAGGAAGGCTGAGCGAGCTCTTACTGCATATAGATCCCAACCGTAGAGATGACTGAGGAGGTCCGGAGAGACTCACTAAACTGCCCTGCACCCCAACTTGGGAAACCATAGTGATGAAAGATTAACCTAGTTTGATATGATTCCAAAACACTCCAACATTCTGCTAGACACAAAATTTGTATCTTTATATCTGTACGTATTTGCTTACATATAAGTATGTCTTGTACAATATATGTTCACTTAATACACATACAGGTATGTGTGTACAGAAAGATCTATTTATATGAAAACATATAAATGCTGTTATGCAATATGTCCACACGTGTGCCATATGTGAGGGTAAGACACACGCATGAAGAGCTGCCAAACTATTGTTCAAATAGGTAATCTAGTAAAAATTAAAGTTTGTAAAAATAAAACAAATACAAAAAAAATGTGTGATGGGAACTGTACTTGTCTGGTGTGCAAAACCTAAAATATCTAGCTGAACCTAAAATTTCTAGTACATGGTTCTTTTAGGAAGAGTTTGCCGGAAAATAGGTTCCGTGCATCCCTTTTTCAATATTCAAGTTCCACTCTGTGTTAATGTTTAAACCTGAGAATTTCTAGGGGCTGGAGAGATGGATCTATGACTTAAGGCGCTGGCTGCTAGGGACCTGGGTTTGAGTCCCAGCACCCACACAGTGACTCATGACCATCTGTCACTCTAGCCTCAGGCATCTGACACTCACTTCTGACTTCCAAAGGCGCCAGACATTCATGTGGTGCACAGACATGCATTCAGGCAAAATACCCATACATAGTAAGCAAGATAATCAAAAAATTAAAACAACTTCTCCACATGTAAGAATTCTCCACAAACCGAAGACCACTGAGTCTTTACATGATGTTTACCAACATTATGAACATTCAGCTTGGAAGTCCACATTCATGTGAATAGATTCTTCCTACTCTGAGTGGAGTTCAGTCTGAGAGCTCTTAAGATCTTTCTAAAACTAAGATTCCATGTTTATATTTATGAAGCTGGGTGTTCAAGATCAGTGAATTACAGGTCAACATTGGAGTATTCAGCCACTCACGAATTTTAATATAACCTATCAAACAATCAAGCAATGAATTGTTTGCTTATTATTTATTTGTTGTTGTTTGGGTATCTTTATGTGTGTGGAGAACAGATGTTAATAACAGGTATTTCCCACCTTGTTTTCTGAGACAGGATCTCCTACTGAGCCTGGAACTCACTGACTCAATTAGACTGGCTGGCCAGTGAGCCCATGGGATCCCCTTGTCTGATTTTTCAGAACTGGGATTATAAACACAAGATGCACCCAGCTTTTCAATACCTGATACTAGGGGTCAACTCAGGTCCTCATGCTAAGTAGGCATATAATTATTGTACTCACACGTTTCATAAAGTATTTGCATACAGACTATCGTGTGGCTTGACCATCTTCACCCCTCACACTCCGTTCCCCCTCCCATTATCCACATGCATCCCCCAGTCATTTCCACATCCATGTCCTGTTTACACACATGGTTACACGTATCTATATAAAAAGCCAAGATCCACCTTTCTGAGTCTACTGAACTTTGCTTCATACGAGGCTTTCCAGTTTCATTGATTTTCTTGCAAATAACATAATTTTGACCATCTTTGTGGCTGAATACAATTCTGTGCTGTATTTCCACCATATTTTCTTATCTTATCCGTCTGTGGAGCGGCCCCTAGAGTGGTTCCATAACTTGCTTATTGCAGCTAGCGCTGCAGTGGAGCCTGATGTGAAGTGTCACCGTGGAACGGCAGCAGTCTTTGACTGCGTACCCTGGAGTGGTAGAGCTGGGTCATATAGTAGCTCTCATTTTAGCCTTTTATAGAACTTACTGATTTCCCTAGTTGGTAGACTAATTTACCTTTCTCCGGCCTCTTAATAATCTGGTATTTATGCAATTATATCACTAATGTGCTAAAAATGATAACAGCAGTCCTATATACCTGCCGTTTTCAAAAATTAGGCAAGCGGAAGGGCAGTTCACAGGCTGCGCTTCTCTTTCCATTATAAACACGCGTATGGCCAAAGCTGGAGGGAGCAGCGCCTTCCGGAAATGGAGTTTGTGCACCTGAATTTCATGGGTCTTGAATGTTCCACAAGGGAACCTAGCCCAGCAAAAGTATTTATACATTAGGACCACTAATCAGGGTTTAATTAGCCTTATAATTAGAAGGGTAAACAGAAGTACAATTCCCAAATTGCTCATTGTTTTCTCTCACGTGTCTATGGAGCACTATTTTATTTGCCTTTGTACCCCTAGCAGTTCAGCATAAAATTAATCATTCAGTGTGTTAACTATTGAAAGGATTGCCTACTTGCCTCCTTCCACAAAATTCTGCTTTATCATATTTGGGTAATTACGACGTCCATTCAGACGTATCGGCCACAAGCTCGTTCAGATCTGTGAATGGGCAAAGTGGAGGTTTTGTTCTGAGCCTCCCCGTGGGGTGTTGCAGTACAAAACAGCTGTGCAGAAGTATAGGACACGCTGTCACCTCCGCTGCCTTTTTGCTACCTTATGCTGTCTTCAGAAAAGTGGGCTGAAACATCATTCTCTTCATCTTACACACAATGCCACTGACACACGGAGAAGCAGCTTGCCCAAAGGTCATGCTACCTACGATCGGCTTCTCTAAGTGTGATACCCAGACCATCCCATTACTATGGCAGCAGAATCTGCACCAGACACCGCATGTACATCATTGGACATAGGCTTGGCTTTGCCTCTCTCTGGACCCCTTTGGCCACGGCTTTCACATCAGCCATTGTGTAATACCAACTCTGTGACTTCTGTGTCTGTGTCCTTCCCTTCATCGCTTGCACGTCCTGTACCAGCTGGGGCACAAGACAGCACAGGATCTTATTTGACACTACGTCTTCACAATCCAGAAGTACAGAGGAATTGGTCCTCCGTGGAACAAGCTTTTAACCTAGGCAGATAAAAAATAGCAGAGAATTCTCCTCCCTCTCTCTCTCTCTCCCTACCTCAGCCCTAGTCTGATCACCCCAAGATGCTATGAATCTATAGGTCACTGGAAAACACTGTGAAAAAGCCATTTCACGGGGTGTTATGTGATAACAGGTACAGTAATAGCCCATCTTTGTCCTGCCCTCCTTCCTTCCCTCCACTCCCTTTGCCCCCTGGCGTTTGTCTAGGACTTTAGGGCCCAATACAGTAGGAGATATAAACTACTGCCTGGGGGTCAGTTTTCTGGGACACAGGCCACATGTTACTGAATTAGTCTGTCTGAGAGAGGAGCGTTTTCTACAAGCTCCCCGTCACCCTACAATCGGATGGCACGTGGATCTAGAATGCAAGCCTGGCACAGTAGACTTGCAGTTTTGTATCTGCTTCCTACTCACAGGGGACAGGCAAGAGAAAGAGATGTGCTGTCGTGCTGGATCACGCAGGAGAGGGAAACCCAGACTGGCTACATGTGGAAACGCTGAGTGGTTTATGGCATCAATAGTATACCCACTAGTACACAGTGAACCGTGTCATCTGCCTCTGGGCACAGGGAGAGCCTGTTTGGGCTACATGGACATGTGATGTCAGGTAGGCGACACTTCTTAACTTCTTGTTCACAGTTGTCAAGTATTCTGGCTGCTGTTGGACATGCTTTTGATCAAATTCTCTTTCTCTCCTCTCCTTTTCCTCCATTTCTTTCTCCTACTTTTAAAAAATATCTCCTAAATCCTAAAGAGCCTGGTGACTTCTCTATTGTGTCTTATTGAGAAAATTCTAGGCTAAAAATAAAATAAAATATAGTGCTGTCTACCCCCCCCAAAAAACGTCCAGGGGGCAGAGACCCGTGGTGCTTGGTTATAGCTCATTTCACCCTGGGTGTCATATTTTTGAAGGGGTTTAAAAGGGACACCACGGGCAAACATCTTTGGAAACGTTATAAATAGCACATCAGCAAGATCAGGAAACAAAAGAGAAGCACAGCCAGTGTAATTAGCTCACTGAGCAAGTCGACTGTTCTGGGGCTGAAGATGGCCTTCTGGCTGATGAGCCTGTGGGATAGGAGGGAGGGAAAATCAGCTTCCTGCCCAGGCTGAGGATGGGCCTGGGTATCGGGACCGAGCCCCACCGGATTCCAGCACCACCCCCAGGTATCAACATTAGCCCATCATGGGAATATGTGGATCCAAGGGGAAAGTATTTGAGAAAGAAACGGAAGCCTGAGGCCAGGAAATGAACAGAGATCTGGAGCACACGGAGGACAACTCAGGTCACCAGAAGGGAAGAGATGCTGTCCTCTCCAGAGAGCCAGTTTTCTAAGTGGCCATGACCATGACTCCGCCATGAGTACTGAATTAGATAATGAGCAGATTCGGGCCTTGCAAAAAACTCCCTAGGGCAGAAGCTGTTATTAGACCCATTTTACAAAGGAGCAAACTGAGGTTTAGAAAGATTAGCTACCCTCCTCCAGGTTAGATTTCTAGATGTCCACTTTTGGAAGCAATGGGATACTTATCGAGTGAGTGGATGGTTTGATGGACAAAGGAATGCGTGGACAGGTGAACGCCTTTCGTAAGAGCAGAAACTAGGGACAGTACGGAGGAACGCCGTGCCTCACACCGCATTTGGCTTTCACAATTTAGGGAGACTGCTGTTCACAGAGGCAGGACCTCCGAGAACTAACACAGACAGAAAGTAGAGACTGCCCTTGGATTTTCTGACACTTACCAAGCAATGGCTCAGATAATAATAATGAGGCATCAGCCCACTTGTTTGAGGTACCTAGACAAGTGCTGGAGAGCAGAGGGGTGGCTCTTTTCTAGGTCTAGAGTGTCCGTTTGGGGCGATGAAGAACCCCATACATGAAGAGTGATGACGGCAGCAAACCATTTCAAATAGAGCTCATGCAACTGAACTGTGACCTTAAAGAGGGCTAAGGTAGCGGATTCTGTGATACCAGTATTGGAATGCAACGAAGATCTAAAAGTCAGTAAGGAATGTGCACCAGTCCATCTGCTATGAGAACCTTCATCTTAAGCAGCCGAGCTTGTTTAAGCCTCATAGCGGAGTCAAGGTGGCACTAGCATTGTCTCTACTTGTAAATGGGAAAACTGAATAACAAAGAGGTGGTGATGTAACTCTGTCAGTCAGTCTGCCAACTCAGAACACCAGCCCTAGGCCTCTGCTCCTAGCCACTGCAGTAAGCACAGGAGGAGAGAGGAGACTGTTCAACAAAAATACATTTGCTGCTGGGGCAAAATCTGAAGACTAGTCCTATGGCCATTTCTCTCTCTAAACCTGAATCCTTATCAAATATTTCCCCATTATCATTAAAACATGGAATCTGAAGAATATGTTTTCAGTTTAATTTACCACCCAGAATAAAAGAGTTTTTCCAGTTAAGGCTCTGAAGGTAAAGTCTCAAAGAACAGTGGCTTTGTATTTAGAAAGGACCCGAGTTCCCATCCCGGATCCAGAGCTATTTATGTGACACCTGACATTTCCTTTGGCTTCTCTGAGCCTATAGAATAGAAATGTCATCTTAAGCATGGCAAGTGTAAACACTAAATGAGATAGTTCTATAAAAGCAATAGCCCGTTCCTGGCTTGATAAATGTTAGTTCCCATTCCCATTATTTTTAAAGTTGAGGAATAAAACTCTCTTGTCCTCAATTCCTGTTTCTCCTGAGGTGGCATATTCATCTCTGGGCGCTGTGCTGCTCCAGAGCCACACAGTAACAGATAAGTCAAAAGAAGGGCACACACAAGAAGCCCTCTTGTTTCTGACCCAAATGCCGCTGACCAGCCCTGCCAGTGCAGAAATGCCACGTGTGTATATTCCACGGACCTTCTTTGTACCATCTTCCTTTCTTCAAGCCAAATAATTTCAACTCCTCTTTTAAGATATAATTTTTATATTTTTTATTTTTTCTTCTCTAATACAATACAACCCGACCACAGTTTCCCTCCCTCTACTCCTCCCAGCTCTCCCCACCTCCCAACGTCTCCCCCAGATCCACTGCTCCTCCATTTCCCTCAGTAATGAGTAGTCCTCTCATGGATGTCAACCGAATACAGCATAACAAGATACAATAAGTCTAGGAACAAGACCTCATATCAAGTCTGGACAAGGCAACCCACTAGGAGGAAAAGGCTTCCAGGACCAGGCAAAAGAGTCAGAGACATCAACAGTTCCATTGTTTGGAGTTCTGCAAAAAGATCAAGTGAAACAACCATAACATATGTGCCGAGGACCTAGTGTAGACCCGACCCGCTCAGGCTCCATCATTGCTGCTTCAGTCTCTGTGAGTCCCTACGAGCCTTACTTACTTGATTCTGTGGACTGTGTTCTCCTGGTGTCCGCGAACCCTCTGGTACCTACAATCCTGCCTCACCCTCTTCTGTGGGGTTCCCTGAGCTTCGCCTAATGTTTGGGTGTTGGTCTCTGCATCTGCCACATCAGCAGCTGGAGAAAGCCTTTCTGATGATGACTGGGCTAGACCCTAATCATGTTTGTCTTTCGGGGTCTGGGTTATCTCAACTCAGGATGAATTTTTTCTAGTTCTATTTGTGTGCCTGCAAATTTCATGATGTCATTTTTTTTTAACAGCTGAGTAATACTCCATTGTGTAAACGTACCGTATTTTCTCTATCCATTCTTCGGAAGAGGGACATCTAAGCAGATTCTGGTTTCTGGCTATTTAATAAAACCACAATGAACAAAGTTGAGCAACTGTCCCTGTGGTAGGATGGAGCATCCTTTGCCTAAGAGTGGTATGGCTAGGACTTGAGGTAGATCTATTCCCAAGTTTCTGGGGAACCACCATATTGATTTCCACAGTGGCTGTACAGGTTTGCACTCCCACCAGCAGCGGAAGGATGCTCCCCTTCCTCCACATCCTCGCCAGCATGTGCTGTCACTTGTGTGACTGATCTTAGCCATACCACTTCTGTCCATCTCAGCTGTCCATCCTTTGACTCCAACTGTGGTCATGCTACATGTAAGAAGCTGAAGGATCTGCTGCAGCCAATACAGTCAGGTAACCAGTGATGCTACTGTGATATTGTGGACAAATCTTGTGGTGCTATGTGTCCAAGAACAGCCCAGAACACTTTTAAACCCGTCTGCAGTAATCCCCAGCTTTAGATTCATTTCTACTCATGTTACCAGTCAGTCAGACTTCCTATGTTCTTATGAACTCAATTCTCAGTCAAGGAGATGGGCAGGAATACTGTCAGAGTTTCCTTGTATTGTCTATCCTTCAGCTATTGAATATAGTACATGTTAAGTTTTTACAGAGACAGGAGGCAGAAGAAGATAGACCTCTGAATTCAAAATGGCCTGGTCTGATATATAATGAGACCTTGTCTCCAAAAAAAGAAGATATCACAGAGAATGCAGTTTTGAGTCTTGTCCTCAGGAGGCCTTCATGCTCGTGAGATAGACAATCAAAGACAAGGATGGTTTGGTACAAGAGGAAGGGGTCAAGACTGAATTCATGCATCTTGGTGTTTGTCATGTATTATTACATCCTCAGAGCAAGAGGCTATTGTGTTGGTTGAGCTTATAAAATTAAAACAAAGACAGATGTTGGCAGTACAGAAAGAATCAAGTTCCAGAAGACTCAGTAGTATTTGATATCAGAGACACAGTATTAGAATTCTGAAATGGGCACATTGGCACAAGGACACAGAAAGAAGAGCTTTTGCAGGATGATGGTCTAACAAGAAAGGGTGCGAGGAAAGAAACAGAGGAGGGAACTAACACTAGACAACCAGAGCTCTTATTTCCAAAGAGATCTGTGAAGATTTTGATCCCCAACCCTAAAAATTACAAGTGATTTTTAGGGAACATTATCATAATTCATTAATCCATTTATTAATTCGATAACTTTTCTAGGCGTATGATTCAGAGCTAAATGGTAGCAAAGGTAAGTAGGACGACATCAGTCCTGTGTTCAAAGCACTCAATGAAATGTGACACATAAGAACAGTAGCCACGACATTAAGACCTGACACTTACTGAGTTTGTGTTGTGTATCATGTACCAAGCAAGCACTAAGCCATGTTATTTTATTTAAATTTCACAACTGCTCCAGTTGGAACACCTTTGCTGTCTCTATTAACAACAGCCCATCTAAACTTAAAAATGTCAGTAACTTAAACTTATCCACATAGTAAAGTCAAGATTCAAAATCAAACCCGTTAACTCTCAGTCTCGGGGTTACTATTGCTCTGATGAAGCACCATGACCAACAGCATTGGGGAGGAAAGGGTTTATTTGGCTTACATATCACTGTTCATCATAGAAGGAAGTCAGGGCAGGAACCTAGAGGCAGGAGCTGTTTCAGAGGCTATGGAGGAGAGCTGTTTACCAGACTGCTCAGCCTGCTTTCTTGTAGAACCGAGGACCACAAGCCCAGGGATGGGACCACCTACATCGAGCTGGGTCCTCACCCATCAATCATTAATTAAGAAAATGCCTACAGGCTTGCCTATAGCCTGATCTTATGGAGGCATGTTTTTAAATTTGAGGTTCCCTCCCCTCAGATGACCTTAGCTAGAGTCCAGTTGGCATAAAACTGTCCGTCACGTTCTCTGACCATTTACTCTTGAAAATTATGCAGTCTTGCCTCTAAACTGTAGTATGTTCTTTGCAAAGGTTTGGGCAAAGCCATCAACAGTTGTTTCAACCCGGGATCAGGGAATCTTACCAAAGGTTTCTCAGAGGAGCTGAGAAAAAAAACCTGGAGAGGTATAGATGGCTGTTGAAGAAGCAGACGGGACCAAGAGGTGGGAAGTGAATCCCAGGCATGGAAGCAGCCTGTGCGAATGGAGGGAGGGACAAATCAGGCCTGTGTGTTCCAGAACCCCAAGAAATTTGGATGTGTTGGAGCACTGGGGTTGATGTGGGCCTGGAAGGAAACGGCTGAAGAGGGTTATGATCACAAAGGCTCCTAAACTCTGCCATGCTATGTAATTTGTCATTTCTCCTGAAAGGGGTGGCAACTGCAGAGAGAATTGGGGGACCGCAAGATGGCCAATGCATGTTAGATATCTCTGATGACGATATGTCCCAACCACAGTCTAAGAGTCCAGTTAGTTTGGAGAGTAATACATTTCAGGCAGCAAAGAAACTTCCTTTACCTTCTGAGCTCATAGCTGAACCAAACACTTCCCAAGATCCTTTTAGGTAAGGCCACAAGGACCGATGCTAATGAAATGAGGGCAGGAATTATGAATATTACTTCTGGGTCTGGCTCACATTCTCCTCCGAGATGTTTATCATTTCCCTATGTTCCAACTTCATGCAGAAGGATTCTACTTCTCTATGGTAGAGTGACACAAACCTCAGTACCTGACCAAATCTGTGGAGCAGACTTCTCATCCTACACTGACCTACCATGGGAATGAGAAGTTAGTACCATGCTAAGCCACATGAACCCTGATAAGGTCTAATGAAGAGGTAAGACAAAGGGAGATCTCACAGGTGCACAGAAAACAAAATAGACCAGACCGACCAGGTTACAGCTTGGATCTGGACTCTCTTCCCATTCTTAGAGGAATGTGCAACCATTGAATTATCTTTTAAGGACAAGATATGGACATACAGGAAAGGCATAATCAAGATTCTAGTAAAATTCAAAACTGCATTTGAATCCTAAATTTTTTCTTAACTTCTACTTAACAGCTTCTGAGAGAATAATTGTCTGGCAAAATCTCACTTAGAAATTAAACCCCAGGCATAATGTTAGCTCGACCCCAGTGCATTAATGCTGCTTTGTACTTGAAAGCTGTGAATGTAAGTCTGATCCTATCGTCACAAGTTTGACTGAGAGTCCCAAGTACTGTGGTTCACACTGCATCATATTTTCAGTTCCGATGCTACCAGCCATGGAGTGACTGTTCAAAGAAGGATCTGTCAGCTTTATAGCATGGTAGACAGGACTAATCAGCAATGTCAACATGTCACTGAATCTTCTGTTCTTCCTGATAAAGGAAGTGGTGGGGGCCTCCTTCCAAGGGCGAGAAAGGCAGATGAGAGGCAGCTGTCCCAACATTCAAAGACAGCAGCACTTCCCTTGAGGAACTCAGAGCTGCTTCCTACAGCAAACAGTGGGTATCTGTTAGCCTTCACACACAGTCTGAGGGAAGACGTACAGGCTCAGGAGAGAGTCAGGTAGAAGAGTATTAAAGCACACGATCAGAAGACACAGGTTCAAGTTTTGGTGTACGACATGGATTCCGGTCGTCATACTGTGCCAAACACTGCGCTGGGAGGTAGAGAAGCAGAGATGAGTAGGACTGGTTCATAGCAGGAAGGATATTCCATGGTGGCTACCAGCTTATGGCTTCAGAGGAGTCCTTTAATATCTTTGTGCCTTGAGGGTCTAAGAAAGGTCATTAGTGATGATCTGACTGCCCAAAGTCCTTTGGTAACATCAGCATATTCTCTTATCGGAACCTGCTTCTTCTACATTCTCTGTCACACACATCTGGAAGAACTGACTCAGGAGGGACACATGACTCAACCCACTGGGGTTTTTGTCAGGGTTCCTGGCTTCTGCAATTGATCAAGACTAACTTCAGGACCTAACCCAGCAAAAGACAGGACATTAATCTTCAGTACTAGAAAGGAATTTAAAAAAACAAACAAACAAACAAAAAAACC
The DNA here is from genome assembly GCA_026225945.1 of Cricetomys ansorgei. Classification (NCBI taxonomy): domain Eukaryota; kingdom Metazoa; phylum Chordata; class Mammalia; order Rodentia; family Nesomyidae; genus Cricetomys; species Cricetomys ansorgei. The sequence continues at coordinate 1,925,774 of JAMJFZ010002229.1, forward strand.
TTCATTCTGTAGCTGGTCAGACTTAGAGGATATGTGTTGGGACTAATAGCAGGCATGTTGATCTCAACAAGATATTGGGGAAAGAAGCCAATCCAAAAAAGAGGCAAGCCAAGACTGCAGGGAGCCTGGTTCCGATGGTGTCTCCTGAAGTCCTACTTGAGCAGACAGGGCTCTGAGTTACTTCCTGGCTAAGAGGATCGTGAATTTCTCATGTCTAATTGTGATGTAAGTCAGTGGGAGCTAGGTTTTTTAAACTGCCAGTAAGGCGTCTCCTAATCTTTGTACTCCTCTTTTGTAAGCTGATGGAAACAATGTCTGGCTTGCATTGACTTACTTTTTTTACTAAGTACTGTTTTTATTTATTCCTTGAAGGTTTTGTACACTTACGCATTGTACTTTGATAACATCCATCCATCGCTACCTCCCTCTGGTGTTTCTCTCCCTGTCTATCTCTCAACTTCATGTCTGTGTTTATTAATAAATCAATAACATGCTGAATCCAATTGGTGCTGTCTGTATGCACATGAATATGGTACAGCCCACTCTAGCATAGGCAACGGCGAATGTCTCAAGCTCGCCTCACAAGCCGTTCACAGCTCTCAACTCCGCCCATGTTGGAATCTTGACTGAGTTGATCTTGCTCAGGTAGCCACAGCGGCTGTGCGTTGACTCATGCAGTAGCCCCGTCTCGTCCAGGAGTTGGTACTTCACACATCTCCTCCCCGTCCACCAGCTCTCACATGCCTTCCACTCCTCCCTCCTTTGCAATGCTGCCCCCGCCTTGAGCGGGGAAGGCTGGCATGCACTCGGAGTTACTTATACTTGGCGCTTTAACCAGTTACATGTCTGCGTTAACCGCTGCTGGCTGGAAAAAAAAAAAAAAAGCTTCACAAGGGATGGAGAGGTGGCTTACTGGTCAAGGACACTTTGTTCTATGTTCATCCATGTTGGGAAGCTCATAACTGCCTATAACTCCGGCTCAAGAAGACCCCACAGACACGCACAACATGCAGGTATACACACAGACATAAATAATTTTGCAAAGACGCTTCTCTGACCAAAGTTGAGAGCAGCACGAATTTATGGTGTGAGCATGAATATTCAGAATACAGTTTGGCAGCACGGCCTTTCAGCAAATAACAACAGTAGGTCCCCTCACAAGGCTTATGATTTGCCCTGTTGTGGGTTTTCATCAGCTTTACAGTAACAGGCGTGAAATCTCTCCTGTGAAACAAGACTCATATCCAATAAGAAATCAAATGATCACCCCCATAACCTTTATGCCACTAACGCATCGGTGGGCACTCCTGACCAGGCGTGACCTGCCTATTTAAGACTCTGGTGAAATGGAATGTTGGTCTGTGAACCACCTATCCCTGGGTCACTTCAGTAACTTCTGGTGCTACTGCTACTACAATTAAATTACATGGAATAAAAACTAATGCTATTGTTATCCAGAAGGCATTTCCCACTAACCCAGAGTTACCGTCTCAAGTCCTAGTTTATCCCCTTTCATTAATCAAGAAGATTGATTGACATAACACAACCTTGAAAATTCAGTGTTATGTTTCACTCGTGCCCATGATATAAAATAATTCGATGGAATGGGAGAACTTTACTCCACCCTGTCATGCAAGATCCCAGTTCCTTGTGTCCTATGGTTCTGCCTTCTTCTAGGTGCTTAGAATGGCATGTATCCATCCAAATAGCAAGAAAGAAAAGCAGGAGTTAAAACAGACCAGTTATGGGCCAGACTGCCAACTCAGGACTAGGCATTGGCCAAAACTCAGGCACGTGGCCATATAAGAAGAAACTGAGAAATGAAGCCTGGTGATGCAGGAGAATAAACATCGCTGAACACCAGCAACTCCTACCACACAGCAAAAGGACCAGCTGAATGAGACAGCTCAGGTACCGAAAGGACGGCATTGTGAGAGATGCCAAGTCTAACCGGTTCCCCGCCAAGGTCAGTCAGACACGTATTGGCGGATCTATAACCTGAGCCACTTCTGACTTCTAGGGGGGTCTCCTGATCATCTCCTCACCTCACCCAAGGCCTCGCCAAACCTGATGAGCTTGTTCACTGCTCTGGCTCGTCATTTGCCTTTGGAGGATAATTTACTGCACTTTTATAGGAATTTCCTGCCCACTGACTTTCATTGCCTCACGCCATCTGCCTCCTTTCATGAGAGGTGGGTTTGAAGGTGAGATTAGACTAGAGGTGTCTGCGCCTCCAATATCAAATCACAGCAAAAGATGCCCAGCAAGGTAAGATGCAGACAGAGTGGTCAAAGACTAGGCCTATCTGGAACTGTAATTCCATTGACTAATTTTTTTTTAATGTATTCTTTTTGGTGACAGTGGATTCCACTACACAGAATAAATGAGTCATACTTCTATTTAAGACATCAACCATTTAACCCAAAAGCCAAGTTCCATTAACATGTTTGTCTTTATACCCACATAGCCAAACAGAAGTCTTGAGAAACTAATGATCAGCCAAACTTAAACCAGCAACAAGAAGTTAGTTTAGAATTTTGCCGGTAATGTTTCTAACCAGCTTGGTTTTGTTTTGACCGGGCGTGTGGGCTGTAACAGGATCAACCTCTGCCTGTGAGTGAGTGACATTCTATTCTGTAAATTCAGTTGTCACTTTTGAAAATGCAGGGAGCAAACTAGAAATGGCACTCGCAATGTGGCCTTTCGGTACACTGAGTCTCTGGACATGTTGATCTTTCTAAATTTTTGTCTGTGCCTTGGTGAAAACCAAAGGTCTATAAACAGAACTGATGAATAATTCATCTGCCTCCCACCTCGGGACTCCTCATACCATAGGGAGAAAATATTAGGAAACACTGTCAATGATGTCTATACTTCTGGAAGTTGACAAATGTATATTTAAAACTAGATGCAGGACCCTAAGTCTCGGGCTTAACAGAGAGGCCTGTTCAGTATTCTGAGCCCACTGTTAGCTTCAGTCTGAGGGGAGGCTATGCAGAGAGAGGCAATTTCTTCCTAGGAAGCACCAGAACTTCCTAGCAGAGCTTTAGGTAGACTTTAATTAGGTTACTGACCTCTGGCTTTCTTAGATCTCTCGATTTAAACTCAATTCTCCAGATTTCCTTGGGAAATTCAAATTTCCTCTGTTGCAAAATCTGGGGTGAGTTGTGATTTAACTTCTTAGCTATTTACTTTCCAGGGAAGCACTCCTGTTCTGCAGTGACTTGACATTCGGTCATGCCCCCGGAAGGAGTGTGAATAGGGCATTCAGTGCATGGGTTACCATGCTGAGCTCTGCCTGTATCTCTCACCCTATGCAAGCTCCTCCACTCCTCTGTGCCTCAGTTTATCCCACTGTATGAGGAATGAGGACAGTCCCACCAACTTCACAGGCTGGCTGTGAGGACCAAGTTGATAAATGTAAGTGCCCAAAATAGTTTGCCATCGGCAAATGCTTTCTGAAATGTTAATTTTTGAGAAAAAAACACAACATAGAGATGAAATCACAGTACCTAAGGTAGATCCCAGATCTTATCACATTGCCATACATTATCACCAGTTATGAATCAAATGGCTCCCCCGTTGTTAAAAATAATTGCCCTTGTCTCAGCACCTACCCTAAGCCTCATAATGTAGTCATTGCTGGCATTCTCCACAGGCAGCCATTGCTCCTGTCTTAAGCTCTTTGGTCACTGGTCAATGGCAGTCTCCCATCAAGAGGTACCGTTCAAGCATGAAGAAGTTCGACCAGAAGTTGGGCCTCACTGCCCAAACCCACAGGCACCTGGGCCTCCAGCAGGCATCTGGACATCGCCCAGGCACCCGGACATGGAGCAGGCACCCTGATATCCTGCAAGCTCCAGGACAACCCGCAGGCCCCCAGACATCCCACAAGCACAAGGGCCAGGCACTCACAGGCACCAGGACCTCTTGCAGTATGAACCAAGTGAATGACCATGATCAGAGCAGCCTTCTGGCTCCAATGACCATGGTGATGCCCGTGATCCATGCTCCTACCACGAGAGCTGGACTTGATTTTGTTTTTGTTTTTTTTTTTTATTTTTGAGGGCACAGGGGTAGGAGGGTAGAACTGGGAAGAATGGGAAGAGGGTATTATCATGACACATTGTGTGACACTCAAGTTAGTAATAAAAGTATTTTTAAAAAGAGGTGTTGTTCAGTTCTGCTCTTACTGAAGCTGTGCTGGTTGGTGGTCAGTTTGGACTCCAGAGCCCAGCCCAGAAGAAACAACGCTACGTTTGTTCTTGCAATAGATTCTTATGCCCAGGAAATAAGGATTATAATATTATCTGCCAATCCCTAGTTTGCAAGTTTGTTAGGATCAGATGGGTTAATAGGTGTGGATGTGTTCTCTTAAATAGAGAGCACTAGAGGCTCCAGGAATCACTATCATTTACACATGCTAATTATTCCATGTATTCTTCTGTAACAATAAAAATCACCTGCTCGATTGGACTTCTTGGCTGATATGTGTAATTTAGACCGCGGGGACCCTCAGGAACAGAGTGCAGCACCTATACCTCCAAATCACTCTCCATGGGTGGGTCATGAATCTGCATCAACAAAACATGTGTTCAGTTCAACCATTTCCACTTAAAATCACTTAACCAACGGCTCAGTGACATGGGGGCCAAAAGCAAAGAATTGGGATAAACCCACCATACAACATTTGCCTGTGGACAACCAAACTGAGAAATATTTGTTGAGCACTCTGCACAGAAAATTACACAGAGTCTAGGATATTTAAACAGATAAACTCAAGTCAGGAGGGCCCTGCTTTCAAGGGTTTAAAATGACAGAAAAAAGCGCAGAGAGGAAACACGGTTTAAGGGGCCTCCAGGTGAAACTTTGATAAAATACAACCTCTTCTGTCGTGTCAAAATGGGTTCCATCAACTTCCATTCTGTGATAATAAATTAATAATGATTTTCTTTAATCAAGACCTGCTTGTATTGAAAACACTTTATCCACTGTGACTCGGCATCAGAGATGTCTGAGGTCTTCATTAGTTTAGGTGATAACATGATGGGTCTAAATCAAGCCAAGCCACAGGCTGTGCTCATATTGTTCCTTTAAGACAATACTGGACTTACCTAGTCCAGGCAAGCTTCCTCAGTTTCCCCTCACACCCACACACAGTTCTCTCCACACGTATACATAACGTGCACGCAAAAACATAGACTCCTCTCTCTTCTGCCAGAAAAAAAATCTCCTATTCTGCTGTCACAGTGGATCTGAAATGTGAGGGGGCACCAAATCACTAGAGGGCTTGTTAAAACACAGACTGCCTGCCTGTGTACTTCCAGAGTCTCTGATACAACAGGAGGTGCCTGCAATTCCAAACTTCCCGGTGATTCTACTGTCAGTGCTGTCCACCCAAAGGTGAGGCTTAGAAAACCCTGCGGAGACACGTCACATCGATCACACCACATGGCACTGATCTCTCTGCATATCTCTTTCAACCTAAAATGATGGATTAAGTGTCTACCGTGTCTTCCAGCGACTGCACGGGCATCTATCTTCTTCAGCTTTGTAAATCTTGACCCCCAACCTCAAACTCATTGGGAATGCTTATTGAACAAATGACTAACTATTGCATATTAAGGTCAAAATGCATGGAAATAATAGGCATCTCAGCACAGCTGTGGCTTGGCTGCCACAGCGACGACTACTCTAGCTGGACACCAGGACATTGATTATTAATTTCAGGCTTGAACTACCACCATTTGAGACGTTCTGCAGAAGCATGGGACCTAGGACCTAGAATACAGAGAAAACCTGAATCCACGTTATGAGGGGAAGATGAAGCTGTTAGGGAGATGGCTCAGTCAGTAGAGTGTTTGCTGTGTAGACACAGGACCTGAGTTCAGATTCCCTGGCACCTTCAGAAGAACACACAGTGACACATCCTTCTCTTGGTGCTGGGAAGAGGGAGACAGACAGATCCCTGAAACTCACTGGCCAGCCCAGGTAAGCAGGTGAGCTCTAGATCAGAGGGCCTAGCTCAGAAAATGAAATGGAGAATGACTAAGGAAGACACCTGACATCAACCTCTGGGCTGCACATGAAGACACAAACACATTTGCATCCACATCATATGACACATGTGATCATGAGTATAATATGAACATATACATGCATGTGCATGTACACACACACACACACACACACACACACACACACACACACACACTTCTAATACTACCTTGGAAGACAGTTTGGCCATGCAAGAGTTGATTTGGAAGGAATGGAGACATCCCTCTGGCACAGAAAAACCTTGAATGGCATAAGAACCAACTTATTTGTTGAAGGCTCAGAGGGTAGAAAGGCCTCAAATTCAAATTTCTTTTAGTAAACATTTATTTATGGACTTGACACCAAAGGGCCAGAATTTAGAAATGAACTAAGTTCAGTACCCTTCGACCTTAGGGCATGGAGATCTTTACTTGGTTTTAATTTTAAATTCACTTTTTATATACAGAACATAAAAATTGGAAAATGTGATGTTTGATTACACATAGAGTCCAGAGAATGTGGCAATAGGATTGATTGAACACATGAGTCAAAGCCCAGCCTGGGTACAACCACGAGATCCTATTTCAAAACAGGAGCACAGACAGATGCATGTATAAAACATGTCTGTCTTCCCAGATATTAATCATTTGTTTATGGTGAAAACATTTTAGATTTCTTCTAGCTCTTTTGAAATACATGGTTCATGGTTGTCATCTATGGTTTCCTTAATGTGCTGTAGCATAGCACGACCCCTTGCTCTTGGCATAAAGATAAAATGTAAATGGTTTGTTTGTATGCGTATCTGTTGCATTATAGATCTGGCGGATCTGGTGGAGAGGCGAGACATAACAAGTGCAGGAAGATAGTCTCCAGGCTGACAAAACACAGGTGGCCTTTATGGATAAGCATGGGACCCCTGGGAAATGATCTAGAATGTGTACCCATGGTGCAAGGAAAGGATCTAATCCTCAATGTTATCCTTTGACCTCCTCATGTGCACTGTGGCATGTGTGTTGCACTTTCTCCAAAATAATAATAATAATAATAATAATAATAATAATAATAATAATACCAATAATAATTTGCTTCTGACTTGCCCCAGCCAACAAACAAAGAAGGCAGGACGCTTATTCACTAAATCTCTTTTATAGTTGATTGTTCCTGGGATATTGACGAAGCCTGCAAAGTTCACAGGCAGGCACAGCCAGCAGCCTTCCTATTAGTGGGTGTGAGAGAGGCATTTGCTATACCTCTGGACACAGGAAAGATGGAGGGAACGGTCTTCTGTGATGCAACTCCACCTAAATAATCCACTAAGCAATCCTTCAAGCCACGGGATGCTAAGCTCACCGGGATAATAGCAGCAGTGAGGTGCCATTTAAGAGCATTATCCATTTTACTGACAGGTACATTGGGGTCCAGGTGGCTGAGGTGACCTGCCCATCACTCTGCAGGAAGGGTTGCTCAGGAGCTTATCTAGCCCCCATCCCAGGCTCCCATTTCTGCAGTGAAGTAACCTCCTGACTCCACAGCCAGGGCGAGGGTTCTGTGTGGGAAAGGTTGTCTCTATCAACCTTCAGGCAATGCGTTCTTCTCTTAACACCCTGGTCCAACAGCATGCTTCTGCTCTGTGAAGGTTCTTCCATTGGATTCATCCCTTTCCCCTAGTCACACCCTCCAAGGCCTTCTCTCTCCATAGCTTGTGACCTGGCTTATTCCCGCATCCCACATCAGACTCCAGTACTCCTCCACAAGAGTGTGATTTTCAAACATGTTTCTGAAATTGCTACTGCCAGAAGTCCTCCCACCCACAGCCCCCGGAGGCCTTGAGATCCTATTTGTCTAGTTAAGTGCTCAAAGTGGCCCTAAAGTACATTTTAATTAATTCAGCTGTTTAAGTCATTGGACTAAAAAAATAAAAGCCAAATTAAATGGCTCCTCCTTAGCATAGTGCCTTTATTTTTACTTCACCAGTGATTGATGCAAACCATATGATTTCCCCTACATCACCATGAAAATTCTATAATTTAAGGAAGAAGTGCCAGAAAAAAAACCTGATGGTCACAGGTTGATGGGAATAGCATGTAAATACCAAGACAACACTCAGCCTAAGCCGCAGCCCTATCCCCTGCCCAGGAACCCACTCTGGCGCCGTCTCCTCCTCTAGGGCAGAGCAGACCCAATCTGCCCTATACACCAGGAAGCTGGTTAGTAGTGCCAACTTCACATTCCTTCATAATGCCAACTTACGATGCTTTCTGCAACTGGCCACCCTTCAAAGCCCTTCAGAGCTTTGAAAATCCATCATCCGAAGATGCATCTTCTCAGCAAGAATATGTCGCCCTGCGTTAAACCTGTGCTATAATGTCATGCAAATGACATGTATCTACCTTACTTAGTCCCTTAATTTATAGGCACCAGACTTCCTGGCTCTTGCTGCTTTAAAATGGCTAAGGAATAAATTTCCAAACATAGAAAAGGTATCTGATAATTATGTGGCGTATAGAGCTTGGCTTTAAATTTGAATAAATTTCAATATTTATTGATCTGTGACAGATTGTAAAAACGTCCAATGTTCCATTTCATCCACATAGTTATGGCTTTGTTATGTGATTTTACAAGCCAAGCAGCAGCACGTCCCCCTTCAATCTGGATCAGACTTATTCTTTACTGACCAATGAAATGCAATGAAATTACAGTAGACAACTGTCCAGCTTAGGTCCATGGGGTAAACTATGTGTGTATATGCACATGCACACACACACACACACACACACACACACACAAATTAAAGCAAAGCAATATATATATTATATGTGTACATATATATATTGCTTTGCTTTAATTTTTATATAATTTATATGTAATATATACGTATATGTATATATATATATCAATGTATTTAGTACTAGACATATAAATAATTGAGGTTCAAGGTCCTACTCTTCAAGTTACTTCTCATGTAATGAGGATGAACATGGCCACCGATCCTTTTTTACTTTACATTTGTAAAATGTGCATTGGTTAGTGGATCGCTGGTTGGGTTGCTGTTGTTAGTTAGTGTGATAATTCCTAAATGAACAAAGGTTAGAGAGATTCAAGCTTAGGACAGCCTAAAAAGAGGCTGTGAAGATTTCTACCTTTCTCTCTTTCTGTATCAAGGCCGCTTGTAAAAGCGGTGAAGGTTACTATCTTTCCTCTCTCCTTCCCTAAATTGAGGGTAAAAGATTATAAAGTACTTCTACAAGTGGCATACCAACATGAGGCTCCAGAGAAGGGGACAGAAAAGAAAAATGGGAAATTTGAATTCAAATATCATAAAGGGAGAGGCAGAAGATGAAGGTACAGAGGAGTTAGAAAGGTGTTTGTGGCGGCTGTGACTACAGGGACCAATCCTAATTTGTTCCCTGTGGTACTCCTTTTCTACTTTCTCTTTTGTCTGTATTTCTTCTCAAAAAAGATTAAGGAAATGGCTAGGCAACTAGAGAGTTGCAGGAGAAAATGGGGGGGGGGGTGAGAGAGGAAAAACAGAGCCAAAGGGAAAACGAAAAAGCCCAATTTTTCTTTCTCTTAAGAAAAGGTTAAGCAATTGTCGGTACTATTAGAGGAAATACCTGGGGGATTAGGAAAGAAAGAATGGGCGGTGTTATTAGGGGAAATACGGGGGATTTAGTAAAGCCTCCCTCCAGGTGCAGGATGGGGATCTGTTAAGAAACAGTGGGTGTCTGGAAGGGAAAATGAGTAGACAAGGCACCCAAACCCAAGGGAGGTGTCTGATTGTGAACCCTCAGCACCGCCTGAGCTGGAAGAAACACAGCCTAGGGTTACAAACACGCCCTTAGTGTGTCCTGTGGAAAGTCAGGAAATTCCAGCAGAGATAACCCGCAAAGTTATAATGAAGTGAGATAGCAGCTGATAGAAATGAGTGATTTAAAGAGATTAGAAGAAGCTGTGGTAGCGTAGGGCATGGGCGTGCATTCGCCTCATGTCCGGCAGGTGCTGAGTAAGTGGACACTCCGGCATCGCATGATCCCATACGATCGGAAAGGGTTAACCACTGCCATGTTAGAGGCGGGGCCTCAGCTGGAGTGGTTTACTTGGTGGTGAGAAGAGCAATACAGAATAGCAGAATGGGGCAAGGGGAAGAAATGTAACCCCAGACCAGCTCCTCGGTGAGGGTCTTGATTATAACACCAGAAGTCCCACATGTCAGGAATTCCTCGGTGCTGGGAAGCCAGAACTTAGGAGAAGTAAATTCCCAAATGGATGGTTTTAGTGCGTGTGTAAGTACTGACATGGGCAGTTGTAGCTCCAACAGTCACAGCAGCGTTACCAGGACTAATGGGTCTGGCGTACAATAAATGATTCCGCTATGTCAAGCCCTGTGTAAAGTGCTCGGACAACCTAACTATTGCTGTTGTTACTCCTGACATCAGATTTATAAGGGCACATCATTTCATGCAAGACACCGAGATCTCAGCACAAAACAGTAACTTGCTGAATATCACAAAGTCATTTCTACTAGAATTCAGATTCTATCCTGGGCTGTCTAACTCTAAAACTAGACCCCTCTACCCCTGCACGTACACACCCCGCCAAAGCAAAGGCCAGAACTTGCAAAAAGGGCACTGGAGAAGAGCCTAGACCAGGTTAGCCCACTCGAAGAAGCCTTCCTGGACCAGCTGTGTAGAGAAGGCTGGGAAGGCTGTAAGAGCCAGCTCGTGTTTAGACAACACAGAGCTGATATGGATATCTGGCATAGGCCAGAATGGCTAATTCTGGACAAAATGCCCAACAGCAGATGCCTGGGCAACCCAAAAGTAAACAGTGATATAACCAGTCACGTAATTATTTCTGGCAAAATGCCACCTTTGTCTGTGTTTTTTAATGTAAACATGACTATAGCAAAGTCAGTCAGCCTTTGTCCTTTGGCGATCTGCCTGTGCACATCTGTCTACAGGCCTGCGTGCCTACGTCTGTGCGGCCTATGTGCTGGTGTGTGGGAAGCACAGAACTTCGGCTCAAGGCAGAGTAGAGGGTGAGTCTGGGTTTGGTAGGAAATACGGAAGAACTCATGTTTGAAGTGCGAGCAGCCACAGCCTATCAGAATCCAACGTGATGCGGGCCTCCTCCCAGACAGCCTATCAGAATCCAACGTGATGCGGGCCTCCCCAGACAGCCTATCAGAATCCAACGTGATGCGGGCCTCCCCAGACAGCCTATCAGAATCCAACGTGATGCGGGCCTCCTCCCAGACAGCCTATCAGAATCCAACGTGATGCGGGCTTCCTCCCAGACAGCCTATCAGAATCCAACGTGATGCGGGCCTCCTTCCAGACAGCCTATCAGAATCCAACGTGATGCGGGCCTCCTTCCATTTCAAAACATTCGCATTGGGAGAACAATTAATTGCCTTTGTTGCAGAACACTTCCCATGTGACAGACTGATCTGAGAACTAACACCACCGCACTTGCAAATCTGAAGCAAAAACATTGTCGTCTCACATGCGGAGAACCTGAGGCTAACAAAAAGTTGGGAGGAAACACCTACCTTATAAAAAGTCATTGGTAAACGTGCTAAGTAGCTGTTTTCCTATGCAAACGGCGAAGAGGGAGGAGAAGCCGCCATTTAGTCATTGCTTAATGTTCTCTTACAGACCAGGGATGTCAGCCTTGCGCAGATCCTTCGGCAGAAAGGCTAAATACGTTCCATTAACACATAGGCAAACTGTGAGCAAATTAAGCAGCCAATCAAAACGCCCAGTCCAATGCTCCTTCTCACACCGAATGCATTTTTCCACCTGTTTTAGGATTAATTCATGTTTTCAATAACTGAGAGTCACGCAGCTATTAATATATCTCATGGTATGTTTAGGACCAAGAAGAAATTTGGGGAATTGTTGAACTGTGTCTTTAAGACCCTTACAGGAGAAGCAGATAGGCAGACAACTGGAGAGGGATGGAAAATACGCAATAACAGAAACAAAAACAAGGTACATGAGACAGCTCTCTTTCGCCTACCAAGGACAACTGAAGAAGGCTTCAAGTGACCTTTGACCTGAGTCCTACTAAGAAGGCAGTCCGAGCATTTGAGGAGCACTAGCTGCCACTCAAAGCAATACTCATTTTCTAACTTAACACCTGCAGCAACTTGGTGAGGTGGCCAGTATCTCAATAGGTAAGTCGTGACAACTGAGCCTGATGAAGTCTAAGATCTAGCGGTTAAGTTACGGAGACGTAAGGTTTGGATCCGTATCAGCTCAGCTCTAAGGCTGGAGCTCTTGACCTCTCTCATTGCACACTTCATCACCCGAGAAAGGCAGCCCAGGCAGAGAGAAGGCCAGCAGCAAGGAACAGAAACTGCAACCAGTAGAGTGCTCGCAGGAGGAAGAGGAATCTAAAGCTATATCATGGAGCACTTTGTATGTGCTAAGGAATAGTTTGAACTCTCTGCACACACCTCAAAATAAAAAAGGGAGCTATTGGGAGAAGGCAATCACTGAACATTCATCCTAACCGGTGTGCGTCTCTCAGTACAGAAATGTCCATTACAACACATGAGCAACTCCTTCCCAGTGCCAGCATGAGGATGTGCAACATCAGGCCTCTCTGGTCCAAAGGGCTTGTGAACGCTGTGTTGTTATGGAATGCTCGTACAGACACTGGCTCGGAAATGGTTTTTATTCCAGCTGATTTCTGGCACCTGTTATGTGTTGGCTCTTGGATAAGTTGAGTGGATCTTCTGGCAAGCATAATGAACAGAGGCACACTTTAAGAGAGTTTACATAAAATCAAGATGGAGAATAGAGAGCCACCAAGCACCGTCACACTAAGATGGGCCCTATGAGGGAAAGGAGCCATGAGGGTTTAAGCAACAGGGAGCCGACAGCTTAGACATATTCTCTGGGAAAATGTTTGAAGTAAGCTCCAAGAGCAAAGGAATGAATTTGCAATGAACCTAAGGTACCTTTCATGGTAAGATGGAGGAATATGGAGCCTTGAACAGAAAGACCAGGCCTCATGAGCCACAGATTGGTGTCCGACATCTGGATCCTTGTGAAAATAACTTAAGAATTATTTCCACACTCAAGATTTGTCTTAGAAAAAAGTATTTTGCTGCCTGGCACAGCCAGCTATATAGCATAGAGAAACTCCCCTTTGCCCTAGTTGCTTAACAAAATCAGAGCTAAAATTATATCAGACATTCCGTTCAAATCAAGATGGTGATATGCAGGTCTACTCAGTTCTTCTAGAAATTTTCTCTGAAGTTATATCGATCTCTCCCATTCAAAAATACATTCAAATGAAATAACTTACTCTGAAGAACACATTGCACCTGCTCTTTGCTTTGTGAGATCTGGAACGGGTTTCAGCCACAGTACAAATATGCGACAATTGCCAGAAGAACCTTATCCGTCTACATAGTCCAAGCAAATAAACGGAAGAGGAGAAAATTAAAACCTCTAAGTCAGAAAAGGCATGAGTTGAAATTGGCACAGCCGTAAGACACTTTCCACTGCCCAAGGCTTCAAGGTTTAAAATGTATCTCGAAGCACTTTTCTTGGATTCTTAAATTCTGGTCTCATGCAAATCATGACTTCCCCATTTTTCAGAAGAGGAGATGCAGGCAGTGGGAAACGAAATAACTTTCCCTGGTGCCATAGCTAGTGTCGATGGCAATGGGACGCAAAGGCAGGTTAAGACACGAAAGCCGGTGCTCACTCTGCTCTACACCCCACTGCCCACAGCAAACACAGAAATTATTCTCAGATGCCCGGTCCTTGGGGGCCGAGCCACTGTGCAGGCAGACAGTGCGTGACTCTTCCACCCTTCACGTCTCACAAACTCACTACCTTACGAAATAGCTGTGATCCTCTGCTCCCCAGATTGTGCTCCCAACCCCTTCCCTCCTGCTGGGTTAAGCATCACCTCACTGTGTGGCTCAATAAAGGAAACCCTGGGAAATTAATAGCCTTGTTACCACCATTGGTGCTTAATGACCCTGCAGCTTCCTGTGGAGAGTATTCTCCCTGGGTTGGCTGTTAATGAACCACTGCTTCATTCCTTGGTTCCAGCGGAAGGCTCTTACGGCAGCAGTGCATCGCAGAACCAGAGAAGAACAGATTGGACACCCACTAGGTGCCAAGTACTGCACTGTATGCATTGCATGCATTCGCTTATTTGTAGCTCCTGGAATGTAAAATTGATCCTGTGCTGTTGACATGATTATCCCCATTTCACAGATGAGTTAAGTGAGTCTCAGCATAGTTAGGCCACCTGCAAAGACCTCAGGGTTAGTAAGAGGCACAATCTGAATCCGCGGAGGTGGACTTCAAGGCTCAGAGTCTTAACCTCTACAGCACTGATAAGCCTCGGGCAATACAGTCCACGGCAGTTCCATTCTCTTTTAGATTTTGCCAACCTTCCTCATTCAGCACATCAAGGGTTACAGAAACACCATCTCTCCTAGACTTGGAGTTCCCTGGAATTAAGATAAATGCGGTCAGTGAGCAGAAACTTAAACCTATCCCAGTTTATAGTGACTTAATGGAGGATTCGATACCTGAGGTGTTTATGCCTTGAGTTTGCGCCACTCCCAAATTACAAGGCAAACCTCATCACGAAGACGGGGAAGTGAAGCTAGGCGCACAGTACTAGAATGAGTCCTGGGTCTCATTCCAGGTCCTTCTGGTACACACGAGCTGGCCACTGAAAACGTTTAGTGAATGAGCACCAACAGCTGGTAGGTTACTGGGTTTTAGACTCAATCATGGGAAAACCTTTCTCCTACAATGGTGTTGCTTTTGAATTACAGCTACATATTTACGAAAATACGAAGACTTTTTAAATCACTCTGTAGCTACATCCTTAAGATCAGACTCTTCATCCAGGCAAGGGTCTGGTGCTGGGGATGAGTCGGCAGTGCTCGGGCCATGTCTAGAAGTCAGGTTTGGTGTAAGGAACGGGGTAAATGGCTCTCAGGCTCTGGAAAACTTCCTCCACAAAGGGAAGTGGTAAGACTTGGAAAGGTTTGGTAAAGCCAGTTTACTTGGCTGATGGGCCGCAGTGTCTGTATTTTGTCTCCAGCACCTTTCAGTCTCCGCATCACAGCTTCGATGCCTCTCCTCGTTCAGCAGCCCCACTCCTGATGCCTTCACCCCACTGGCTGCTCACGTCTGCCGACGGCCTCATCCGCTCCTCTCGCATCTCCTGCATCAAGGCCTTCTTACCTCAACGCTGCGTGAGCATCTGCTGAAGTGTGCTCTGGGGAGTGAGCACTGAACTGTAGATAGTAATTGTAGGTGACCTCGAGAAACAGTATTTGGCGTTTGTTGGGTGGTGAATAAGCACCCGGGTTAATTGCCACTCGGTTCTTGCGTGTGAGTTTTCTGATGCGGTAGGCGTGCCGAACTAACACGGTTGTGACTTTTAAAACTGAGATGGTGTCTAATGTTGGAGCAAGCCTTAGACTTTAACATCACAGACTCAGCCAGCCTGAGATCAGATCCCAGCCCATTGCTATCACGTGGACAGGCTATCACGTGGACAGGTTACCACCTTTTCTCAAACTCTTTTTTTTTTTTTTTTCCTGTAACATGCAGATAAAAACACCTAGAGATATCCTGAGAATATTAATGGATAGCATGTAAATGTATACGTATAGATGTGTGCATACATGGAACAATAATAAAGAAGTTATGAAGCTGAGAAGGAGAAGGGAAAACATGGCGAGGCTTACAGGTCAGAAAGCATGGGGTGAAAATGGGGTAAATACAGAGTCCATGTGTGAAATTCTCAAACACTATTAAAATAATTATTTTTCCAAAAGATTACCATTTCCCAATAAGCAAATTTAAAGTAACTGCTTAGGACCACAGGCCCATGTGGCAGCGGTACTGCCTGTAGCCGGGGTGAGGAGGGATCCAGTCACTAGGGCTAAGCCAAGGGTAGCTGTGCCCAGCAGAGCAGGCCTCAGGCGGAGCAGGTTGTCCTTGGTCAGAGAATCCGGAGTGATGAAGGCCCCTGGGAGAGGCTCTCTGTCCCTCCTCCTACCACACCCGAAGAAATGGGCCCTCTGGGGTCTTGAGCTTAAAACAGTATGCCGTCCAGTGCCCATGTTGACCTCTCTGACTTTCAGTCTTTTCCTCAGTCTATAGGCCATATTTATCCCATGCTTGTTACTTTCTGGTACTTTAATTATATATTTTGTCTCTAGGTTTCTACCTTTACTGTCCCATTTACCAAAAGTTCTCCACCACGACCCTTGAAAGATTGACTTCTTCTTGTAATTCATGTCTCAAAATCACCTGAGTACTCTTCAAGGAGGTCTTCCATACCTACCATTACCAAGAAGGCTGCCAACCCATCAGGCCCTGGCCTGCTCCCTGATAGCATTCTTTTTATAGTATTTCCAATAGAGACATATGAACGTGTGTTTCAGTGTTTGCTGTCTGTCTCCCTTCATGAGCTCCCTGACCTCCTGCCCGAGAACCTATCAGTCCTCACACTGGGTCATCCCCAAGAACTGAACAGTACCTTGCAACCAATTCCGTACTTTCCTAAGTAAGTGTGTAATTGATGGTTAGTAAATGACCATAGATAACTAACTCATAAATCAAATTCTACCAAATCCATCGGTACTTCAGTTTATCTTCGTGGCTCTTCCAAAGGCTAATGACTATTATCTATAACATGATTGTACTAGAAAGACATTGAAAATGCTCCATAATCCAGTGAGTTCTCAAACTTAGGTAAGCATAGTAACTATGGAAGTGTGGATTTTAAATGTAGCTTCCAACCCAACATGACTAATTGACTACCTAGTTCTGTAGACTGGAATACGACCCCACATTCTACAAAAGATTCTGATACAGCCAGAAGCCCCTTTTGATGGATGCACTTCTATAATTTAGACTCCTCACCATTCATTTCATGGAATGACCTGAGAACTCATGATGGCTTCTGTTTCTATGAACTGGAGAGGTGAACAGGTAGGTGGATGAGTAGACAGACGGATGGACAGATAGGTAGATTATAAAGCTTACAAAGCAACCAGTTCAAAAGACAGACATCATTGTGCATTTTCCAGGCAGACACTATAAGAGGGTCTTAATATTTGATATAGAGAAAAATTTATTAAAAAAACCTCAGTGGCTTCTAAAGCCTTGTAAATGCCTTTGCTTTTCATTCCTGCCGAATGAAACAAGGTTTGCTTCAGATGGGTGCTCTTGGGGCTACCAGGACTGATCTGGCAGTTATATATTGATGAGAGTTTTTCTTAAAATGTGTAATAGGATAAGCATCTTATGACATTTAAACAATCCCATACATTAATTCTCAAAATAGCCCCAGGTGCTCTTATTTGCATGTTACAAATGCAAAAAGAAGAAGAAGAAGAAGAAGAAGAAGAAGAAGAAGAAGAAGAAGAAGAAGAAGAAGAAGAAGAAGAAGAAGAAGAAGAAGAAGAAGAAGAAGAAGAAGAAGAAGGAGAAGAAGGAGAAGAAGGAGAAGAAGGAGAAGAAGGAGAAGAAGGAGAAGAAGGAGAAGAAGAAGCTTAAAGAAGATAACAGCCTGGCCAAGTCATAACAGTGGGCCGAGATCTGATCAGGTGCACCTGACTGCAAAGGCTACACTCCTTCCTGTCCCATCTCCGGCCAGAGGCAACAAGGGATGGGAGCTCTGAAGCATGTCCACTTCCAGAGGTATGGTGAAGCCTGGCTTCAGGTGGCTCAGATGACAAAGCCAAACAGATACGGCAGCTTCAGGCAGGAAGATATGCCAGCAGCGAGGAGGGCAACTTTTCCTTCCCAGGCTTCTTCTCACGCATTCAGTGCATCCCCGCACTGGCTTCTCCTTCCTCACCTCATCCGGCAAGTTGGAGGCCATGCTGTGTACAAAGAGGTACGGGGAAACTTGGCTGCACTTATCTCATTTAATTCATAGCATGACATGGGAGATTTGGAGCCCTATTCTTTCCATTCAGAAATGAGGAAGTTAAGATGCAGACCACCTACAACACCTATGGGGATTTCGATTCACTTAACCTACTTGTCCTTTTTAAATACGATTGTTAGTATGCGTATTATTTGGTGGGCAATTTTAAGGACTTTATGTGCATTCCCTACAGTGCCTAACAACGATCCTGGCATTTGGTATCTGTTACTACTTGAACGATAGGCTGGATAAATGGAGATACATTTACGATAGCATCAGAAAATTGGCGCTAGAATTGTGCGCCTGCGTGACTCACTTTCTCAGCCACTCAGCTTGAATATAGGTCACGTTTGCCACTCGTTCCTTCAGCAACTCAATATGCAGATATATCTAATAGTATGCAAGCATGCATAGTGCTTACTGTAATATGTGTTTAGTAAACATTCATATATGACATCCGCTGTGCAGGGACACGGGGATAAAAGACACCACCCTCACCTCTAGGATGGCTGGTCTCCATTTCAGAGGACAAGAGAGGAGACTGGACACAGTGGAGCAAATTTGAGAAGACTAGGAAGGGGGGACACATACTCCAGACAGCACAGCTATGACTGAATGGCACCGGAGTAGGGTCCAACTACGGAAACTAGGGTGAGGAGAGATCACAGAATACTTTAAATGCTGGCACGCAGAATCTAAAATTCCTAGTGGACCCAGGACAGGGCCACATCTGAAGAATTCCCAGCAGGGAGGAGTCTCAGCATCCCATTGGTTGTTATGGCTACAAGGCAAAGGTATCTGCCCTCCCCATGCTGCGGACAGGACCTCAGCCCTGGCACCTGCTCTACCTCTGGTCCCAGTTTGGATTTTAATGACTTTCTTGGCTGGAGAAAGTTTTCTGTGAGCCAAGCTGTGCCTGTCTTCTTCTTAAGTGTAATCTATGACACAGAGAAGACTTTCATTCAGCAAGTGCATGCTCTATAAATAGCTCTTGAATGAATGGATGTGGGGGGAGGCTTGGTTTCCTCATCTATAAACTGAGAAAATGTTGCGTTATTAATTCTCCAGGGATGAAATGAGATAGCACCAGTAACATTGCCTGAGCCATAAGAAGGACTGGCTTTTGTTAGTTAACTTGGTCAGACTATTCTAGTCTATTCAGAGTAGCTCAGAAATGAATCAGCTGTCTTCTGAGCTGTGGGCATTCTCCCATCTCTCAAGCAAAGGAGGGGTGAGAGTTTGTGCAAGGGTTCTGGAGAAGGTCTAGCAGTGACTCCAGGGAGTGCTCTCCATTTTGGCTGTACATTAGAATCACCCGCAGGCTAACAATCGTGTCCTTGATGATGGATGGCTGGAGAGCCTGATTTTATGCCTGAAGTGGGAGTCAAGCTGGAGTGTGCTGACTTGCAAAGCGCCTGGGGTGATTCTAAGGAAGTCAGCATGACTAAGGCCTGGTGGCTTAAGTGGGTTTTTTTTTATTATAATTATATTTATTTACTTACTCATCCATGTACACATATGACGATATTCGCACCAGCATACATGTATGGAGGTCAGAGGACAACGTACAGGAGTCTCTCTGCTTTTATCATATGTGTCCTGGGATTCAACTCAGGTTACTGAGACCAGGTCTCCAGTTTAAAGGCAAGATAACGGTAATGATAATTCCCATCGAGAATATGGAAGTGTTAAAAATAAGATATAAAAAGGAGCCCAGCAAGGGCGAGTGCAAACTGAGTCCTCTGGTCCTCCGTGGTACAGACTTGCTTTGCTACGTGTGTGTATGTTACCAATGTAAACATTATCTGTAAAACAAGCATATAGCATTATCACTGTGATTATTGAATAACCTGCCTGGGAAGCTATCCAAATGAATTTTTTCTTTTATAAATACAGAAAACCTTTCAGACAACTGTGGTAAGATTCGGTTGAGTCTTCTTAAAATATTCGCACTGGTATAAATGTACACACGCATGTACATACAAACTTGGACTTTTACCATTTTCACATAATCCCACTGAGAGTCAGCCTGAGGGAAAAAAAGACAGATCAAATTTATACTGCCCTTCTGCTTCTCCCCAGGGATGGCAGGGTCATATGCATAGTGCTAGAAATTATCCACCTGGCCGTGGCGTGTGGGACTTTTATAAAACTGAACACCTGATCCAAAATGATGGCAAAGAAGATTCAAAGTCTGCACTGGAAGAAGCGGATTTGTAAACAGATTCTTGATGTCAGCTTGTAAAATGCTACCAGCTTCTGAGCATGCTTTGAAAGAGCACTCACCAGTGCTTCCTTGCAAGTGAGCCACGGCACATTCCATTCGAATGCCCAGACCTCCGGGCGAGGTTCCTTTCAGCGCGTGCGGCTGGCGAGCCTACACACCAGGTGAGCAGGGATTCCGCACCTTCACAATTCTGCGGTCAGAAGAATTGCCTTTTCCCTCCTGAGATCTCCTTGCCCTATTTGTGAAATAGGAACATTGAGAACTTCCCTAGCACTTTCAGAGGAAAAGTCACTGATACAGTATACAAAAAAGGGCTTTATGCCCCGTGGAAGGGTGTGCACGTACACCTCATCATCAGGTCCATGCCAAGGATGGTCAGATCCATCAATGATCCAGGACCACGTAGGATCTTCTGAGATCCTGAGTTTTAACAGAACCACCCAAAGTCTGGATTGCTTAGGCTAGTGCCACTGATCTACAGGAGATCCCACACACAGAGCAGGAGAAATAAAGCACTAAGGTTTGCCTGCTAAGTGCTCCTTGAACAAACCTTTCATATAGAGGGTGAATCCTATCCAGATGCAGCCTGCTGTGGGATTTCTAATACTCCAAAATTACGGAACTCAGAGTTAATGAAGGAGGTGGTTATTAGTTTACTATAATTGCACCCTTCCAATGCTCGTTGTGGATTCTGGTATTCCCTGGGCAAAAGAGAAGGGTGAGATGGGTTGTATAATGTGTTATATGTATGTATACACATATAAGGGAGCTCCTGGGTTATCTATCTATCTATCTATCTATCTATCCATCCATCTATCCATCCATCCATCTATCTATCTATCTCCTCTGCCATCAAGGTTGAGAAAATGCTGCTTAAAATCAGGTCCTGCAAACAGTCACTCACTAAGCCAAATATGGAAGTTATTGTAACCAACAACCTGCTGGCATTTAGCATCCTTCCCCTTTCTACAGAACTGACTCTCTGTGTCATCTCTACCTATTAGTTATGACAGTTACATCACAACAAACCCCTTCTAGGCTACCGTAGTTTACAATGTACAAAGTTCTTACCATTTAGCTCTCTTATTTGACCCCTATTTACATCTTTTTGACGTAAAGGGGGGCCAAAATTCAGTGACCTCCCTAAAGTCACAGAGCCAAAGGGGCTGAGTGCAGAGTCTGATGATTGCTTTCCAGATTGTGCTACGCAATATGAAGAAGTGCTCATGTTAATATTTAGCCCTTCATTTCTGTTAAATAATACTAGTTACTTATACAATACACGAGGCTAAGCATTTTATACACTATACATACAACACACATGACTACACACACACACACACACACACACACACACACATTCCATTTCTTCTAATGCAGGCTTTGGATCCTTTTCTTCATCA
This sequence comes from Cricetomys ansorgei, assembly GCA_026225945.1. Lineage (NCBI taxonomy): Eukaryota > Metazoa > Chordata > Mammalia > Rodentia > Nesomyidae > Cricetomys > Cricetomys ansorgei. Next base: position 1,947,374 of record JAMJFZ010002229.1, read on the forward strand.
TTTTTGGGTTGGGTGTTTTGTTTCATAATAATCCCAGGAGTAACAGGCAGGTGAATGGTCTCCAGCAGTGTGAGCCCACCACAGGGAGAACAAGCCCAGCTGCATCGTGAGTGTTTCATATAAGGGAGATCCCACGCAGCTCTTCATGACAGGTGTGACTATCCCCATTTTAGAGCCAAGGACACTGAGGCTTAGAGATGATGAAACTACCCAAGGATGCCTCCAGCTCAGGCATCCTCTCCTAGACACCTGCTCTGCACCCTGAAACTACCCCAGTCACCTGCTTCAAACCCTCGCGGTTCCTACCACGCTGGTGAATAATGTTTGCTTGCAAATGTCTCCCATCCTGAGAGTGGCATCTCCAAAGGCAAGGGCACATCCAAATCTCCAAATAGTTCCTACTACATTCATGGACAAGAATGTCCATGAGCACAGGGAATAAGCACAGACTGAGATTTCAAAGACAAACCTGAGCCCTGAATGTCTTATTTGGTTCTGTCAACATGGCCCCTACATAGGCCAAGAATATACTTGTGCCTGATGGGGAAACTTTCCCTCTGCCTCAGGCTCATGCTTGCCTTTTCTCCCAGGTAAAACCAAAGGTGAACCAAACCTGTTCCCCAAACTCACAGCACCCGGAAGAAACCAGAGCAAGCTAAGCACAAACAGCAACACTTTCTCCCTCCAGTCTGCCTATGGAAAATGAACTCCCAATTATAAATTTCCCAAGAAAATTGCTACTCTATTGCACAGAGCAGGTTTTCAAGGCATTAACACCTTCTTGGTTTGCTTGCTTATTAGATACAGGAGTTGGGGCAGGGGAGAAGGGAGACGAGTATTTAGAAGTCTGTTTTCAGACCAATGAATCTAAAGAAATTCTCTTTATTGGTCTGCAAGAGGAGGTGGGGGTGGGGAGGCAGCACCAGATCTGATAAAGGAGATTAAATGGCCTCATACATCCGACAGCGAAGAACAGTCCCCATAGGAATCCCAAATCCTGCTGGTGCTAATAAAGAAAGCGATATTACCCCAGTAATATAGTGTACAATATAAGGCGCCCAGATGCCGGGTCCAGAGCACGACCTACATCTTCTGCAAACCAATTTGCTGTTGGGTTGGATGTGTAAAAAAGAATCCAAATACAGACGTTTTCTCTGAAAGAAGAATTGCTTCCCTGGCCCCTTCTCTTGGCCTCCCTGCCCCTCCCAACCCTGCTTCCCAGAGTGAGAAATGTTTCTAATCCACTTCAAGAGAAGCAACCGCCTCATGGGGCTATTGGGGAGACAGCTGGGATTCTTGTTGGGTTTCCAGTGGGGAGTGAGGGAGTGGGCCTGGAATCTGCAGTCAGACAAGCCAAGCCCACATCCCCATCTCTCCGTGACTAAGATGTGACCTTGAGCGTTTCCCTTGGCCATCTGAGGCGGGGCTCCACATCTACCATACGGAAGCCTGTGAGTACTGAAGATAACTCACATTAAGTGCCCAGTGCACAGGCTCACAAGCTGCCCTTAATAAGCAGGAACAAGTAAGTGTTGGTGGGAGCAGCCTCTAGCCACACCGCTTAAAGTCGGCCTCATTAAAACAACAGCACTTTTTGGGCAAGGATTTGGGGATAAGAGCAATGTGGGTTATTAAGAAGATGAACAGCAGCTTTGCCTGGTTTCCGGATTGCTGCTAACTGCACAGCTCTGAGCATCCAGTAGTGTTATTAGCATAGAGGAAGCATCATCAGAGCCCACCTCGCCCAAGACCTTCTAGAGCATTGAGGGCTCCAAGAAATGCCACAGCATATGTTCTGAACCGTGGGGTCCCCAGGGTATTAACATCTCCATTGATCTCACAAAAGTTTCTAAAAATGAGCAAGACTTGACTCCTTACCTTATTTGATGGATTTCAAAAGAAAAACTAAGTGAGCAAAAGTACCCCCAACAACTGAGGCTCAGAGAGTTGAGGGCCAGGCCTCCCAATCAAATCAGGGTAGTTCTGGGTTGCTTTCGACCGGCCCTCCTCGGCATATACCAGGTTCTGCCAGTACCATCAGCATAGCCTCTGACCCCTTCTGCACCTACAAGTATTCAGTTCAGAAATGCCAGTGTTATTTGACTGACTTTGACTAGAGGAGTAACGACGGATACACCACGCCTTTCCTTCACTGCACACTTAGAGTGGAAAAATGGGGAATGGTTTCACATGAGATGTTACTAGTTGTTTGTCTGTATTTTAAGCGTTCCTGGAAGATGGGTGTGTCACTGTACCTTGCAGATGACAGAAGGCTGACTCAGAGTTTACGTTCCCAGAGCTGCAACATGCACACAGAGCAGAGGCTGGGCACAAGGCGAGTGTGTTAGCTGCCCAGCACCACAACAAGACAGCCGAGAGAACGTACACAGAAGGAAGGTTTATTCCAATGTTTCCGAAGTTTCCATCCATAGCAGCTTGGGCCCATTGGAAACTGTGCTGAGGCAGAGCATCATGTTTGGTGCTAGAGCATAGCTCTCATCTCACTGTAGTCAGCAAGCAAAGAGAGGGGATGAGACCAGAGCCCCACCTCCATGTTCTTCAAGGACAAGTGCTCAATGGCTTGCTTCTCCCACCTCTCTACCATCCCAGCACCTCCTAATCCCACTGCTGGCTGGATATCAAACTTGTAACCCACAAGCTTTAGGGGACATCAGTGGGTGTGCCGTCCAGATCATCCAACCTCCTGCGCTCCCTCTCTCAGAGATGAATCTCCAGCGTCCACAGTTTCCTCTGGCTTCATTGGGAATACAGATCAACAACAGCCACCTCCACAACGCAGCCTGCACTGAGTGTTTGCTTTGTGTAAGGTCGTCCTGCCATCATCCTTTGCTTAGTCTCTGATCTACTCTCCCATCAGTGTCTTCTAGAAGAACCCAATGTCTATTGACAGCATCTATTGATTGCCACCAAGTACCGGAAACGGCTTGCCATGCTAGTTATGTAGATTCGTTCAATGCTTACGAGAATCCCATAAGGTACCTATTACTACCCAATCTTACAAACTATTCTGAGATTCTGTTTTCCCAATATGGCAGAGCCTTTTAGAAGAGGGATCACTTTCCAACGGAAGGTCCGCTCCCCTTCAACAATTATAAAATCTCCAAGGGAAGATCTTGTGTAGACAGACGAGAAGAGAACAGAGAAGGAAAGGAGAGGCAAGGGAGCCAAACAGGCACCTTCAGGCTTCTTAGCGCAGCAGCTGCATGAGATCAGGGAGACCAGAAGCCGCAAAAGGTCACATTAGTTTCGGAGGCTGAACGGGGAAAGTAGGACTCCAGAGGGATTGCTGTCCAAAGGAAACTTAGATGGACAAGGTACGCCAGTGTGGGGACCAGAATGCTTAAAGTTAAGATGTGGCTGAGAAACAGAGTCGTGTAGCAAAGGGGCCTGACAAATAGCATTCAGTTGAAGAAGACCGACTCACTAGGGTTCAAGCTGTGTGGGGCACAGTCCCAAGCCCAGCATCCATAGAACACTGAGGTCACTTTGTTCTGTAGCACAACCCATCAGGAAGCCAGAGCTAGGTGAAAATAGTCAAAGATGCCACAAGAAAGCAGATTAGGAAGATGTTACGCTCATGTCGCCTGGGGCCCTCATGCGGGAGGGGCTCCATTTTGCCCACAATACAGCTGCTCGTGGCTCCTCTACTGCCCCTTCTCCTCCCTCCCTGTGTTCTGTGTGCAGCAGCAAGCTTGCTGGGCTTAGCAAACACTCCAAGGCTTCTTCCTGTTGGACAACCTTTGCGTCCTTTCTTCCCCCTGCTGATAATTCCATCAACAGCAAGCTCTTTCTCTATGAGGTCACAAACTTAATGCATGCATCCATGCTTTAAAACAGACCATGGGCTGGTGAGATGGAGCTGATGGAAAGGTGCTTGCCTTGTCTGACGGCCTGAGTTTAGTCCTTGGAACTCATATGGCGGAGAGAGCTGACTCCTGCAAGTTGACCTTTACATGAACATTATCTCTATTTATCTCTCTGTGATACACACACACACACACACACACACACGCACACACAAATACACATGCACACATGCACGCATACATGGGCACATATACATACCTACTATACACACACATGCAGACATACACACTCACACACACACACACATACACACACGCATACATGGGCACACATATATACATACAACACACATACACGCACACATGCACACACGCACGTATACATGGGCACACATGCATACATACAATACACACACACATGCACACATACACACTCTCTCTCTCTCACACACACACACAAAGGCAAATAAATAAGAGTAAAAAACAAAAACATCGAGAAAGTGGCCTCCTCAGAGGGTGACCCTGAGGGCTGCCAGGAGCAGAGGACGTGGTCCATAGCTGGGATCAGGGATTCCTCAGAGCTCAGGTATCTGTTAGTGTCTGAACGTAAAATGTCCCCCACAGGCTTCTGTTTCTAAACACTTAGTCTGCAGCTGGTGACGATGCTTGAGCAGTGATGGATTTCAGACATGGGGCTGAGTTAGAGGAGGTGATTTATAAGGGGTGGGCCTTGAAACTCACACTCCCTTCTGGTTCTAGCCCAGACCTATCTGCTTCTTGCCCAGCTGCCTCTCACTCCGGCTGACATGGACTGAACTTCCCCACCATGATAGACTTAAATCCCCTGAAACCATGAGCCAAAATAAACTCTCCTCCAATAAGTTGTTCCTGCTACACATGACGTCAGAGCAATGCTAAAGTAACCAATACAGTATTGGGACGGGAACGACCTCGTGTTGTGGTAGATAGGCAGGCAGCCCTTGGCAGTGCGGTCAGAGGAAGGCGAGGCTGCGTTGTCTGAGTTGGCTCTAGAAGCTGGATGAGATCCAGGAGCAGCCTTGAACTATTTTGAAATGTGAATGCTGACGAGCTACTGAATGGTAGGTACAAGGCGATAAATGTGAGAAATGTTTTGTCGAGTGTGAACTTCTACATGAGCGTAAAGGATTGTAATTATTACTTTTTCTGAAGAGAAGAAAACAGTGTCTTTTATGTCTGTTTTGGAAATTAGGTGCCCATAATAGCAAATAAACCTAGAAGCATAGAATTTTCAAGCTTAGAATAGGTGTGTTCAAACATCCGTGAGCATCTAGAGACAATCGGATAGGCAGGGCTCCGGGACCCGGGTTCACGGCTTGACGGATAGGCAGGGCTCCGGGACCCGGGTTCACGGCTTGACGGAAGCAAGGCTCAGTGCCAAGGAGGACCCTGGGGGTGATTGGGACTTGGAGAATGGGTGTCTCATGAGCAGGGACATACCAAAGATGGTCTCAAAAAGAACGCAAAGAATGCCCAGGAAAGGAAGCACAGGACATGACACAAATGGGTGGCGAAGCAAGGCTTGGCCCCAAACCTCATGTGAACCCTAAAGGAGATAGATGGTCAGAGTTTCCCAGGCAACGAGAGGAACCGTAGGGGACCATGCCAAAGGTTACTTTTGACCACTCTGTTACACTTCCTGACCACTAAACATGGGATATAAAATCTCCAGAAGGGCCAACAGCGTCCCCTGACTGCAGTGGAGGGCCTGGGAGGGGAGCACAGAGCTCCCTGACTCTCGCCAGGCTGACTCGCTGACTTGCCACCTCACGGCACGCTGTCTGCCACATCCCCCCATCCTCTGCACAGCTCTCTCACTGCAGAGCACAGGCACCAAGACTGATGCCTTCGTTTCTTTTTCATTAAGTTGACAGGAGAAACGAGGTCACCTTCCTGCCCGTGGTCTTTCTCACCCCTAAAATCTAGCCAGGTCAAGAAGCCACCAGACAACCTTGCCTCCAAGCTGTTCTGCCAAAGGCTAGTAGATCTGGGAAAAGAATAACACATGGGGCTTTTAATTTTTAAAGAGAGAGCAAACTGGTGAAAAGACTTTAAAAATTGCTCCTAGCTCTTTGTGTAATCAACAGTCAGGCTGGGGGTCACCACCAATCCCCACATCTCTTGAGACACCCAGGCTTAGGAGCAGGTGGAGTATTTGTATCTAGAGCCAGAGAAAATTGCAGACCTGACCCCTGCTTTCCCTTTCCCGCGCTCAGAAAGTACCCACCTTTTTGATCTATAACAAAGCCCAGATTCACACCGAAGGCCTCGCTTTTGGCTGGCTAGCCCCCTCCAACAGCCTGACCATTAACAAAGGACCTACTCAAAGGACAAAGTGGCACTCTCCCTTCAAGGATTCTCTATGAGAACCAAGTGTATTACACGGGACAGTTTACGTCTGCAGGAAGACATCAGCTCCAGATAAATATTTGGTCTTGAGATTTACTGCTTTAACCTCAGTATAGACACGTTGCCAAATGCAGCAACTGAGCGTTTATGAAGCTGAGGCTGTGCTGAGTTTCTAGGGGGGGTAAACATAATAATATTAATATTGATCGGATATTTATGACATCTCCCACACTTTACTTGGTCGCTCTAAACCACGTACTGTCCCTGCAAAGCAGGAACCATGGCTTCAAAGTTGTAAGTGTGATGCGATGGATAAAATTACGGCTCAGAAGCCTGACAGACTGAGTTTAAATTCTATCCTGTGCCTCTTCTTAACTATGTGATCTTGAAAAAGTTACCTAGCCTCTCTGTTGCCTATGCGTCCTTGGCTTTGCCTTGGGTGGGAGTACTGTGGCAACTTTATTAGGTTTTGGTGAATTAACAACCTGACAGCACTTAGAGAGAGCCTAGCACACAGCAAGAGTTGGTGTGAGTTATCCTAGTTGTTGTATTTCCATTGTATATATGAAGAAACCGAGTTTAGAGATAGTGAGTTAGCCCAGATCCCAAAGCCAATAAAGGGGACTAGAAATATAACGTGGGACAGCTCTTCCAGCTCCATCTCAACCCCTTCACAGCCTGACAATGTTCTTAGTTAAAGATTAGGTAACACAGGTAAGACAGAAGAGGAAGATAATAAGGTTTCAGACCAACAAGGAGACATTGCTGTGACTTGTGGCTAAGACCCTGTATACACAGATGATAGACAGACATGAAACTCAATAAGTAAATATCTTATCAATAAATGAAGTTGTAAGCCCGAGGTTCGCCCTTCCCACACTGAGAACACAGTGTGAGGTGGGGTCTTTACAGCATAAGGCAGTGGCACTGAAAATACTGTGTCGATATTGATTTGCCCCTTCCTTAATATGACACACAGAAGGGGTGCTTTCATAGTCACCCCCTCTTCTCCTGTTCTCCTAATGTAAATTAAGTATAATGAAATAGAGAGAGGGCTCACCTGCCCCTGGGTTTAATCTCCCCAACAGGGAAAGGGGAGAGAGTGGGGAGAAAAAGCAGGGAAGAAAGACAGAAAACATGGAGGAGGAGGAAGGGAACACAGAAGACTACACTTTCAGTTCATGTAATTTCAGTATCTGTAGCAACCTGATGGGCAGGTACCTTAGTTGGGGTCTCTATTGCTGTGCTAGAACATCATGACTACACTGGCTAGTTTTATGTCAACTTGAACACAAGCTAGAGTCATCAGAGAAGGGAGACTAAATTGAGAAAATGCCTCTATAGATTAGGCTGTAAGCAAGCCTGTAGGGCATTTTATTAATTAGTGATTGACAGGGCAAGGCCAGGGCCCACCCCATTATGGGTGGTGCCATCCCTGGACTGGTGGTCCTGGATTCTATAAGAGAGCAGGCTGAGCAATCCATGGGGAGCAAGCCAGTAGGCATCGCCCCTCCATGGCCTCTGCTTCAGCTCCTGCCTCCAGGTCCCTGCCCTGCTTGAGTTCCTGTCCTGCTTCCTTTGATGATGCCCTGTGATGTGTGAGCATAAGCTGAAGAAGCCCTTTCCTCCCCAAGTAGCTTTGGTCACGGTGTGTCATCACAGCAATAGTGACCCTAAGTAAAACAATGACCAGACACAACTTGGGGAAGCAAGGGTTTAGTAAAAGGCAGAACAGGAGTTCAAGGCTCCAACCTGAAGACAGAAACTGGAACAGAGACCATAGAGCAGGCATCCACCATGCCAGCTGGCAGAACTTCAGCCTCCAGAGGGCTTCCCTCTCCCAGGCTCCATCATGATCTCCGACTCCAAGCACTCACGTCCTCTCCTCCTTGTCTAAAGGAATAGGCTCAGACCCTGATAAAATTTAGGAAGGTCACCCAGCTAGTTAAGGTGCAAATCCAAAGTTCAGAAAATCTCACTCCTCAATCTGGGATCTCCCCTCCCCAGTACACTAAGTCCTGGACCACAGACACTGGAAATTGAGAAAGAACTCTCCATGTTAGCTCTCAGAACACATGACAGTTTCTCACCCCAGATTGTTCTCAGCTCAGTATGAAAACATATAACAGAGTATGAATGCCTGAGTGAAAGAAAGACCTAAACTTAAATTATTCCAAAACGGCAAGCTATTGTCAGTGATTGACAGCCAGTCTCGACACTCACCAGTGACAGCCACACACAAAGTACGCCTTCAAAGAGAGCTCAGTTTTCTTCAATTAGCGGAGCTGAAATGAAACCATTTAGGAAATTATACTATTGGGTGACTGGTGGATTTTAAATACGATGAGAGAAATCAAGGCTGGGGCTGATGATAACCATCAGCGGAGCTGTGGCTCTCGGATATGCCTGGCTTGGGAACAAGTGAGTCTTGGAACCCACGCTTGCCCACCTCCCTGCCATGGGTGCAGCCTGAACACATTCATTCAACTATCGTGGATCCCGTGCTGCACACAAGAGCGCTGGCAATAGCCAGAGGGTCTAGTCCCTGCTCCTGCTGACTCCCACACAGTACAGAATACCTTTGTGATAGGTAGCACAGAGGGGAATGCAGGGTGATGGGGCAGAGCAAGAGGGAGACCCGTAAAGATGAAATTCCACAGTGCATGGGAGACTGTCACCTGTGGCATAAATGCCAGCCCAAGGGGCACCATGCTTAGCCAGGGTGGCCAGGGCAGAGGGTAGGTGGCCATAGAAGGAACGGACCTCTGTTCTGCTGGAACACCTACCCATTTGCCCTGGTGTCCTAGGATAACAGCTCTGGAGAGCTGTGAGGACTCAAGTTTCTCATTAACATCCACTCAACAAGCCCTATTTCCAGTTCCAGGATGTCCAAGTCTGGGAAGAACCAAGAATGAGGTGCCCACAGGGGACTGCAAGTAGTTCCCTGGGATTAGGTTCCCTGGACCCAGTCCTCAAGGAGGAACACGTCACAGGGCAAGCTTCCTCCCAGCCAAGCCCAGGAAGTGATACCTGTGACCTTCACTCAGCTCCTGGACTCTCTAGGCACAAGTTCTAGGAATATGGACAAAGGAAACCAGAGAAAGACAGGCATCTATTGAGTTGGGAGAGAAGTGCAGGACAGACTGACTTCTCAAATGGATCCCAGTGGACTAAGAAACGAAGATTCGATCTCATCCCTTGAAGTCTCCGAATAGCTGTGTAAAGAACGAGTCAATCCCCCTCCTTCCCCCCTCAAGCTGTTCCCTACACCCCACCTCGCTACCTCCACCTGTGTCTGGGTGGAGTCAGGCACAAATTGTAATGCTATTTGATGAAACATTACTCTGAGCCAGTGCTCCTCTCCCTTCACGCCCACCAGCACCCTCAGCCGTGGTGATGTCCTAATTCAAAGCCTTTGCAAGTTAATTTCTTCCTGACCACCTGCCCTGTAAGAGTAAAAGGAGCAGGAAACGAAGTTACCCCAATGCAGGAACAGGCGCACACCCTCAGTCCAGGAGCCTGTGTGTTCAGCCTTGTCTCATCATTGTTCACTTTGCCTCCATGTCGATTGGAGAATGGGGGAGAAAGAGAGGAAGTAGTTGTCTCTCCCCTGTACTTGTGACGCCATCCTGTACCGATGGTATGCCACAAGACCCAGGACTGAGAGGGCTTGAACTGAACCCCCTAACCTCCCAGGCACCCAAGCTAAGGGCTGGCTAGAGGCTGTGCAGACTCACAGTCTGACAGAACTTGTGTCCCGGTTTCTCATAGGCAGGCCCTTGATGGTGAACAGGGCCCAAGAGCGGCTCCAAGAGGTCTCCACTCTGCTAGTCATGGGGTACGGGCAGCCCAGAAGCCCAAGAAGGGAACTCCAAGGTTAGAGAGGGCTATCACATGCGGCCAGATTCAGCCAATTAGAGCTAATTAGCCACCTGTAGATGAGGAGCCCCCAGAGGAAGAGCCTACTGTTGGACTTTTGAGAGGCCTGCGGATGCCCCTCTGCCTGTGACCTGCCCTCCCACCCTCAGACACACAGGCTCTGACTAATGAGCTGAGGCTACAGAGGGAGGAGGCTATGGGGGAGGGGGCAACCTGCCGAGAAGCACTTTTTTTCTAATAAACTTTCCGGAGCCACGGTTGGATTCTCCCAGGAATGTAGCCCCAGGTGCTAAGGGGCAGAGGCACACAGCAACAGCTCATTTAGCAGGGGACAAATGGCCTCCTTTCCGACCAACAGATAAAATATCATGCTCAGACAGGGCCCTATGCAAGACAGGAAAAACGCAGGGGTGGGGAGGAGACAGCACCTACTCACTCCAGATAGCCTGTGATGGCTTCGGGGAGGGAAAGGCAAGGTAGTGCCTCTTTCAACCAACCCCGAAGTCAAAAGCACAGTATGTGGGTATAATACCGCAATCAAGATGAATGTTAGCAGTCACAGGACTTACGAATGTACACATGAGTCCACACTTACGTCTGCAAGCAACATCTCACAGCGGCTTCAAGGAGCAGGAGAGAAAAGAAACAGCTTCCCTACCTTACAGAAAAGCATACGGGGACAGGGCCAGACAGCTGGAGCCTGAGCCCAGATCACACAAGCCCAGCACCAAGGTCATGACTCAAATCAGACCTTTGCATTCCAAGCCCAGACTTTTTATGTCTATGTTTGTTTGCTGGGGTGTTTTGTTTTGTGATCGCAATATATTAAGACTAGAAAACCAGAGATATTAAATACCAGTAGCTTACTCGTTTGTTACACACACATACACCTTTCTCTCTTCCACTATACTACAGTTTAAGCTCTGACAATGAAAACTATTTATGTAATAATAATAATAATGTTGTCCCTTTAAAACAGCAGATACCAGCTACTTGGCTGCTTTCAGTTCTTTTAAGGAGGTAAGGTGGAAATGCTGGTGTGGTAGAGAAATGGGCACAGGAGAGTCAGTAGTGCTCCCTGCACACAGTAGGGGATCAATTACTGCTCACAGGAGAGTCAGTAGTGCTCCCTGCACACAGTAGGGGATCAATTACAGCTCGCTGAATTGAAAGTAGTGAAATAAGCTCAGAGCCACAGGGAGGAGAGAGGGGAGGCATTCTGTGGAAACTCTGGGTAAGACACTCTGCTGGGAGTTTGGCACAAAGAAGGCATTAGCCATCTTCCAAGCTGGTTCCTGACACCAGCTGGAAGTCCCCACTGTCTTAACACCATTGGCACAGAGAGAGCACAGCAGGACACCAGCTTCCAAGCAGTGCCCGGGGAGTTGTCTGACCTTCACTGCAGGCCTGACATTGTGTCACCTCAGTGTCACATTTTCTAGAGCACAGAGAAGGTTGGAAATAAGGCGGAGCTGTTAGTAAAACGTAAAACCCAGTGACAGTACAATGGCTGAGGTCTGGTGCCAGGAGGCACTCTCTCTCAGTGCCACTGGCTTTTACCACGTGACTTTGCCTGAAGGTGACTTCTGACAGTTTATCTGTTTTCACCCTTCAAGGCACTCACTGGTGGCTTCAAAGCACTTTGAAGTATGCGGGGGGGGGGGGGGGGGGGGGTGTAATACCCAGATCACCACGTCACACACCCTGGGCCCCAAAGTGCCCTAGTAATCATAATCACCTACTGGACACCTGCGATCATCGTCATCATCATGGTCAAAATAGCCAACTTTCTCTCTTTCTCCTGGATTTCATTGGAGCACCATGTACCGTTTTATTGAACCTTTGAAAATAACCTTGCATTGTTTAACTTGGCGGCTGTGCAGTGGCACGGTGACAGGGTCACATGTTGGCTTCTAGAGCCTGTGGCCTTCGCCAGCACTCTTTTGCTCATTTGCATACTCACGGCATCTTAGACATCACACTAGTGGCTGGGATTCAACACCAAGACGGTAGCAAGGGAACTCTCGGAAATTCAGACAGACAGATAGACCAAAGTTCACAGGGGCTTTGGCTGTGTGTGGAATGGAGCACAGAGGACTTCTCAGAGGGAATGACAGCCCAGTTTGGGAGGGGAGGTAAAACTTTGTCAAATGACAGATGGAGGGCAGGAACAGTGTCGCTGTGACAGGCAGCACAGGGACAGAGACATAGAGGACACCGGCAAGGGTCTCCTCAGCAGTGGGAGAGAAGGGGAGAGGGAGCAGGTAAGGAGAACACTGAAGAGCAACGAGACTGAGAAGCCAGGGTATGGATGGAGGACAGCTTTTTGAGGTCGAGGAGTTCGGAGTTCGTCTTGAAGGCCATAGTGGTTTCTGGAGTTTTCTGAGCAAGTGTGATGTTCTGAGGAAACATTCACAGCACACTTCTACTCTACTCTATAAGATCACAGCCCTTCCAGCCTGTCCCTTCCAAGGGGGCGGGGCGGTGATTTATCTTTCCAGGAAAACCAGGGACAGACAGAATGTGTAACCACAGCAGATATGCTAGGCTCATGCGGCACCTTGCCTGCCCTACATCCTTGCTGTTTTGTACTTCCACAGAAAGGACCCATGACCATGGAGTACTCAGGGACATTAGCTGACATGTTTGCATGTGGCTTGGAAGGATGAAGTCAAAGCAGGTATACATTAGTGCATAGATCAGTAATTCGCAACCCGTGTGTCATCACCCCTTTGGGGATTGAATGACCCTTTCACAGGGGTCACCTAAGACCATCTGCATATCAGATATTTACATTACAATTCATGATAATGGGAGGGGGTGCTGGTGGTTCAGGCCTTTAATTCCAGCACTCGGGAGGCAGAGGCTGGTGGATCTCTGAGTTCGAGGCCAGCCTGGTTCTCAGAGTGAGTTCCAGGACAGCCAGAGTTACAACAGAGAAACCCTGTCTCAAAAATAATAATAATTTTATGATTGGGGTCACCACAACATGAGGAACAGTACTGAAGAGTCGCAGCAATAGGAAAGCTGGGAACCACTGGCATAGAGTAACTCTCAGAACAGCTTGGATGAAGAACTTCCCCCTGTCCCTAGAAAGGGAGTTGTGCTCACCCCAGCAGTCTCAGGGTTGACCGTCAACTCCAAGTGGGGCTCCCAGGCCACTCCATAAATGCAGTGGGTTACCCAACACCCTGATGAGTCTCTCTCAGCTAGGAGGATGCCACTTGCATCCAAGAACAGTGCTCCGATCTGAGTTCTTTTCTGTGCTCCTCCATGAAAGGCTACCCATTCACTCTGCGAGGAACAAGAAGAACCATTCCCATCAGCTTAGACCTATTTAGAAAATGCCAGAAGCCTGATAGAGCTATTAGCCTAAAGTCTCTGATCAATTTTTAAGAGAAGTACGACTCATGGTCATCTTTGTCTAAATCAGGTTTACCTCTTATTTGATTTTTAACTTGAAGAGAGGAAGGACGTGTTTATACTTCTGCCCTGGAATCCTCCCTCTCCTTTCAAAATGAAATTGCTTTTCTACTTTGCAAACAGGGAGAGCAGTTGTCATTGGCTTGGCTAGAGGAAACTCAATTCGAGAATCAGTCTCGAGTAAGGGAAGCTTGTTTTCCTATTAATCAGGAAATAGGAGCCTGTGGTGTGTAAAGACTTCAGGTTGGAGACGATGCAATTTGTTGATTGCCAGGGGATCCTTCTTCATCAAAATGGGCAGAATCCACAGCCCTCAAACTCACTTGTGTTATTCCCAGGAGGCTGATTTCCCCCTTGACTCTCATTGAGTTGTCCCAACACACCTGCTTGCAGGGCACTTGGCCTCTACACCTGAACCTCTCAAAGCTGGAGATGGAAGTTCAAGAAGAACTAAAAACTGACCTTGGGCAGAGTCATAAAGAACTAGACAGGACGTGGGCTAAGTTAGAGAAAAATCAGCCAAGAAGACCAAACGTTCCCCCCAGCCCTGAATCATTGGCTAGTTCAAATCTCATTCCTTGCATTTTTCATTATTAGAACAAGGAGGGAAAGACTGAAAACCAAGCTGTTCTTGCTAAAGCTATTCATACCCCTCAGAGCAGGGGGTGGGTACAAAGGAAGTGCGTGACAGCTGCCTTATACACAAGTGCTGGCAGAGAGGACACCAGAATGACAACAGTCAGCTCTGCCAATACCCGTTCCTCTCATCTGACACAAGTTCATTCCATATAGAAAAAATAATCCTTAGTCCCTCTTCTGTTAGGAGTGAGGACGTAAGACTAAAGTGCAGGTGCAACTCCTGGCCACGTACTTAAAATGTAAATGGGAGCCCCTCTTCTGCTCCCTTTCTCCCTTCCCACCATCTGACAAGAATGAGGATACAGTGATGTCACATTATGGATCATGAAGCCAGCATGACATCCTAGGGATGAGGAAGCATCTAGTTAAGGAGCCGAACCTATACGGCCTCCCGGATCACAGCCTTCCTGTGGGCTGAGACTTGTACAAACTGATAAATACATCCCTGTTACTGTAAAGATACCTTTAAAAACACTTTGTTACAAGCAATTGGACGATGTGCTAACTAGTAGAGAGGACACATCTCACTAACATCCTGAGTTACCACATCAGGAGTCTCACTTCAACAGAATACAGTTGCAAAGAAAGAAGTAACAGCAGTACAGCAAAAGTTGTGTTTCTACCGGAAAGTGGCGCTCTTCACACAGGGGCAAGGCACTCAGGCCAAACCCGCTAACTATGAACTTATCGCCTACCAATATTTCAAATGGGTATTTTTTTTATTATATTAATCCACAGCTATTACAAAGATGGGTAGAAACAGAAGAGCGCTAAACATAAAACCAGATCAGCGGACAATACCAAGACATGAACTTGTAATCTGACAGTGAAGGAGAAGATGCAGAAATATAAACCACAGATACGAGAAGTTTTAATCCACACACAAAAATATGACTTTAAAATCCATGTGGTCACATGTCTGGGGCTATTCTTATTTAGAGGCAAACGGTCATGTGCCTCTACATAGTCCATAAGCATATCAAGTATATAGCACAGCGTAGTAACGGATGTTCACAACGATATTTCTGAATCATTCTATTTTGGAAAACGTGGAAGTAATTCATTTATAAGTATTTTCAGAACATTAGTCATCGTGAAACTTTGCTTATTTGAAATATCTTAGTCCATGTGACACCATTCACATAAATTATTCCACACAGATCATGGTTAGATCACTGTTAGCCCATGTATGGTCAGTGTTTATGGTCATCTGTTTTCTATATCCACTTCTCCAGGCCTTGTCGTGAGGTAATGACCTAGAGATGAATTACATACCCTGAATGTGGGTCTGGTCAATGCTGCTGTCAAGAAACTCCTAGTTTGTGTCTCCTGGTTTAGACACAAGCAAACAGATCATTATAAATTGGATCACACCTCCATGTGGGGAAAGATACGTATGCTATAGATAAATGAAAGAATAATCACCCACTACCATATAAAAGGCGCTCTAATGAAAGGAGGCACACCGCCTGAAGGAACATTGGGCAAAGATGATGAATTAGTCAATCCAAGTCTCACAATGAATGTGAAAAGTCATTCGTGCCTATCAGACCCCTAGAAAACACAAAGCAGGGTAGCAACGCAATACCTTACCTGTGCGGTTCCGGGGAAAGGGAATGATCACGCATGCTGCCAGCAGGTGGGGGAAAGGTTACTTTGCACATGTGAAGGGAAATGTTGAGTTAATGCATTCCTTCCAGAGTAACATGGCGCCATCTACTACACCTGAAAAGAGACTTATCCTTCAGCTCAGAGAAATTACTTTTGGGGATCTGCTCATACAAGTTACAGCATCAGTAGAAATAATAAATGTACAAGGCTGGCAATTTCAGCCATCGTTTATAAAAATCTGTGAACAAAATTAAATTCCTGTCAGTAGGGAAATGGTTGAAAAATCTGTGGCATATTCATTCTATTAAAAATTATACAGTCGTTGACGACAGCAGTGTATCTATACCAACTGGCTTGAGGAAGGCTGCTATGGGGGGGTTCTGTGTTCCAACACACATATGTATAAATGATAATAGAAGAATAAAATTAGGTCGTTAAGTTAATTGGTAAACAATCAAGAAGCTATGAGAAAGTAGATGTCCAAGATAAAATAATAGAGCGTTAAATATACCTACAGATGTGCATGCACATATACGTACATACACATACATTAGTCACAAAATGATGGGTAACACTGAACTAGAATTCAAGTGAATTTTACTAACACCTTGTCTTTCTATTCTTCACTTTTACAACTGACTTCTATCATTTATGTGTTATAAAATGATAAGGAAATAAAACCACCCACAGCAGTAGTAATCAAAAGAGTTCCTGCAGGCCAACGTAGCTAACCTAGTAACTAATGTAACAGACTAGGGCATGCAGAAGAGGTGTGCAAAGAAAGTGTTCTATGCAGGAAAAACTGCAGTGTTGGGGGAGGCAGAAATCAGAGATTAGCCTAGGGATCTCAGCTCAGATACGGCAGAAAGCTCAAAACCCAGAAACAAATAGCTGAAATTCTGTGTCCATAAAAGTCCTACAGCTAGGAAACAGAAATGGTCACCATAATGCATTTACAAAATGATCTTTACTTAACATTGACAAATGAAAACAGCTTGGCTTTTAGCCAGCTCCACAAATGGACAAATATTTTGAGTGCTTAGGACTCTGTCCAGGGTGACACCATGTGTTATACTCAAGATGTAAACTTCAGTTTGGTAACATTTTCATCTTAAACCCTCCTTCCTGTCACTTTCCAACTTGCCTGTAAATATTTTCTTGGAGAGAAATGTCACCAAAAGATCTAAGCTCAAGCTAAGGGGGGAAAAAAAGGTCATTTTGAAACACAAAGCTGCTGCATTCTGCATGTTAACTAAACAAGAAGTCTGAAGACCTGTGGCTCGGAGCTCATTTCAGGGGGAAAAAAATGCTTTCATTTATTAAAAGCCTATGAATAGAGATGAATTCTTTATTTAGTATTCACACTTGTTTAATTCTGCCTGTCCCCATGTGCTTTGTCAGGTGAATTAAAAGGTTATCTAATGTCACCAAGCCACCTGTTCACTGCAGTGTGGCTGTTTGGGAATCTAAAAGGAATTCTTTTTGGTAATATAGGATACCTGCACTGTCCCCAGTAAGAAAAGATCCCGAGAATCACTAACAATACCACCTCCTTGTGCAACCTAAAAGGTGACACACCCTGGTCCTCAACCTGAGAAATGTTCTCTCTCTGCCATAAGGTGTCTTTCACTCTCTAACCCAGGCTTCCAATCACAAGGGAGCCAATTTACCTATTCCCACCGCTCTACTATAATGCACGGCAGGTGATGTTATTATTATCTTTCTAAGGAATTGAAAGAGATAAACAGAACATCTGGCAGCTCTTCTTATACCTGACAGCTCAATAGGAGACAAAGACAGTAGGGAAAACTCAGGTCAGTGAAACACAATACTTTATGTTTTTAGACAGTGGTCCCGCTGAGCATTGAGATAATAGGAAAAACTACGAGAAGGTGTTCATGCTTTCATGCTTTGCTGGATGTTAAGAGCAGCAACAAGGACCCATGAAAAAAGTCCAGAGGAAGGAACCTAGAACAGGCACTAACGTCTAACGAACAGGGTGCCAATCCCAAGCTTTGTCCCAGTAGACATGAGACTCCCAGCCTTCTAGAACCTCACAGAGACTCAGTTTCCTTATAGAAAAACATTAAATTGATTTGAATATAATGGAATAGCATGAGAAGTACCCATAAGCAAAAGATAAAGCACATCCAGTAGAGACAGCTGTTGTGAAACGATCAACAATGCAGCTGCCGATGATGATGTGAAGATGATGGTGATGATGATGGGGTGGTGGTGGTGGTAATTATGGTGGCAGTGGTGACAACAGTGGTGATGGTGGTGATGATGGGGTGGTGGTGGTGGTGGCGGTGGTGGTGACAACCAGTGGTGATGGTGATGATGGTGGTGGAAGCAGCTCCCAGTGCTAAGAAACAGTAGGATGCCACAGAATCTTATGCAATTGAGCAGTGGGGAGCACAAGCTAATAGCATTTAAATCCCAGATCCACTGACTGGCACCTCGTGTTTTTCCATGTGGAACATGAAGACGAACCAAGTTAACACATCTGAAGTCTAGAGGGCAGAACCTTGCACATCATAAATGTCTCCTTCTCTTAAATAGAGCGGCTGGACAGAAGGCTCTGCAAGGCTGCGTTCTGTGGTTCATGTGGTTAGGATCAACAATCCAGAAGCAACTCTGCCCAGTTGGAAGAGCACAGTCTCCAGTTTCCTGGGACCAAAGGGCCTGAGACCCAGGGGCAGGCTCTTTCATGCGCCAGCTATATGATTCAGGACAAGGTGCTCAATGTCTCTGATCCTTGGCTACTTTTCTACCTATTAAAATCTCAGCAGAGACTTCCTTCCTCCTTGCGAGGTTGGCACTGTTCAACTGAGAACAGAGAGAAGGCCCTAACGCTGTTCACAGGATTGATTACAAGGCTAGAATGAGAGAAGGGCAGATACAAGTTCAACCAAGTGTCTGACTTACAAGAAGCTGGCAGTAAGTGGAACTGTAGTGTATTACCTTACACAGGAGACAAAGCTCTATCAAATCCAAGCTCTGAGGGCCTCCAGTACCTACTGCCCCACTGACAAAGTATCCCAATACAGAGTTTGCAACCATCCTACAGGATCAGAAGTTAAACCTTCAACTATTCATCAAAGTCTCAAGCAATGTGGTTCTAATTCGAAGACCCCAAAACACAGGTGAGTGGGACTAGAGGATAGAAGGCTCTCTTAATAAAATTGTCCCAGAAAATGTTGACCCTTCTAGCGCTTCAGTTTCCAGACATGAGTGCCAGTAAAGCCACCTCTTTCCAGTAGGAATCACTATAACCATCCTTCATGCACACCCTTGAGTCGCTGCACTCAAGCAAAGGCAGAGGCACCCTACTCCTTTCTGGGATGAGCTCTCGCATGCAAGGAAACACAACTGACCCATGGGCTTAACCACCTGGGCTCAATACTCTCTCCCTCCTCCTGGCTCTAGGGGCTTGACTAATGCATATTTACTTGTCAGACATATATTTTTTTTTCTGTAAAAAGAAATCCACACCTGTCTTAGTTACTTTTCTATTGCTGTGAAGAGATACAATGACAAGGGCAGTGTATAAAAGAAAGAGTTTACTGGGAGTTTATAATTTCAGATGGCAAGTCTATGACCATCATGGGGAGGAGAATGGCAGTAGGCAGTCAGGCAGGCATGGAGCAAGAGCAGGAGCTGAGAGCTTATATCCTGATCCAAAAGCATGAGGCAGAGAAAGAGAGCTCAACTGGGATTGGCATGGGCTTTTGGAACCTCAAAGCCCACTCCTGGTGACACACCTCTTCCCACAAGGCCACACCTCCCAGTCCTTCCTAAAACCAACTAGAGACCAAGTATTACAATGGATGAGGCTATGAGGGCCATTCTCCTCCATCTAATATCGTCTCATTATCTCCTCCCGTAACAGCAACAACTCATCGGAAAGGCAACTGAAGGCACAGGCTAGGAGACTATAAACTTTCATGCTCTGAGCAGATACTGGGTACAAGAAACTAAATTACAATACCCGTGTCTGGTGCCCTCAGATCTACGGAGAGCAAAACAGAAAGAATACAGACAATAAAATGAGGATCTTCTGAGTTTAAACCCAGACTCTCCTATCCTTTACTTCTATGACTTGGCCAATTGACACAACCTCTCGAAGTCTAGCATCCTTCTTTTGTAAAAGTAAAGTTTGTGAGGCTGTCACAGAGGACAGCACTCGGTGAGACTATTTAATGTAATTTTAAAATAGACTCAATTCATATGAGTGTCTGTTGTTTAAAGCGATCCCAGTGGCTTGCAGTGCTTTTGTCTTCCACAGTTGCTAGGCACCGTCCACACGTGCATCTTCTGCCTTAGGAGCTCGTGCGTACCTGTACTCCATGATCCCCAGATACGATCTAGACAGGAAAATGTGGCATGAAGGCCAAACGTTTAGTAACGTGTGCTCAACACAGAGGGCAGATATTTAAATAGGCAAGGGGGGATTGTAGCATGTATCTTAACCCTAGTCTATCATGTGAACTCTGGAAAAATTATATTATTTTGTAAACAAAAGAAAATAGAGTAAGAAAAAATAAGAACTGGGTGTGGGAGTTCACACCCATAAACCCAGCACTCGGGAGGCAGACGCATGAGGAATCCTGTGAGTTTAAGGGCAGCTTTGGCTAAGAGGTGAGTTCTAGAATAGCATGAAGGCTACAGGGTAATACTCTCTCCAAAAAAGGAAAGAGCAAAAGGGAAAGCAGAGAAAATAAAAACCAGCAAGATAATGTCAAGGCCACTGATTATCGTTTAGAAGCCCCTCAATGAAATGGTCGTTCAACTTGAATCATATGCCTGTGCTAACTGTTGTGGTATGCCATGGTATGAATGAGGAAAATGAACTGTCCTTGGAAGATACAGACGCTGAAAACTCCCAACACCCACTCCAAAGACATGTGCAACAAGAACCGAGGGAACAGGAGCTCCACACAAGAAAAGGGTCTGTGCATGATGTGCCTCTTAAGACAGCTCACTAGACTGAAGAACAACAACGTGGTTTTTAAATGGGTAAAAGTAACAAAGGTACCAGGTACACATTTAATGCAAAAAAATAAATAAATAAATGCATATGCAGAAACATGTGGACACAAGTTTGACATGAATAAATATGTGAGGGATTCAGTACAACTGTGCTTGTGTGTAACTGTGTGTACGCTGAAGCCTGTGTCACTGTGGCTAAAGGAACTATGGGGGTGTGGTCCTGTGTACATGCGATTTGGTGTGTGAGTATGTACGTGCATGTGTGAAGGTTTGTGAAACTGTGCTTTATGTGTACATGTGCTTATGTATTTGTGCATACATACATGTGCATGTTTGAATAATATACTATGTATTTGCTTCTGAGTAAGATTATGTATATATACAAGAGGGTGAGATGCTGTACGTATAGCTTGGTGTGTAACTGTGGGACGGATGCAGTACGAGCATATGTGGTTCCCAAGCGGGTATGTGTGTCAGGATGTGTGTGATGGTATAAGCATTACTTATATGCCTGTGTGATTGTGTGTGATCCTGTGTGCATGGGTATGATGCTGTGCAGTACTGGGTACAAGTGTGCGAGGGTGTATGCGTTAAACACATGTGTGGAACATTGGGAGGGAGGGAGGAGGCCAGACAGTAAACGGCCTTGAAGTCTGTGGTCAGGAATTTGAATAATATGCTCTAGGCAGTAGGGTTCCCTTTATGGTTTTGATCTGAGAAGAAAGGTGATCAAAGGCATGTTTTAGAAAGATCATATCAGCTGCAGACAGCCTGTTGGGGGGGGAGGGCAGAGGAGAGCTGGAAAGTTCAAATGATGCCTGAACCGGGATGAGGAGGCTGGAGAAGACGAATGCTTGGCTCATTTTCCTATTACCTCCCCATCCTTCACTTTATTTCCCCGAGGTTAAGTAAACAATACGCCTTAAAAAAAAAAAAAAAAGCTGTCCATTCCATGCAAGAAAAGATTCCCAAACTAAGAGACGTCCTTCAAATCATTAGCTGCTCAGCCTCACTTGACCCAGTCCAAAGCCAGCTCCTCCCTGGGCACAGTAGCACCACCCTGCAAACATACAGGTCCTGGCCCCCACTCTGCCAAGGGGACACCCCAGGCCAGGATGAGATAGTGAGAGATGGTGTCAGAGGCCTTCGGGGAGGTGACACTTACTTAGAAATGCTCACATCGAATGTGCGCTCCAAGAGCAAGGCTGTCTGAACTCTTGTGGTGCAGTTTGAGGGCTTCTTACACTTTTTTTTTTCAAGCCAGATGACAAGACAAGACTGGCTTCAGATGAGCACTGTTCTCTTTCTCTTGGTGCTAATGTTATTATTTCTGCCCCTGTCCCCCGAATCTCCCTCTCCTCACCTCTTCTGCCCCCCCACCTCTCCCTCCTCTTTCCACCTTTCTGCCTGTATGGGAAATCTCGAGGGCTCTCAGTCTCTCCGTTGCTCACCAATGCCATTCCACCACCACCTTTCTCCCCCACTCTCATCATTCTCCTCCCAGACTTCTTCCTCCTCTAAAAGAAAAAGATAACAACAAAAAAAACCTCAATGTTAGGAAAAGATGGAGGTCTTGGCTAGCACCAGAATCTACAGCTACAGTCACTGCCGAGCAACTGGCTGAGCCCAGCGTCTAGGGATTAAAAAAAAAAAAAAAAATCTTGACAAACAGCAAGCTTTGAAGGGTGACCACTCACTTTGAAGAAAATAAGAGTGGCCTATGGCCAGCAGTTGCCCCTGGACACCAGTATCACTAGGCAGTCTCTCCGCTAGGCAATTCCTATTTGCTAAGCAGCCCCAGCCAGCCCCTCCCTCTGCACTGGGAAGGGGGGTGGCCCTACGTGGCACTGCCCAGCTACTCCTCCCACCCGGCACAGCAGAGGGGGGGAGCTATAAAATTCACAACCAGCTACTGTCAGCACTGTGGGAGTCGCAGAGACCAGTGGGTGGAAGCTGATCAGATCATGGGTAGAGATGGGGGCCCTGACGCTGAGAATCAAAGGGATCCATTTCTGGAAACCTCAGACAGAGGACCTGTTGCAAAATCGTATCTGTCCGAGGCTTTTGCCTTCTGAATAGGATTCTACTACTACCTCATACGCAGGTGGCTAAATAGATAGAAGCAGCTTAAGATCGGTACAAAAGGGGTTAAAAAGCACACGGTGCGTTTGGAATCTACTACATGCACCCTGGAAAGGAGATGTGACCGGCAAGTATGTAGAAGAGGAGGCTGCAGTGGTGGAGGGCTCTAAGCTCTGAAGACCTTTTTAATATGGCTGTATTGTAATACTGCAGTGCCAAACCCCACCAGTCATTCAAAAAAAAAAAAAAAAAAAAAAAACGCCTCGCTATGCAGCAGAACTTCCCAGCCCTAGAAACATATTGTCTCCCTTTTGCACCCATTTAATAACGGTTTTATTTAGCACAATTTGGGGAGATATGTGTTCTGCTAGGCACTGTACAGAAAGCTCTGTCTGCAACGACACGATTTTTCCTACATGAAACTAAAATGCAATCCTCTAAACTCAGCCTCCCAAAGCGCAGCAAAGCCACTGCGAGGAGCTGTAATTCCCGGAGGGAGGCCCTTGGGGGTGGGGGAATCAGTCATACAAGGGGACACACCTTTCCTCCAAGTGGTTGGATATACCATGCTGCCCACAAAGTCCACCCCCACCCCCTCGACTGTGCTGTCAAGGGTTAATTTCCTCAGCAAAAACTGAAACACACCACACACACACACACACACACACGCCTCCTCCATTGACACCACCACCACACATTTGAATCTTCTTAATCTTAAATTCCAAAAATCTCCCCACATGTTTCCCATCAGCCCTACCTCGGGGGAACAGCCACTGCACCTGTTCGATTCCCGCCTCATCACCGGTGGAAGCCCAGAGAGCCCAACATAATTATTTTCCTACAAGGTTATGCCTAATTGGCCACTAACCTAATTGATTAATCATCTCATTTTTCAAAGCAGCATCCAAAAGTCAAGCTAGCGAGGAGACGGGAACACATGAACGCGATGGTCGAAGGGGGGGAAAAATGCAGATCCAGGGAAAGACGCTAGGCCAGCTGTACCGAAGTGGCCAGAAATGAAAAGCAAGCAGGACTGGAGCAGGGAAATACGTGAGACCCCAGGAGGACTGAGCCAGGAGTCTCGAAGCTGCCAGAGTCCAGCAGCCTCCAACAAGGATGAAGTTGCTTTCCCCGGGGACCGAAGGGTTAAATGCTTGTGCGTCAATGCAGTCTCATCTGCGCTGGGGATGTGGATGGGGAGCAGAATCCACTGGTCCCCTGCTTAGGCAAATCCCCCTGGGAATCCTGAGGGTCGCCCTGGCTCTCTGGCCACAACTTACACCTCGGTGCGCGGCCCTTGCCTGCGCCTTCGCGCGCTACCCAAAACTTTGCGCACACTGCGGCCGCCGCCTGGCCGCTCTGCGCGGCGGAACGCGCCACCAAGTCCAAGTGCTGCGGGCAGCCCTTCCTCAGTCACCCGCGCTCGGCTCTGGGCTTCAGACTTTTCCTCCGCCTCCAGTCCGCAAGCAAGGGGCTCCCTCGTGGCTGCGGGAACGCGCCTCCCGGCCCGCAGTGCCCACCGCGGCCTCAGCGCTGCAGACCACCACCCTGCAGGGTCCCCCCCCCCCAGGGCGCCCACCCGACGGCTGGAAGCCTGTGGCCACCCTCGCCCCGGCGCGCCCACCCTGGTCCCCCACGCCGCGGCCGCCGGGCACGCAACACCTTCTCCTACCTTCCAGCAGCCGAGGACCACACTCTCCTCTCAGCCCTCTCGGCTCAACATCCTCTGGCTGCAGAACAGGGCTGCCGGACTCTGCTTTTGTTCCCTGGGGCGGGGAGGTCCGTGCGGGGCCAGGGGGCGGGAGATGCCACGGCGCTGGGTGTCTGGGAGAAGGGAGGCTCACTCCCGGCAGCTCTGCTGGCAGCAGTAGTGACGGCGGCGGCGGTGGCGGCGGCAGCGGTGGCGGCAGCAGTGGAGATAGTGCCGGCTCTCTGCAGGCCACATCTTTCATACCTTATACATCACTACCGCATTCCCCCGAATAGGAGAGCCCCTCAGCATTTCGCCACCTAACGCAGGATGCGGGCGCCGGCAACTGTGGTTTGGCTGGACCTGGCCACAGTGTGGGCCCTGCTAAGGGGATGGGACCTTGGCGACCTCTCGCCACAGGCAGACTCCCTCCCAGACAGGCGCAGCATCGCCTGTAACCGTCGCTGGTCTCCCGGCAGCGCTCTCCTTAGGCAGTCTGTGTTGCTCCCAGGGAGGTCTGGGCTTTAGGGCAAGCAACAGTGGTCTATTATGGAAACTCACTCCCAACTGCCTGTTTGGGTCTTCCCTGGCAGTGTCTTCACACAGGATCTTACCGCTGCACCTCCTGCTAGCACCAGGTTTCTGCACACCGGGGAGCAGGTTTGTGGGCACTGGGACAGGCAGCTGCGGGCTCTACTTGCAGCTGTGAGGCCTTAGCAGATTGCCAAATGTTTGAGTCCGTGTTGCTTCGTCTGTAAAGTGAGAATTGAGAATAAAATGAGATAAGCACCAGTGAATCTCCCCCAAATAAAGCCTTTTCTTCCTTCTTCCAGTGCAAGCCTGCCCTTCCTCAAAAAAACGTCAGCAACAATCCATTCAGTTTGCCCCGAGCTTACCTCCGTGTTACACCAACCTCTGTTTTAAAGAGTAGAGTAGAGCTAGCCTTGGATTGTAGTGAACACACAGAAAATAAGTAAATCAAGAAGATACTGAGTAGTAATGATCACCAAAATTAAAATAGATGGCGACATGCAATATGCCACTGACTGGGGGTGCCATTTAGTTTTTTGTCAACTTGACACAAACTTGAGTCACCCGGGAAGAAAGCCCCTCACAACCGAGGACCTGCCTCCATCATGTGAGCCTGCTGACATGCCTGTGAGGAATGTTCTTGATTGATAATGAATGTCGGAGAGCCCAACCAACTGTGAGTGGTGCTACCTCTAGGCAAATGGTCTTGGGTTTATAAGAAGTAAGCTAAGCAAGCCGTGGAGAACAAGCCCCTAAGTAGATTTCCTCCACCATCTGTGCCTCCATTCCTGCCTCAGGGTTCCTGCTCTGACGTCTCTCAATGGCGGATGGTAACCTATCAGACGAAATAACACCCCCAAAGTTGGTTTTGGTCAGTATTTTATCACAACAACAAAAACAAAAACTGCAACACTGGAATAAGAGCCTGCATAGGTCATACAATTAACCCAGTCCTATGTGATCAGGACCCAGTCTCTAGGGCAGAAGAAACAGCAGGTAGGAATGCTCCAGTGCAGGAATGCGTTGAATGCATCTCAGGTGGAGTAGGAGACACCTGTAGCTTGATGTAGCAAGAGTAATAACCCAGTGCCATGGTAGGGAGTGGGAAGTTCCGTCAGATAGGAGGGCTGAGCTCCGCAGAGGTCACTGGATAATTAATTCTACACTGGGATTAGGGGTGTGAGCCTTGCAGTGTTTCCTGTGTTCACTCTGGCTGCTATGCAGCAAGTGGACAGAAGGGGGCTTGGGCAGAAGCCATTGGATGAGGAATCAGCAAGAGGCTCCCTGCACTGCTGGGTAAAATGACTCTCTTCGTTGCCTGCCTTCCATAACCATAAACCATTTCCTTCATCCAACAAGCCATTGGGAGAAAGAGTGACAGGTGAGCAATTCAGAAAGCCTGAACATGAGTCCCAACCCATTCTCTGGATATCCCTTCCCTCAACCAGAAGATGCAAAGGATAGCTAACATATTTTCGTTGTTGTGGGGTACTCACCAGAGGAGAGTGCTCAGACATGGGTTTAAGCCAGCAGAAAGTCTTTATCAGCTGGCCAGCTGCTACACTGTGTGTTCAAGATCCCAGTGTAGACCGGAACCTTTCTCAGGATGAGCTTTTAAGCACAAAAAAAAAAAAAAAAAAAAAAAAAACATATTCTGGGTTGACATACTTCAGTTAACAAGAACAGTTAGCCAGAAGCAGAGCTACAGAAGCTAAAAATCAAGGCTGGTACATTTTGAGACCTTCCCAGAACTGTATGGGCTTTGATGGATTAGGCCTTTGTTTTAGTTTTGGCAGGTGGTGCTGTCTCTGGGCTGAGTCTTGCAGCCTGCATGGCACTTCCATCATGGAGTCAGTTGTGCTAAGGTCAGGGCCTACTAAGGTCTGCAGCCTGGTACACTTAAACTTACTGTGAGAGTGAAATAGGAGAGACATAGCCAAGGGACATCTTTACAATCGCACTTCAGCCCCACCCCACCCCTAATCCCATCCAGAGATGGCCTCTCCTAGAATTGTCCTTCTCAGAACCTGGAGGAGAAAGCCACGGACTCCAAATGCCTCTCTCAGACGTGTGAGGATGCTTGCACTCACAATGCTGGTCATCAAACCTGTCTGCCATCTTCTTAAGCAGCAGACAGATTTTCATTTTGTTTAGATCCTTTTGATTTTTCCCTGTCTGCCACCCTCATGTAGCTTGAAGCATACAGGGCATCATCATCTGAAACTCTCCAGCTATAAAAATAGAAAGGAAAGGGGGCTGGAGAGATTTGTAAGCCAGAGATGGCAGGAGAGGAAAACAGATAGCCTGTTCTCCCTTAGCAACAGGAAAGGTCCTCTTAGCTGAGAAACACGATCAATCCCTTACATGTATGACCACAGCAGCTTCCAAAAGCCACAGGATCCCCAGTACCATGTCACCAAAGCCACACAAGGTTAAACAAGCATGATTAGATTCTGTGACCTGTGACAGATAAGAGAACGCAACCCAGTTAGGAGAGGTAGCAGAGCTGGGACTTGATTCCCTTCTTCTTCTTGCGTCTGTATGCCTTAGATGTCCTCAGCACTCTGATGGTGTTGTCTGACTTCTAGAACCCAGAGGAGTTTATACAACTGAAGCCCAGAATTTAGGAATTCTGAAGTAGCCCCTTCCTTCCACTGCACCAACTCAGCACACTACACTTCTCTTGAACTTTCTCCAAGCCCCGAACTTGAGCTGTTGGAATTCAAAAGAGATCTTAAAGGCCACATGGTCTTAGAAACTGACTTGTATCTTACCATTGCAATGTTTTGAATCAGAGGAAGAATTGATCCTGTTGGGTGTGGTGACTCAGAGCTGTAATCCCAACTACACAAGAGACTGAGGCAGGAGCCTGATAAATTTAAAGACTATCGGGACACACAGAGAGACCCTGCTTCATTTTTTTTAAAGACTGAGGGATTGGGTGGGAATGCAGATCAGCAATAGGCTGTCTGTGCAGCATGCATAAAGTCCTAGGTCTCATCTCTAATTTTCACAAAATGAAACAAGACCAAATCCCTGATGCTAAGGGATGCATCTTTGGATCCTCTGGGATACTCAACAGGAGTCAGAGACATCACATCTCTGCTCTTAAAATGATTCTATGCTCTTGAAATTAAACCTAAGTTTTAATGACCTCATCTATAAAATAGCCAGCATCTGCTCCCAGGTCTGGGAACTAGAGAAGGTGCTATGAGAATGTCAATATATAGTATACCTTAAGCATTAGTAGTCTTTACTATGTTTTTTTCCATCTTCTCCCCGCCTCCCTCACCCCACAACATCTTGAATGTGCTTGAGTGCCTTGGTTAGCAATGACTGCCTATCCAGGGGAAAATCAAATCCGTGACTTCTGTATTTGTCGATTTGTTGGTACCCATGTTCTTGCTGACTTCAAGGACCAATGTATTGGATATGTCTAGAATAGATATGAGCTGGACATAGCACATTTCTGCCCACCACTCACTCAAAATCAATACCAGACTGGGGACATCATCTGACAATTCCAGAGGCCATTATTTTCTATCACTACTTAAGATATCCACAAGGATCCTAGAAGGAACTTATCTCCAGTCCCCCGTCTGACAAATTGGAAAATTGAGACTCAGAGCGATTGATCAAAGACAGACAGAAAGTAAAAGTGCCAAGACTCAATCTGGGGCCACCTAGCTCCAAAATCAGGGTGGCTTCTACTCTGTCACCCTGCTGTGAGATTATCACTCAGACCCTTCCCAGAGGCCAAGGTCCCTCTGAACCCCCATCTGATCATATGACCATCTTAGCCCTGGTGTCGCCTCAGACGCTCCGGGAACCAAGTGTGATCATGCAGATGAAATGACTCAGGAAACCCAAAAATACCCGACAAAGAAAAATGTGAGTGTCATGGCTAGGGGCTACGGAGAAATCATGGCAGTGAAAGTCCCGGGGGAGGCCTCACAGACTACAGAGGAGATGGGACCACCGGGACCACACTTCAGATTGACACAGGGAAAGGTGGCTAGCTCCACATCCTGTTCCCTTCTGTTTATTCGCACAAAGACAATGGCGATGGAAAGCACGAAATGCCACCGTCATTACAGGCACAGACAGCATTCTTGCTCAGAAGACTTTTTGCTTTTCTGTCTCTAGAAATGCAGTTCTTACTCCAAAGCTCCTCCTACCCCACCCACCCAGAAACAGAGGTCAGATCTCCAGCTCAAGGCAAAGGGAATTTATGGGCTCCTGTCACTTGGCAGGAGTTCAGGGTAAAACCATCTTGGATGTCCACCAATTCTGGTGATGTCATCACACCCCCCCCCTCTTCCTGCCTCTCCCTCTCTCCTTCTTCCTTTCTCCCTTCCTCTTTCCTCTCATATCCTTTCCTCTGCTCTCCCATCCATGTTTTTCTATTTCTGACCCTCCCTGAATTCTCTCTACTGCAGAAAGCTGCTTTCCTATAAAGAGGATGGGTCATGGCCTCAGAGAGTTCTAGACTCGCATCGTCTAAAAAGTTTTAAAGTCCTGCTTCTCCTAAGTTAGGTCAAATGCCTAAATGCTGTGTTCAATGGTTGTCAGGCGTTCTGACAGAACAAGGGGGAGCGGGACCAGCCTGTCCCCCTTGGGGCTGAGCGGGATGGTGAGTATCCACGGCCAGACCACTCCCCCACCGGGAGCAAAGACACGCACTGAGCCGGGAGAACTGTTGAAGCAGGAACTCATTTTACTGAACAAGTCAGCCGAGGTGGAGGGGGCGGTACGCGGAATGGGGTGAGCTTACGAAGGAGGGAGGGGTATTCTGTTACGGCAGTTGCTAGGTAGAGCCGGTTATGCTGAGTCACCGCTATGTGGAACTAGAGGCGCCAAGACGGGTCTCTAAACTTTAGCTTGGTTTGAGTTTGGACCACAGACCCCTTGCCCGGCCATAAGGCCCAACAAATGGTAAAATCTACCTATGATGGGTTGAGCCTGGCACCAGCCCACAGCATGTAACACCAAAGAGGTGAGCCCTCTAATAACAAGTGACCTCCAGACAAAGAAAGCAATGAGTATCGTGCAAGCCCGCTGGGAAGGATCCACTGAGGTTAAAACTCAAACACTGGTGCCTTTGGCCTTTTCAGGATCCCACACTGGTTTCTGTCATGAGCACACCATGATTTGAAAAGCTGGTATAGCCCGCATCTGGTTCCATAAGGGGCCCAGGGCAATGCCTGACTCCTCAGTACATTTGAGGTACTTTGTCAATATTCATCGAGTAGATAGCACCCCAGTTGATTGAGAGAGGACAGGAGGATTCAGAGTCCCTATCAGGGACCAACAGCAAAGGAGGATGGGATTGCTTACTGATAGAGGCCAAGAGTAGCCTGGAGGGTAATGACTATGACCAGGCCCAGTAACTAAAGCCTAACATAGCAGGACAGTCACTTGATTCTATGCTTTCCCTCATTGACTGTTGCTGCGTATTACTGGTCCTCCACCTTCAGAATGCTGCATTTGCTCCTACGCTAGAGAAGAGTGTCCAATCCCACTACCCGAATGGGATGGGCTGCCATCACCACTCCTCTTGTGGAGTCTGCCATGGGCTGTACGTTATCTCTGACTCAGCTCCTCACTGATCAGTGCATGAACTCTGGCAGCCGAGTACTTCCCATCTCTTGGGGCCCTTCATTTTGAGGGGTTCTCATCTGTCAGGGTACACACTTGCTGGTCATGGATGAGACACATATGACGGTTTATGTACGACCTACTACAGACTGTGCATTACCTTCAGATGACTGCCCATAAATGCTAAGGCCACATCAGTAGGCCAGAATAAGCTAGATGCACTGGAAGTCACAGCTGAATGATGTACAATACCTGCTTTGGCTGATAAGTCACTGAGTGATCCT
This sequence comes from Cricetomys ansorgei, assembly GCA_026225945.1. Taxonomy (NCBI): domain Eukaryota; kingdom Metazoa; phylum Chordata; class Mammalia; order Rodentia; family Nesomyidae; genus Cricetomys; species Cricetomys ansorgei. Next base: position 1,978,318 of record JAMJFZ010002229.1, read on the forward strand.
GGAGCCAGGGCCTCCATTTATGTTTTGACAGCTGGTCATCAAATCCCCATCTTACTTTCATTTGGTTCTCACGACACACATAGGAGAGGAATCACAATGTCCGTTCTGCAGATATGGAGACAGAGACCTACAGAAATTAAGCTGCTGTGTTCTGAGGCCAAAACAATCAGCATTCGCTGCTTACATATTTTGGTACCAAAAGCTTAGTGCTTTCTTCTACATCACTGTTGACATTTGGGGCCTGTGGCCACAGAGTTCAACCCTGGAGTCTGTGAAATGAAGGTGTACCTTGCCTGAGTCCTTCCATGAGGGAGAGAGAGAAGAGACTAGGGGTCGTATGCCAACTCCTCAAGCAGATGTGGTTTTCATCCTCTTTCAATGATGTTCTGGAACAGTCTTCACAACCTTGAACTGTTGCCTAAGAGTCTATGGGCACATGGCTCATAAGGCGACTGGAAGGAGCTGGGTAAGCCTTCAGGAAGGAAGGCTTGAGGCAGCTCCGGGGACGTCTGAAGACAGTTGGGGATGTCTGAAGACAGCTGGACCCATTCTTGCCACTGCTAGCCTCTGTCTTCTGGTCCCTTTTGCTACCCCACCAACATCTGTGGGACAGAACAGTGCTGCTGGCAAACTGAAGAACAGAAGAGGAGGCAAGATGGGGGAGGAGGGGAGTGAGCACTCTAGCACAGTGAAAGGTGTTTCAATACTCCTGACTGTTGAGTCCTGAGGACTACTTAGAGTGTGTTCATATGGAAATCTGAAGCATTGGATACGCCACAGTCTATGACACACCTGCTGTGAGCATTCGCCCACTGAGCCCTGTCCCAGGTCCCAATGTAAGCAGCATGTTTACATTGTCTCTGCCTAACTGCCTTCTCCCTGGAGCTTGTGAGCTCTCCAAGCCACGGGCCTTGCATTGTTTCCGACTGCATTGTTAGGGTTTAGCAAGCTAGCTGGCACTAATGTCGAGGTGGCTCCGGAAACATTTGATGAATGAATGGACATGATGTTTAAGTGCATAATCAAGAGTCTATCAGAGGCTTTCTGACACCAGGCCCACAGATTGATCTCTTCCACCTTTCTGAACTCCTATAAAAATCACAGCATGGCAATTAATTTGACACTCATATGGTGGCTTGCACCATCTCTTGAGTTGTTGTATTGAACTCTGGTTTGAACATTTTATTGTTATTAAACATTCCACGTGGGGATTTATGTCTTGTTTTCACAAGTAGCCTGTAAGTTCATTCATTCATGCAAAGAACGTTTATTGAATTATGTAGTGGGGCATTGTATTCTCCTCTCCCTGCATGCATTTCAGTCAAAGCCTACTGTGTGCTTCAGGCAGGCACTGTGCTCAGAGAGAGGTGCGTTTAATGAGAACTTCAAGTTGTAGGCTAAATTGCAAGCCCTGAGCCTCCGGGGCCATCTACAAAAGCCCCTGGGTGAAGCAGGTGACAACTGAGAGGTTGTGTCTAAACAGAGCTTCTGCAGATGACCTGGCAGCCTGTGTTTCAGACATTGTGACCAGATGAGGCAAAGATGGCCTGAAATCCATTCTGCTTTCTGCCCACCAAACCATAAACCATATGTCCTGGGCTCTTTCTGCAAGCAGGTAGGAGCAACGTTTCCTCCCAGGGAAAGCCCCTTCTCTTCCTTGGCCCTGTAACGGAGCTGGAAGTGGTCCAATTGGTGTTTCTGCTCTGGTCAGGGCACAGCATGTGTGAAGCAATGGCTATTTTCTATGGTATGCACCGGGGACAGGCAGTGGAGAAAACTTCCTTCTATTTTCTCCTCACCCCAAACGCATTACATTTGGATTAAAATCTGTTTAAAACTTTTTTGCTTCACAAGCAAAACCCCTTCCTAAAACACACTCATCTTGTATGGCCAATTGTTTAACCAACCCTAAAAGGAGACATTAGCCATGGAATCTTCTGGCAGGCCACCAGGGAGTGGCCTCCGGGAGGTTACACTGATTAGGTGAGGCCCAGGGGAAGCAAGTGGACTCTGGAGTGATTGCAACTCAGTCTCTAGAACCGCTATAACTGGGCCCTTTCTTTTATCTCAGGCCGCTTCCTGGACTCTGTGCATCAAGCTGGTACTGCAGATATATAGACTTGCTGGTTTGGACTGTGAATGCTTGCTGTTGTTACAGGGGAACCTTACCCAATACCACCTCCCCATACACAAAGATGACTGAAGGGGGCAAGTTCCCAAGGTAGGCTCGCATTGGCTGGCCTATCTTCTCGTTGCCAAGTCAGATTCTTCATAGACCAGAAGGAGCCTGAGGACCCTGTGTAGGCGCAGGCTGTGTCTGACAGCCTCTCAAGATGGTGGTGGTTGCTGCAGACAACAGACATGCCAGGGCACAGGGTACCCGTTCTGTTTACTTTGCACCCCCCCCAACCCCTGCTCAGTTGCTTAGTCCAATCTGTTTCAGGAATCAGAAAGCAAAGAGAGAGAAAAAGGAAATCATTTTAAATCACCTTCCTGAGACATGTTGTAAGTCTCCTTGGAGACTTAGTTTGTAAAATGAACAGTGTGTGTAAAATAAACAGGCTAAATGAGGGTTCTAATTTCCAGCTCTGTGTGACCTTAAGCCACGTACTTACCCTCTCTGGGCTCATGCTCTAAATACGCCAGGCAGTAGATTAAGTAGCCTCTAAGGTTCCTGGAAATGGTGTTGGTTATAGAGTAATGGGTGAAAAACGAGAGGAGCATTAAGGACTGGAAGGGAGCTGGCCACTGGGCAGAGATGGAGATTTAGTAAGTAGACAGGGAGCCCAGTCACACACACACCTTCCAGTGAATCTCTTTCTTAACATTCTCACAGAGCCAGGGCCAGGTACAGCTAAAGCAGGTTGGTGAGTATTGGGTAGTCTACATGAAGAATGATCCTTTGGGGGTCAGGCCATCTAGATAGAAACAGCAGTGTGTGTGTGTGTGTGTGTGTGTGTGTGTGTGTGTGTGTGTGTAGGTACTAGGACTGCCAATCAAAGTGGCCAGTTCTCTCCTCTGCCAGGCCTCTGACATTCAATAGATAATGACTGGATTAGTGTGTTCGTTGCATGACTTCCCTGAGCTGTGATCCTCCATTGCTAAATGAGATAACAGTATTGTTCAGTAGTGATCATACAGGAATGTGAGTTACATTAGGTGGGATAAGTTACCCAGCATGGACCTTCCAGAGTGTTAATGTCTTCCATCTTTCTTTTCCTTGTAGAGTCTCCGACTGCACCTGCAAACAGCTCAGCAGACAGGAACAGAGGATGAGCTCCAGAGACAAGCCCTGTGGGCTGGGCTCACATGTGGTTGGGCAGGTTGAGGAGAGGAGCCAGGATTTCATGAGATGCTCCCTACAACAGTTTCCCAAAAGGTGCTGGGAACACACTGCCTGTGTATCTGGGGCCTACCCTCTCTGTGCAGATCTATGCAAACTATACTCACCACTCAAGGCTCATTTCTGAAGCTGCCTCCTCTTTAAAGACTGCCATTAGGGCATGCCAGAGTTGCATGCAACCTCTTCCTCTACAGACTTCTCTGGCCTTCAAGCATACATCTACTCCTCCAACCCTGATGTTAGCACTGTTTGCCTCAGAATCTCACATGCACTCTAAGCAATGATCCCTGCAGGTTAGAGACCTGGAAGCACAGTCACACTTCGAGCTGTACATCCTGGTGACACAGGCCTGGGACAGAACAGACACCCAGTTTCTGTATAAAGCAATGGAGATAGCTATTCCTTACACAGCTCTCGTGAATGGCTCTTGCTCTCACTCATTTAACCAGCACACACAGTAACCCTGTAAGGCTAGGCGTGTTATTAAATCCCTTTGTTATTAAATCCCTGAGAAATATGTTCAAGTCTTTTCAGTTTGTAGCTAAGGTTGTGGTCTCCAGCATTCATAAGACACACCTTATACACAGCAGGAAATGTCCCCTATGGTCTTGAGAAGCGATGTTGCTTTCTCTGGAACCTCAGGTAAGTCATCGTCATCACCTGCTTCTGGTTTCTCCACAGACGGTGTCCCAGAGCTGCCCATCTAACCCTCGCAGGGTCCTTACACACAGTAATGTGCTGCCCCTGAAAAGAACAGGGAGGAATTTCCCTGCCAAATGGGATTCTGATCTCCTTCCTACCTTCTAAGAGGACCCTCCTGTCTGATTCCCATGCACAGAGGCCTCGGCTGGACCTTTCCACAACTGTCTCTACCGCTCCTGGTCAAGGACTAAGAAAGATGCACTAAACACATTGAGACAAGTCTACATCGTTGTGTTCCTCAATATCATCTGTGTGTGTGGTGGGGTGTGTGTGTAGTTCACGTGTGTTTGTGCCAGTGCACATGCGTGTGCGTGCGTGCAGAGGTCAGAGATCACCATCGGGCATCTTTTTCTAATGCTTATTTTTTGAGACAGGGTTTCTCATTAAATCTGGAGCTCATGAATTTGGCTAGACTAGCTGTCCAGTAAACCCCTTGGTTTCTCCTGCCTCTAATACCCCAACGCTGGGAGTAAGGGCACATGCTACTGTGCCCAGATTTTTACATCGTTGTGTGAAGACTTGGTCCTCATGCACTTGACTGAGTCAGGTCCCCAGCCCTCCTGATGTCATCTCAATTCCCTAATCGTGAGCTTAATACGACAGCCTTTGTACGTGACCACTCTTTACGCCCTCATGCCATTTCTGGCCACTCCACCCAGCACCCTCAGTCCAGCCAAACTAAACCCCCGTGAGCGCTTCTAAGCCAGTGAGATGGCTCAGTGTGTAAAGGCACTTGTCGCCAAGCCTACAACCTGAGTTCAGTCACATGATAGAAGAAGATGAAGTCCCCCAAACTGCCCTCTGACCTTCACACACGTGCTGTTGAGATCTCATACAGCCACACACCCAAATAAATTAATATCAAATATAAGAAAAATCAGGTTAGGGTTCGTTCCTTGTTACTCTCTACATACCATTTTTAAGTCTTTATAATCACCCCTTCCTTTCAGTGTCTCCTCGAACTTTCATTCATCTCCAACAATTAGCCCCGACACCATCTTCCTGTAATTTACTAAAGGCCCAATGGCTGGCCAAGACACACCCTTTTCTGTGTTCTCTATCTCTGTCTCTATCACGATGCAGAAGCAGCTCAGGCGTCCCAGGATCTATGAGACCCCGAGAACAGAGATTGGTTCTTTAATCTCCATCCCCCAACCCAGGAAACATAATGTTTTATAAATATCACCTCATATTTTATATGTACTAGTTTACTCTACCTTGTGATATACACAGCACTTTATTTCCTGGGTGTATAAAGGAAATAGGCTACACGAGTGTAGATATTTGCAATCCTACATCAGAAGCAACATCTGGCGGCATCACAAAGCTGAAGAATAATTGAGTAGGGGCCAAATCTCAAGTCTTACATGCCCAAACTGAATCTTGTGACTCCCAACTACATTGGCATTAATTCTGTACCTAGGTTTTGATGAAGTTGAAAATAAATAATAATAGAGAGAGAAAGAGATAGAGATAGAGGGGAGGGAGAGAGAGAGAGACAGAGAGAGAGAGAGAGAGAAATTGAGCGCACAAAGGGTCATCTGCATTACTGATGGAGGCCAGACTGGAGCACATGGCCCTTCCCTTTCTTATCCACGTGGCTTGAAAACACTTAGTGAAAACCATGGTCACCCATACACAGTGTCGCCTCACCTGGGTGACTGCCTAGACAAGGCATTAGGGATCATAAACACAGGAGCTGCTGCTCTCTACACTCAGACCAAAGAGAGAAAGAGAAAAGGAAGATGGATCGAAGCTGAGTATTATGGCTTGGGTGTGGAATGTCCCCAACAGGCTCATGTGTTGGAAAACTAGGTCCCCACTTGGAGGATCAGTCTGTGGGACATAGAGCCAAGCTGGCTGCGTAGTCCTGTAGGTGCAGCCCAGTCCCACTTCTGGCCCAACCTCTCTCTGCTTTACAGTCCATTAAGATGTGTATAAGCCACACTGCTTCTCCTGTCTCTAAACATGACAGTGCCTCAGCCCCATGATTGACTGTATACCTGAACCCCTGAGCCAAACAAACTTCTCTTCCCTTAAGTTGTTCTGCTGGGAAACTTGCCACATTGTTACCAGGCCTGGGATTTAAAAACTTGCTGCATACTTTTCCTGTATCTTAAAAGAAATTAGGAAACAGAAATTGATAAAGGTAAATGGACTTATGGACAGTTTGGCTGAATGGAGGAGAGGGTGATGCCTAATTCCCTCCTACCATCTCTACCTATCTTGTAGTTTATAAAAAAAACGTGAAACGCAGGCCAGAACACTCACAGGTATAACTGAGATGGGCTAAATGACTGTTTTCTGGGAGGAAGGGAACCTGAGTCCCACATTGTCTCCAGGAGTGTTCTGTTTTTGTTTTAAAGTATAGGTGAGGAGAAAGAAATCTTGAAGACCATCCATTTTGAAAGAGAAAAGCAAGGGAGTTGCAGTGTGGGATTCCTGCCTGCCCTGGGCTTCACAGCTGGATTCCATTTCTTTGCAAAAGGAGCAGGGAAGCTTTTGCTAGCTCTCCTTCAGTGGTCAGCTTCAAGCTTAGCCTCCTGTGTTCCCTTAAACTAACTTTGTACGTGAGAAAAGATGATCGTCTGGTGGCCAAAGTGAGCATCTCCCTCCTGCCAGGACTGCAGCAGAGGGTGGTGGCCACAAAATCAAGGGAAATAGTTATGACACCTAGTGTGCCCAGCCATTGTCCCTAGAGCCACCATTCAGAAAACTGTGCTCATCCTCTGCCCCGCTGGAGGCGGGACAAAACTGACTACGAACGTGTGAAAAGAAAATTCCTTTCTTGTAAAAACCATAAAGAGGAAAAAATGTTTATCTGATTCTAACAATAACCCAAATGATAAGTTTCAACTTTGAAGGAAAGTTTGGTCCCTCAGTTTTCCCCAGATAAAATTCACAAGCCCAGCCATGATCCCAGGGCCTTCCCTAAAATAGAAGGGTTTTTTTTTTTTTCTTTATCCAGTAGAATTTCTGAGCAATGGTGTCCAGAAGGTAACTGGGTCTACATTCTCATAATGCTGTAGGCCTGAGTTTAAGTTGTCTCTGGGAAATCACTACCCGCCAGTGACTATTGCTGAGGAATTGAAGTTGAATTCAAAATGCAATAGAACCAGGAGACTCGAGGCTATGCTGCTTGAGAGCTCTTTACGGGGCTTCTCTGAAGCATTTATCATAAGATAGCTCAGGGTCCAAAGCAGGGACAGAACAATGACGGACATACACTATTCCTCCACACTATCATCAAATGTCTCAGAGTACAGAGGTCACCGTGGCCAGATGGGGCTGGTAGGCATGATTTCCTTGAGCTTGATAAGTTGCATTGTTGAGGGGGCCTCTTGCTGGAAGCATTTCTTGGGCAGGCAGAGGCATGTGTCCCAGGGGAGAGAGCAGAGTTCTATGGGAACACAGTTCACCCAGCAGGATGGAACAATATAGGAAAGCCCATTATATGCAGGGTGCAAGAAGTCATCAACCTGCTGAGCTAACGAAAGGGATGAGTTGTGGGATTCCTCAGGTAGAATGGGTGGGTGGAGTTGTAACAGAAAGACTCTCCCTCCTCTAGAACATACGACTTACAGAGCGGTAGGGAGAGGAAGACACTGAGGACTGGTCAGCGTTGTAGGAGGAAAGCCATGCGAAGTGGCCGTGGAGTCAAAGGGAAGGGATGGTGAACGCTGGGTGCCCAGCAGAGTCCTGTGCTGTTGAAGAATCAAGGTGGACATAAGATTTTGAGGAGACTCATGAATTTGACGTCTGCCAGTCTAGAGAGTGTCAACTGAGCAGAGGGATGTGCGCAGAACCCAGAATACAAGGGAAGATGCTAAGGGGCCTATACTTTTCAGTAGTTTTCCAAAGGTTTGTTGGCAGCGTGGGGTAGAGAGCTCAGGCAGGGGCTGGATGCACAGCTTCAGTCGGAGGAGAGAATCTTTTGTTTCCTTAAAATACAAAGATGCTGTTTTGTATTGCTCATAGGAAGGAGCCAGTGAGGTGATGGTGTCTGTGGCGAGGTGGCGCAGGTGGTCTGTGAGGGGGTAGAAGGAGACAGCTGGGAACAGGGGGAGAACAGGCACGTGAGCTGAGGTCTAATAGATGGGATTCGACTCTTCTTTCCTGTGATCGGACTTCCAAGTTGCTTGTGCATCTTCCTCACAAAGCTCACGGTCGCCTCATTTGTAAATGGGATATAACAAATTATGGCTTCCTGAACTAGTCAGAAACTGTCCGTATTGTTAACAGATATTGATTGGATCATTCTTGGGACACATCAGGATCATATTGCCTCATTCTAGTTAAACACATGTAAGGACTCTGTCTTGGTTTGTCCAAAAAAAAAAAAATGTGCACAGAAACGGTATGTGGCATTTCCAGATAGAAGCTTTAAGAACAGTGTGTGCTTCGCTGTCTTCTCCTCCCCATCTACAGGGACAGTCTCAATGTGCGGAGTGGATTCCTTGTCACTCTGAGTGGTACTCACAACACCAAAGAGGACATCAGCCAACCTCTGATGGATATGCGGTACAAGAGAGAAACAATCTTTGCTTCCACAAGCAACCCAGGCTTGAGGAGTGCTTGTGGCTGAATAATAACCTTACTTATCCCTACTGATGTGCTCCCTTGTAAAATCACTGGGAGAGTTACAGGAGAAGATATGCAGAGTGGCATACGGAGTAAGATGACACGGAAAACCGAAGCCAGATAATAAATAATGACCCTTCTTGTTTACTGGGAACTGTAAACAGTGCTGCTCAGTGGGTAGGAAACACTTGAAGACATTTGTATAATGCAGAAATTGTTTTAATAGTAATTGATGAGAGCTGACATTTATTGAACCGTTACTATAGATCAGATTCTGGGTATAGAAAATGTCATTTTTCTCGCCAGATCCTTTCCCTGTCAGCTGTTTGCTCTCTCCCCTGATTAGTCCTGATAACCCTTTTCAACCAACGATCGCATATTTTCACGCTCATGAAAATAAAGAGCCCCGGAAATCACCTGGCCAACATCTGCCCAATGTCAGGGCTCCCAATATGTAGGTATCCAGATTCTGCTGAATCAGTCTCTCTGGCAGCTTGCTTGCTTCATGAGGCAGCTACGGGGCCGTAAGTTCTGACATGTCAAGGCCCATGTTTCTCTTGTTCACTCTGCAATTTCCTGTGGCCAGTCCAGCACCTTGCAACACAGTAAAAAGTCAATAAATGTACCTTAGTGGAAGCGGTGGCCATATGGACAAACTTTTGGAGAGGTCTGATTTTATCTGCTCTGTCTATAGAATGGTGATATCTCATCTCTAAAAGCTCCAGTAAAATGGCGTGTGGGTGTAGCTGGTATGTTGTGAATTTCCATCAGTGTTGTTTGAACTCCCTTCTCACCTGCCACGCTTCTTATGCTTGACGGCAGTCACTAACCTTCTTAGCGTTACCTCATAGGTTTGCCCAAGGTCCAAACGGGACCCCTGGGACAAAGCACTTAGCATAGGGCCTAGAGCACAGCACATGCTCATTAAACACAGGACACTGGCACTATTACATCAGGACATCAGGAGACCTCCGAGGCCATCCAGTCTAACCCCCAACCAATCCATGGCTGCTGGTAATGAGATCCTGCTGGTGATGTGTGGCTCCTACCTTGCCTCCATAAATAAATACAATTGTCCCTTTGAACAAGAACAATAGCGGCTACAACAAGGAAATCTACAGTGTGGACAGCTCAGATGCAGGCTGTTCAAATCTAACGTTGGTTTCCTTGATCAGATGGTGGACAGGAACAAGGCTGTGAGTTAGGGACGTGGGTTACCTCTGTCTCCTGCACACCCTGTGGTAGCCCCTCTCCTCATCGCTGTGACAGAAGAGCTCACAGAAACAACTGAGGGGAGGAAGGATTTATTTTGGCTCCCGGTTTCAAATGGTTCAGTCCAGTCTCTCTGTCCACAGTGCTTGGGCAGAAACATGGAGGCGAGAACAGGTGGCAGAGAGTGTTTCACTCCATAGTAATAAGAAAGAAATGGGAATACACAAAGAGGTCAGGGCACAATATAGACCCCGGAGACATGACCTAGGTGACCTACAGTTTCCAACTAGACTTCTCCTACTTCATACTGCCTCCCAATAATGCGACCACATTACAAATCCACCAGTAATCCCTCAGTTCATTACACGGGAGCCTCCAGTACGTGGCTGTGTCTTGAGATGCCTTGACAGACCCAGAGATGTACTGTACTAATCTCCTAGGTGATTCTTAATCAGGTCAAGCTGACAGTGACTGTCAATCATCATGGCTTCCAACTTGTCCACATCAAAATTAGGAGCTAGAGAAAATGTATTCATTCACTGACTTTGTGGAAGTGACACGCACCTCTCGTGCTCACATTTCATTGGTGAGAATTAAGCACAAAATTCAAAGATCCTTAAAATTGTAATTACTGCCTGGTTGGGCGGCTCCTTCCTGGTGGCGATTCTATTTTGAATCTGTGAAAAAATAAAAACAAGCATGGTTTCTTCTGCTCAGCTGGCTGTGTCTCCCACAACTGATAAGCCTACTGTCATTTGTGTTTTACTTTGCTGGGACTTGCAGTCTCAGAAGATAGGTTACGTTTTAAAGTCAGACAGTAATAGAATATTACAGACTGTGAGTAATAACTTTGATAAATAAATTTTCAGAAGAATTTCAGGACGGAGGTGAAAGGTAGAATGTTCCAATTAATTAAAAGTAGAATGGAAAGAAGAAAATTATAGAGCAAAATAATTAAATCACCTTCCATTAAATACATACTATTCACATAAAATATAGGCCTTATAGAGATGCTTTGGGATGTATTTCCCATTCAATAAACAAGGAGACAGTCCAGAGAAGTGGCCTGGTTTGCCCCAGATCAAACAACACAGAGCTGGAGTGCTCAGACTGTTCAACGACAGGATGAAATGTCTCTTTTAATGTCTTTCCCCTCTCAGTTTACTCCCTCAGCCCTTTCTTCCCCGGTCCCACGCTGACTGCACTATCCTCTGCCTAGTCAGACTTTCACGAATTCCCCTTTTCTCTAGGGTCAAGGATCTTTAGAAATGGTTTTATTTCCCAATTCCCTTGACATTTGCATTTCAAGCTACATCACAGGCAGAGTTATAAACAAAGTCTAATGTTTATCTGCCTTCTTTAGTCCATTAAAAAAAAAAAAAAAACCATTGGCAGCAAGTCTTCTATTTCCCAGGAGTACCTAGCAACAACTCAGTACATAATGACTCTAGTTTCTTAATCCAGAGATGCGCCAATTCCTAGAACGCCCCATTAACCAAGAGGACACTAACACATTTTGTTTGTAAAGAAATTTTGTGGACACTCCATGTGAAACAGCCCAACACACTCTCCTCCCACTCTCAAGTCCCACCTCTTGCTGGCACTGCCTCTTCATTCTGAATGGGAAGGGAAAGGATGTGATAAAAAACCGTCAGGGTCGGAACATGCCTTTACGCATTGAGTTTGGCTTTACCTCTTCAACTCAGCTTGAGATCTTGGCTTTGAGGGATACTGAAAAAATTTATTAGCTTCATTTGCTGTAGGTGACTTCCTCATAAATGATTCACATTTGTCTAATAACTTGTACCCACCACTGTCATGCAAAAAGCACACATGAGCCACAGAGAGGCAAGTATTAAATTTAACAGTGACAGATGCTTATTTCTGATCTCTTGGAATCTATAGGACTCTGTCTATAACACACACACACACACACACACAAGAAGAGAATTGGGTACAATTCACAGGGAGCATTAATTAGTGCATATCACATGTGAGCTTGACAGGGCTATGATTTAAGCACAAAGATGCCTGAAGAATCCTGATTCAATATTTGAGATCCATGCTAGTCTGATGCTATTGTATCACCTGAACAAATACAACCTTACCTTCTGTGCAGCTGTTTGACTCTCTCCCCATAGGGTGGTGGATGTGAAGGAGCTTCTTCTTCGGGGGAGGGGTGGGAAAGGATTCCACACATGGCTCAGCAATGTGGGTGACAGCTGGAAGAAGCAGAAATGGTTCCTCCCTCCACTTCCAGGAAACGTCAGTTCCACAATTGAACAGGAGTCAGATTTTTACCCACATCTGACATGTTAACTGGGAGGCTACCTGGTCAGATCCTGTATCCCTCCTGATCTTCATTTTCTTCATCATCATAGAATGGTTCCTACCTCTCCCAAAGCTGTTGAGTATTATATGGGTTTGCATGTCTGGGGCCACTGTGGACGCTGGGCTTTCACCTAGGATTTTATTCTCGTTCATTTATCACAAAGCTCATATGAGTCCATGGATGACGGAGGAAATAAAGGAGCAGAGCATTCAGACACTTATTCGGAAGGTTCCCAACTAACAAATGATAGAATGAAGACCCAGAGTTTAGTCCACACTCTTACCATGCCCTATGTTGCTTCTCTTCTGCCATGGAATGGAAACAATTCGGTTCAGAATAACCTACATAGAAAAGTGGGGCAAGAGAGAGAGGGCTCTGTGAGTAAAAGCACTTGGTGCACAAACGTTAGGATCTGGTTTCAGATCACATCTAAAACACTTGGTGTGGTTGTGTTCACATGCCTTCATCCCAGAGCTGTGGAGGGTGAAGACGGTGAGATCACCGGGGCGTGGTGGCCAGCAGCCTACTTCCAACCTCCGTGTGAGACCGCCACAAAGGAATAAAGAGTGATAAAACTTGGCACCCAGCCTCATCTTCTGGCCTCCACGCGCACTCAGCTGAACATGAGCACATACACACATGTACGCACACACACGGACATGCACACGGACAAGGCACACAACTTAGATACATGAAATTAATAATTTTCTTAGAAAAGGATTTACTAGCTGTCCCAGCTGAAATATTGAAGCAGCGTCTCACACGTGATCAGACTGGAGACAGGTATTAGAACAGCGGCACCGGGGATTTTCCTGTGTCTGTTCCTCTGCTCTTTGCGGACTGATCACCCTTCTTCGTCTCAGTAGGTCATCAGAAACGTCTACATGCACTGCCACTTACAGTTCACACGATGAAAGAGAGGACAGTATTCTTCACAAAAGGTCCCTTGGGAAAGTCTCCAAAAGGTTTCATTGGCCTGCCTTGGGTCTAGTTTGCCTTTTGCTGTGGTCAAGAAACCAGTTTTGTGACCAGGAGGAGAGTGAGATAAGGTTATCCTTCACTGAAGCGTTGACTCTTCCTGAAAAATGATGCCAAGTAGATAGTTGTATAAGCAAATCTTGTAAGGACCACAGCAGCATCCAACAAGAGCCCATGACATGAGACCTCTTGTTTCTTAAATGCAGTGGTGAGACAATGCTGAGAACCCTCCTTATCTTATCTGTAGGGATGTGTTTTCCTACCTGTGCACCATTTCTGTGCCTTGTGCTCGTGGAGATCAGAAGGCATCAGACATCCAAGGACAAAAGAATGAAGTCATATCTTTCCCCAAAACCTTACACAGATGAACTCTGTAAGTCACGATGGAAACAGATCCTGGGCTACAACAGAAAGGAAGAGGAAGGGCTTTCATGGCCCCGCACTTGGTAAGGAGGATCTCAGCTATGACACACAAAACACAGGTGAATGAGAATCTAACAGTAGAAAACCTGGAGACTGGAGAGATGACTCCACAGTTAAGAGCACATACAGCTCTTGCAAAGGACGTGGGTTTGATTCTTTCCTAACACTCAAATGGTGGTTCACAGCAGCCTGTAACTCCAGCCCCACAGGATCTGACGCTTTCTTTTCTGGCCTCTGCCAATATATACATGGTGCCATACATACATGCAGAAAAACACCCATACGCGTAATTTTTTAATTAGAATAAACGAGCTAAGTTGGATGACATCGATTTTAAATATCTGCACCTCAATGAACATAATCAACAGAGTAAAAAAGTGTTGCATTAAATACTTGCAAATTACATATTTGATAAGGAGTTGCTGTTCTCTTATAAGAATACGGTCATAAGCTCTAGGGCAGAATCTGCTACTATTATGCTGCTAAGTGGACATAGTATTAAACCAATACTGACGACTCATTATTATACCCATAGATCAACACATCTCTCACCCCTCAGGTGAGAGACTCCAATTTGCAGTAGATAGTGATTAACACAGTGACCCTCAATTGGTCAAAGCATTGGGAATAAGAGGCTGCAGAATGCTCAGCCCTAAAAGGAACATATATACTACTCCACATATATACAAAACTCCAAGATTATTGCAGAAGCAGGGGGAAGAAAGAATACAAGAGCCAGTGGTGACTGAGTTCAGTGAAACAATGTCTTCTGGACACAGCATGTCACCACACATATGAACTCACAGAGGTTGGGAGAGAATGGACAAAAGCTGTGCAAGCCCAAACCATGGCATATCAGCATCGAGAGGGAAGCCGGGCACGTAATTCCACCCTTCACTGTGGAGCTATTAGCAATTGTTAGCTGCGGGGAGACGGAGTTTTCTCTAAGAGTTTAGACTCTGGGAAGTAGGTCACTCCTCAGTGGAAGACTATACATTTAGACATATTCGAGCAACACAAATGGGTCTGGAAGGAGTTTTTTAATATGGCACAATGTTGAGGGCATATAGTGGTTTAAATGAGAATGTCCCCCATAGGCTCAGGTGTTTGAATACTCAGTCCCTAGCTGGTGGTGCCATTCGAATAGATCAAGGTGGTGCATCCTTGTTGGAGGAAGTGTGTCACTAGGAGCAGGCTTTGAGGTTTCAAAGCCATGCACTGAGTCTCTCTCTCTCTCTCTCTCCCTCTCTCCCTCCTCTCTCTCTCTCTCTCTCTCTCCCTCTCTCTCTGTCTTCCTCTCCTTCTCCCTCTCCCCCTCTGCTTCCTGATCGAGGTTCAAGGTGAGAACTTCCAGTTGTTCCTGCCACCTTATCTCTCTGACATCATACACGCTAACCTGGTGGAAGATGGAAGCATAGGCCCAAATAAATTCTTTCCTCATAAGTTGCCTTTGTCATAGTGTTTTAATGCAGCAACAGAAAAGTAACTAATACAGAGTGGTACAGGAGGGGGTGGATGTGATGAAACCACATTGTTTGAAATCCTCCATAAAAATGATTGAAAAATACACATAAAATCAACAACTACATAAAGAATTACAACTCAACCACAAAATAGAGAATACAATTTTAAGATGGCCAAAAGAGAGAGAGAGAGAGAGAACACCATCAGTAGGAAAAATTGTAACCACAAAGATAACAATAATGTGCTTTCCAAAAAAGTTGATTAAGCATTACCATGTGATCCAGCACCTCCACTGAGGAAATGCAGGAATAGAAAGCAGCATCATGAAGAGATGTGCGTATACCCTGTAACCACAGTAGCAATACTCATAATCGTCAAAAGGTGTGAGCTATTCAAGTGGCCCATCAATACACAATACACAAATAAATAAATACACAAATGTGTTACATTCACATAATCGAGTATTAGTCAGGGCTGGGGTGGTGGATCAGCTTGTATTTGCTATACAAGCAAAAAGACCTGTGATCAACTCCCAATGCCTGGGTAAGAATCAGTGTATCATTGCATACCTACAATTCCAGTGTTTAGGAGCACAGAAAGGAGGGTCCCTGGGTTAGCTGGGCAGTCAGTTTATGCAAATCAGTGAGCTACAGGATTAGTGAGAAAACCTGTCTCAAGAAACAAGGTGAGAGATATTGAGGAAGACACCCAACATCAGCCTCTTACCTACACACACACACACACACACTCACTCTCTCTCTCTCGCACACACATACACACACACACACACACACACACTCACTCTCTCTCTCACACACACATACGCACACACACACACACACACAGCTTGTTTTAGTCTTGGAAAGAAATTCTGATACATGGTATCATGTAGCTGATGGCGGAAGGTTAAGGGTCCTATACTATGAAAAATCAGCCCGTCACAAGACGTGAATATTCCCACTTCTGTTAGTTCTTAGACTAGTGAGAGTCGTAGAACCAGTAATTAGAATGGTGGTCACCATGGGCTGTGGGAAATGGGGTTGGAGAAATGTTTATGGCACAAAGTTCCAGTTTTACACAATGAAAAAGTCCCAAACGGCTGCTGAACAGTGTGAATATACTTCCCATTATCAAACTGTACTCTTCAAAGGAAATGTGGCGAGTGTTGTGACATGTCTACGGAAAGCAAAGACACAGGTTCTCCGATGCAAGCTCCCTTTCTTCTCTGTTCCTAACAACGGGTTTTTCACAAAGAAGAAAAGGTCAAACCTGCCTGGGAAGTTCTGGGAATGCCATGCAAAAGAGACATCTTCGCCGGGTCACAGTGGGGCAGGAGACCTCTCCAAGGCGGAGCATGCACAAAGTGCGTAACACCCATGAGGGACCAGGATGGACTCGAGGGCCCAAGAGTGCAGGTGTGTGCTGAGTAGAGCGATGGCCACCGAGGCTGCAGAACGGCAAGGGTCGTCCGGTGACTTGAGAGCTGCCATCTAGCGTGTGAACCGCCTGAGGCGCCTTGTTTTCTTGACCCAGTTACCATTTTCATTTCACTGATCATCAGCATCGTAACTGTCAGAGCGAAGGACGGCAGGCACCTGCAGGACGTGAGATTGAGTCCTGGGGCTGGGGAGACAGCTGAAGGGGAAAGCACTTGCTGTACAAATGCGAAGACTGGAGTTCGGACACCCAGAACCCTTGTGGGCGTCAGGCGGACACGACGGCCTGCTTGTAGCTCCAGCTCTGAAAAACTAGAGATGGGATACCTTGAAAAAGCTGGACCGGTTACCTAGACTGGCTATGTAGACCAGGAACCTAGACTGGCTACCTAAACCAGCCAAGTTAACAAGCTCTGCATTCACAGAGAGAGTTTGCATCAGCGAGTCAGATGGAGAGCAATTAGAAAGAATCTCAGTATCAACCTCAACCCCCGCCCCCGGAGTGTGCCCATATTAAAACATGCACACACATGTACATACACACACATAGACACATTCACATGCAGAACAACAAAAAAACAAAGATTTTACTGGATGAGAGGGTGGATTATGAACCCTTGAGGGTGATCTTTGTGCCATGTTGAGTTTATAGGAACACTTTAACCCATAAGATACCTTCTCTAATTTCATCAAAGGGATTTGGGGATGAAATCCAGCTACACAGGAACTTCTTGGCTGTGGCAGAACATTCCCATATGAGGAAGTTCCTGTGGCCTCCAATGCTCAAATGTCATAAGTGGATTTAGCAAGGGCAGCCTCAGACACCCCTGAAATCAACTCTTCATGATGCCACCAGCAATGTGAAAGGAAAGCCTCTACGAACTCTTTCCTCACCCAGACGCCTCTGTGAAGACAGAGAGCATTCTGCACACTAACTCAGCCCCAGCAAACCTGGCCCATCTGGGAGGCTGTTAGGCTGTATTCCTCAGTTACCTGTTGAATTACAATCTACTTCTAACAGAGATCTTCTCACAGCAACCCATGGGTGTCCTTGCTCAGGTTCCATACATCTCATGATGCTGCTTTTGCTTAAAATGTTTTTTTCCCAATCCTTCTCCTTCACCTGTGAATAAATCCTTTCAGCTTTAACATCCTCTCTCAAAGGCCCCTGGCTCCGTGAAGCTTCCATTGATCTGAAAATTTTCTCTTGGTCATCTATGACCACAGTACTCTCTTCCTACTTCTATGCTAGCATTTGCTGCACTATTTTGAAATTTCATTCATGTGTCTGCCTTTCCCACCAGACAGGGATAGAACAGGTGCAAATTAGGCTGTGCGCTTGTTAGGGGAAAGCTAACTTCTGTAGCAGATACACTCTGGAATCTCAGGGATCCAGCATGAGTAAATTTCAAACTTCTCAAGATCTAGCCTGAGCTATGCTCCATGTAGTCACTCAGGATTAATTTGATTGACATCCTGAAATCCTCTAGGCTTTCAAGATCTCCTCGGTGTCCCCATGAAGCCAGAAAATGGGAGAAGAAATGAGTGGAGAAAACCTACTCTCTTCTTGAACCTCTTTAGGCCAGGAGGGGCACATGTATCCTTGTCTGCATTCATCAGAGGAAGAGGAGGGAAAGGATTGGGATCTGGAGGCCACGGCCAGGCAGCCACTTGACAGTGGGTATTCTACACTGCAGAAGACGAGCTAGGGTTTGTAGGTTTGTAGGGATTTGTTGGTAACCTCTGCCCCAGGTAACAAAAACAGACTCTTTGGACACAAATTCATCCTACTCAAGAGATACCAACAGACTTTCTACTCAGAGCCTTTGGAGAGGTTCAGCATTTAGACACTGAAGGAGAAAATTGGTATGGGAAAAAATCTCCAATTCCTAAAAGGGATTTGGCAACAAAAGCCCATGAACAGTAGGAGACAATAAAAGATAATGCCATTTAATTTGGTCTTGTAATTATAGTTCCTTCTTTCCAAGGAGCTAAGAATAAACAGTCTAATTACTCTACAGGTTATATGGAGATTAATAAGCCTGACTTCTTACAGTCTCTCCCTACATAGCTCATAAACAGAAAAGATCATGATGAGACCTGGCCAGTCAGTAGGTCCATGCCCTTGGGTGGAGAAGGGGATTGTAAGGTGAGGACCTAATTTGCTCCATGAGTTATAATAAACATTTTATATGCCATTTAAACTAATCCTCACAGCAAACCCTTGACCAGGGTAAGACTGTCTTCATTTGCATACAAGGAAGCCCAGTTTCAGAGAAGAGGAGATAGAGCCCCAAAGCGTCACAGCAGGAACGTAAGCCTCAGACACTTCCACTCTCTGCACCCCCACGTTCTTGTGAGAGATATCTCAAAGTTCCACAGTAAGCCTCTTAGCTGAAGATGGCTTGATTGAAAATGTGCAGTGGATATAGAGAGCCGTCCAGAGGCAAGCGAGATGTGACCACCACAGTAACCCAGCAGCTGCAGGAACGAGGTTTTTCGGAGGTCTGACCTTCAAACACCTCCCTCAGCCCATCACTCAGAGCCTTCCCTGTGACTTTGCGGATGGGCTCCGCTGAGCTCTGTAGAAATGAGTGTCTGGAATTGGACTCCGTCATGCATTTATATTGGCCTCATCAAGGAGATGACTCCAGGAGATCAGGACCAACCATCTGCACGCCCCAAGGGGAGGTTTGTGAGAAGGAAGAATTACCTTGAGCTCAACAGCAGGAAGGAGAGGCTGCATGGCACAGAAGAAACACCAGCAGTACAAGATCAAGGTTAAAGAAATGTCCCACATCTGCGTAAACACTTTGCTCCTCTGATGCAAAAGCCTGCCAATTCCTGTGAGGAGACACTACTGCACCCTCCGTCTTCCAGGATCTGTTTCTTTCAGCCATGTCATAGCCTCTGGGAGCTTCTGCCCTTTTCTGGGCACTTAACAGAAAAGCTGCATCTTGGTGTGCAAAAGAGAATGAGCAGAATGGCTAGCAGGATGAGTTTGGCACAAGACAAACCTGAATTCCAGCCCTGGCTCAGCCATCTAGACCTTAAGTAACATAACCCCCGCCCCCTCTGAGTTTCTTCCTACATTACACTGAGGACGATACCAATGCCTGTCTTAGGAGTGACAAAAAGCAACTATGTAAAATCCCGAGTTTAATGGCTGCCATGGAATATAAACCTGACTTCTGGTAGACGTTTGGAAAGCTTACACTTGAAAGAGGAGGGATTTGGAATTTCTAAATCTTCTTACTTTCCAACTCTGACAAGTTTGAGTGAGTCACTTAGATTTTTCTCAATCTCTGCTTTTCATCTGTATTAGAGGGTGGTGGTGGTGATGGTGGTGGTGGTGGTGGTGGTGGCGGTGGTGGTGGTGGTGATGGTGGTAGTGGTGGTGGTGGTGGTGATGGTGGTGGTGGTGGTGGTGATGGCGGTGGCGGTGATGGCGGTGATGGTGGTGGCGGTGATGGCGGTGGTGGCGGTGGTGGTGGTGGTGGTGGTGGTGATGGTGGTGGTGGTGGTGGTGGTGGTGGCGGTGGTGGCGGTGGTGGCGGTGATGGCGGTGATGGCGGTGGCGGTGGTGGCGGTGGTGGTGGCGGTGGTGGTGGTGGCGGTGGTGGTGATGGCGGTGGTGGCGATGGCGGTGGTGGTGGTGGCGGTGGCGGTGGTGGTGGTGGTGATGGTGGTGGTGGTGGTGGTGGTGGTGGTGATGGTGGTGGTGGTGGTGATGGTGGTGGCGGTGGTGGTGGTGGTGGTGGTCTTTAGGCAGAATTAATAACGATTTCAAATGAAGCAATATTCATGAAAGTTTGGGAGCAGAGAGTTAGGTGCCTGTCAAGGACTTTGCTGTTTACTACAGAAACAAGTCTTGAAAAGAGGTCTTACCGCCTGTAAGGTGTTCTTCCTGAGAGAGAAACTGTAAGACCTAAAGTGATTCAGACAAAAGCTGTCCGTATGTTGGGATGGACCGTGCCTTTATGAAAAGATGGCAGAGGAGACAGACACGCTCTGTATGCTTGTGAAGAATGAAAACTTAGATAAGCAAGCAGGGAGGACTCTCCTCAGGCTAAATTGCTCCTGAGCACAAAGAAGAGAGCTAAGACGGAGGCAAACTCTCATTTATGATTTTCGATGTAGGTATAGCTGTCTTTCCCCCACCTGACATGCATTGAGCCCTGGCTGTTCTATGAACCCACACCCCACCCTCATAGTTCCCCAAGATGGTGAAGCCTGTGACCCGGGATCCATCGTCACTACCTGTACCCTTTCCCGTCCACTCAGCCCTCAAGGTCCATGAACTCTGCCTCCCAGCATTTCTGGCCCACTTGTTTCTCCAGTGGGCCAGCATCGCCAGTCCGGCCGGATCCTCGCCACCCTCTGCACTCCCTCCAGCCCACACTCCTGTCTCCTGTGCAGGGCTCCTTTCCCCACTCAATGCTTTCCATGGTTTCTAATTACCCGAAGCGTAGACCCCCCCAATGTTTCACTGTGGCAGATCCCCACTTCTCTAGGACAAGCTAGGTTATTCACATGCTTGTGTTAAGATCCTAGTAAGTCATCGCATCTCTCTGTTTCTCAGCCTCTTCACTGGAAAAATGTGTATAGTAGTGTAACACACTTCATAAGGTGGCTGAGTGAACCAACACATGGAACACACACAGAACTGTCCAGGACACTGTAGTACTTTAACTGTGGCAACTCCATGGTTCAAGACCCTCCCCATCACAAACATTGACATCAACTTCTTACTCTCTGCTACAGCTTTTCTCTCGTTCCCCTAACCTACCCAGCAATTGCTGTTCCTTTCAAAAATCTTACCTGCTTACCCCTTTCCTGGGATCGACTGCCAGGTTCACGCACCATGACTCTGATTCTTTTCATCTTTTCCCCAGAGCCTCCCTTGACTGCTCAGACGGGTACCCACTGGTGCCTCATACTCTCCATAGTGATCATTATGAAGTTCCTCTCTTCCTTGCTGAATGACAGCCACCCTGAGAGCAAGAATGGAGTGTGTCTCAGCCATCAGCACCATCTGCCCCATTCACCATCTCCAACCTGAGAGGCCTGTCATGTTCCCCTCCGCATCCTTTCCTGGCGCCCTCTCATCTCCAGAACTGGAAGCGTTTCTCCCCCCCCCCGCCCCCCGTGGGGAATAAGCTCCTCTTATTTATAGCACGCATTTATTTGAAAGTATTTTTAAAACTTAACAATAGTTTGCATTTTAATGTAGGCAATGAAATCATTAGAGATGTTTGCAAGGGCCGTTTTCAGCCTTCATTTCCAAAAACAAGTAGGGATAGGGGGGAGGGGCAGACTGCAGGAGACACAGGTAGGTTAGAATCAGCACCGCAGAGGCTCTGAGGGGCCATCAGAAGCTGCCACTCTGCCCTCTGCAAAGATGCTTCTCCAAATAAAAGACACGCCATCCACTGATACTTGCCTCGTCTTCAAACCATACGTGTTGAGCCCCGTGCCAAACATGTCTGGAGAAGGGGGGGGGGGGCTGCAGCAACAGCTCAGCCGCAGCCCTTCCCAAGCTACCATAGCAACAAGTAGAGGCTGAAAAGCCATTCTTCCATATTAGGTGTGAACTGACTCCAGACAAGGAAAATAGCTTGTGGAGAAGAAGCCAACTTGGCTGGGAGGCTGGAGAGGAGTCTTCTGCGGGTGAACCACCCCGTCCAGCCTACTGCCTTCGCTTTCAAGTCACCCTGTTGGTAATAGTAAACAGCGGGGAGAAACCTTTTCATTTGTTCGACACCCAGGCATGCAACTTGCTCTGTGAAACTGCACTGGAGTCTCCCTTCCACACGTACCCCAAATCCCAGCACCCTCCTCCCTCATTCCGATTCTCAGCTGCCTCGGTAGCCCGTCCATCTGTCAGTGCACATATGCATACAAGAGGCAAGCCAGGAAGCAGAGGAGAGAAGGAATTTGTATTTCATGAGCATGTTGTCAGCCGCGGAATAGAAAGCGCTTTCTGCCAGTGCTGAGAGCAGAGTTGGTAGTCTAGGGGTGAGTGTCTTCTCAGCTTGGAATGACCCCTCAAATGTAGCTGCTACTCTGCCATTTGGGTATAAGTGGGAGAGTCTGTCTCCCTCCCCACGGCTATGTCATCGCTGACCATTCTACTGCATGTACTCCACTCTCCGTTAACAAGTAGCAAGACTCCTGGGGTGTGTTGGGTGCCAGGCTTTGCACATGCTCTTGCCCAGATTCTCCTCCAAGGCTCTGAATGAGCTCAGACTCGGATCCAGACAGAGTCACTGCAACCCTAAGTAATACACTTCATCCTTGAAGATGGTTCCTAGCTCTAAAGGGGGCTAATATAGCACTGCCAAGCCGGAATGTCAATGGTAAGGGTTAAATGAGATAATACATGTAAGTCTCTGATGAACGTTGTCTGGCTCACAGTAAATCATCCTCGGCAAAAGTCAGATTTGTCTTTCTCTTGCAAACTTTCTTCCAGCTTACTTCAGAGCTGCCTACAATGTCTAGTGTTGACAGATCTTGTCCTCCAAGGCAAAGACTGTGAGGTGTTGTTCATCTTTGTCACGCTGATGTGCCCGCACACTCACCTAATATGTAGTGTCTGGCTTGATGTGGGTGTCTAATGAATGTTTGTTTTTAAATGTGCACAAGTTGATAGATGGGTGCATGGATGGGTAGGTGGGCAGCTGCATGGATGCATGAGTTAATAAAGGGGGAAATCAGCCCTTCTCCTTGACACATAAGCCAGTGACAGTCTGGGTCTCGGTACACCATCCAACAGAGGCAAGCTGTCCAGGTGGGCTCACAGACTTGCCTAGGCTTGAGCTCTTTCTGGCCAGAGGCTGCTACATGGACTTGGCTAGATGTTTCCTTCGCCATCCATCTGGTAACTTGGAAATCTGGCTGAAGCTCTGGTATTTTGCTTTGTTTCTCTCTCTTGTCTTGACACCGAGGCTCCTTTTCTTCCTCTCCGTTGAGTGCCAGCACAGATGCCAGCTGGCCCACTGGTTCTATTAACCCTTTCCAGCCTGCCCCCGATGGCTCTGCCAGTGCTCCATATTGCTTGGATTTGCTATAAATCCACATGGCTCCCTGCCTCTTGATGTTTATGCCATCACCCCTCCTCTCACTCAGCCTGGTTTCTTCAGTCATATCAAGACACATTGGAAGAGTTGGGACTAAGCACAGACCGGGAAGGAAAGCGATAGGGCTGTTGGGCTCTCTCTTGTATCTATGTCTCAGCTCTGTTGTCTTGGACATGATGAAACCCATGCTTGATACTAAGCACAAAGACTAGGCACTCAAGATAAGTAGCATGGAGCCTCATGTGCAAGAAAGACAAGTAGATAAGCCAGGAGCCAGGTAGATGCTTCGTTTCTGACTTTTGATAGAGGTGAAGCCCCCCTGCTGGGAGACCGTGCTGCCAGAATTGCAGGCCGGGCATCTGACCACAGGGCCTGTGCTTACTTCCCTACCCTGAAAATATTTTCCTGGTGAGAGACCATCTCCCTGGAGAGCAATAAGCCTGTCGTTTCTGTCCCCTATGTAGTTTGATCTAGGTTCCTCGCCTCCTAAGTTCATAGAGGAGTAAACTGAGGTTCATAAATAGCAAAATATCCATACAAAAATGGAGCCTCGTTCTTGGAGAGGAAGCAAAGAGCTCTCAGGGTGGTGGGTTACTGGCCAAGCTCATATAATAAAAATGAGCAGAACCAGTCCAGGAGAGGATGCCTTCATGCTCCTCCAGGTCTAGCCTAACTCCACAGCATCGTCTGCTTGCTCTGATGTGGCACAGACTCCATATGCTGAAAGCACATGTTCCTATACCTGCTACTCATTCTCTGATGGGATCTCTTCGTGGTAATGTTCTGGATTCTGATCACCACATCACAAATCCCCCAAACTCACAGGTTAAAACAGCTTTTCCATCATCCCTCAGCTGAGCTCAGTTGAGCGATCCTTCCCTGGGGTTAGCAACTGGTGCAGGGGTCACCCGAAGACAAGACAGCCTTGGATTGATGTGCAGGATGGCACTTGCATGTGGTTTAAGTCAATGTTAGCTGCTGCTCACATGCATGTTCATGGGTATTAGCTTTCTTCAGAAAGGCACCTGTGTTTCAAGACTTTCCAGAGCTACCAGGAGCTGAAAGGCTTCTTATAGCCTAGACTCAAAGGCACACTGTTCCTGTTCACATTCTCTTGGTTTGGGGCCTGAAAGCAGTCAAGACTAAAAGGCATAACAAAATGATGGTTGCCATTTTTAACCCACAGTTAAACAGAAAACTTGAAATCATCTCCATGGTCTCAAGACCTTCAGTAGCATCTGGCACACTACAGAATAAATATTGTTGACCAGACTCCAACTGATGAAGTATGTGCGTGGGCAAAATTGTCTGGAACTGCTCTAATGGTTTCCATTTACTCCCTAGGGAGTTCTTGATGTCTTTTACTCTAGATGACATATATGCATTATTTTTTTTCCTTCCTGCTCCTCTGAAGCTTCCAGCTGTAATCCTCGGCACAGTGCTCATGTGGAAAGGAGAGGTTTCCAGCCTGTGTGGACAGAGGCCTTGGAGGGAATCTTGGTCCTGTCTCCTGCCCCTTCTTCCCTCAAATTATTATTAAAAGCCTCTGAATCAAGAAGAATGAGCTCTTAAGGTATTTCTGTGCTGATAAAGATGACCTTTGAAGCCATTCCTGAAGCCATCCATGCAGAGCTGCATAAAATTAGTGCCGAAAAGCCAGCCAATCATATTGGACATGTGTATGAGTTCTGGAGCCAGATCACAAATTTGATCCCTAACATCACCCCCTTCGAGCACATATTTTGAGACTGGACTTCCAATGCTTCCATTTCCTCATCTGCATGAGCAGGGACAACCAATAAATGTACCCAGTGCTGGGGCCATTATGAGAAGTTGGCCACATGGCATGCAAGAAGTGACTAATAAATATCATTCCTTCCTAAGTCTTTTCTCCACTCCTTTTCTCATAAATACTTTTACTGTCTTCAAAACCCACTGTAATTTCATTTGGTAAAGCAAATTAACTCAGAAGCTTGGGACAATATAATCCGAGAGTCCTTCAATTGGCTCCCTTAGCTTTACGTAGTGAAAAAGGAAATCACTGCGTGTTGGACATCTCTCTCTGCTTCTTCAGTAACACAAGGGATTCTGTAGCCTTAGTTAAGCCCTAAATAAATCCAAGCAAGAATACTCTGAGCCATCTGCAAGCCCTGCCCTCACCCACCATCTTATTTAAATTTCTCTATACCCTTCCCCTTCACCATAAACCCACTGCCAGCTCTGCAGTGCTTGCTTTCCCGCTGCCCCAAAGCTTTGCTCTTCTTTCCAAGGTCTCCATTCAACAAACATCCCTGTAGCTTCTGCCATCCAGTTTTCCTTCTTCTCTTCCAACTATCAATACCTACTTTTAAAAGATTTTTTTTCTGGTATTATAATACTGAGTGTTGATCCAAGGGCCATGCGTTTGCCACTCTGTCATTGAGCTATATCCCCAGTCCTCCTTCTGCTTTGGGCTTTGAGACAATGTCTCACTGATAACTGTCGAGGCTGACTTAGAACCCACCTCTCTAGGAGCAGGTATTACAGGCCTCTGCTATGAGGTCTGGTTCGTTCTGCCTTTTTATGGCATCACTTGTTACTGTGCCTCCAACCTGTATGGTTTTATACTTTTCAAAGTTCATTTGAGCCAAGTTAGTGCGCCCTTTTACCATCTTTAATAAAGATCACAGACTGGTTGTAACCACTCCCATGAAAAGGGTGATGAGCAGAGACCAGAACCCATGGTGTTTTCCTCAAGGTCATTCCTATAATAAACTATCGGACCAAATATGGAGGCTCCAAGCATCCTAATAATCTTCCTGCTGACCATTAGTGAAGCCACTGGGGACCAGGTGACCTGGGACTTTAAAATCTGATGCATGGGGCTAGAAAGGTGGTTCAGTGCTTAAGAGCATGAACTGCTCTTGCAGAGGACTCCAGTTTGGGTCCCACCACCTGCATTCAGATGAACACACACATGCACACACTTACAGTTTGTTAAATAAATAAATAATAGATTTAAGGTCTGAGAGAAATCATTACAGTTTGGCTTTCTTGGATGTGATTATAAGAGTGAATATTTAACCCCACCAAGAAATCAAGATGGATGGAAGCTTCTAGAACAATTTGAAAGGCAATTAGTCTTCCTAAACCAAGAGCAGCTGTTCTTGCCAGTGAATATTAAACAAGAGTCTTGTGATGGAACAGAAATTGCTAAAGATTTTTGTACACCAAATCTGCCATAACTTCACAGCTAAATCATGGAGGCAATGCCTTCTCACCACTGGATCCTCTGATTTGAAGAGCATCTATGCCTAAAGCAATGACAAACTGTCTTTAACAGAAGGCCAGCCCGCTCCAAAGGTGACCCGGAAGTCAATGGAGTGACCCCTACAATACAAAGCCAGCGTAAGTGGCAGTTGCCAGAACAAGAGCCTCATGGTGAGCTACAAGCAGCACAAGGTTGGAAAATGAAGGCACATGCATTGTTTAAGTCTCTACATGGCTCAGTTCAAAACAAACAACAGTGAGAACCTGCTGTGGGCAGGCTATGTGCTCAAGGTCATCCATCTTTCCTAGAGCTTTTGATGAGCGGGTCAGAAACTGCAGAGTACTCTGAACCCAGGGCAGCTGTCCTGACAGAGAATGCAGTGAAGCGACGTGGCCAAGGTAACATCAGAGCATGAGCAGGGACACCTGGTCCACACTGAGGCAGGCAGGTCTGGGTGTGCGGTTTCTAAGGGTTATGCTAACCAACCCGAACCATGAGCAGCAGCAGCTTTGAAACAGCCAAACAGGGCTGAAAGAGCAGCAAATGCAAAGAGTAAGATGAGAAAACTTGAAACTGGTGTCATAGAAGAAGGAGATTTCTAATTTCCCACCTAACTCAAGTGATTGCCAATCACATGACTAAAGGGAACAGTAGAAACCTGCCAGGCTGGAGGCGCAGGCAGTGAGGACAGTCATGAGGCTGGCACTATACTGGGATTCTCACAATCCTCTAATCCACAGAAGCCATGGTCCTAAAACAAAGAAACAAAAAAACAAAGACAATCCCTCCCTCTCTATTTGACATATGAGAAAAAACGAGGGCCACAGACATGAAAGAACGTTCCCATCTCAGAAGCTGCAAAAGTGACTAAAGAGAACTCATATGCTCGGCTCACAGAGATACTCAACTTCCTTAAGGAAAAGGTCGCTCGTTGTGGGACTCAAGGTCTTCCCAGGGTGTGGTGGAATGCTTTCTAAGCCCCCCACCCCCTCGTGGCTGTCCAGATCCTCCTTCTCAGACACCAGTGTGAGAGCACAAGAGCAGGCTTTTTCAGCACCACGGAGAGCAGCTACAGCCCAGGAACAGCAGCCTCCAGGTCAGCCACGTGGAGGAAACCAGGAGATACACAAATCTTCCTTTAAACAAGATGTCAAACAGGACAGCAGGGCAAGTAGAAGACATGCCAGGAGAGGAGGGACGATGAGAAATTGTCCATCACCAGGGTTTTTTTTTTTGAACCGCAGTTCAGCGATATGCTGAATGAGACCGAGTGAACTAAATAAAGGGCATAAATTGCAGTAGCAACGTATGTCCCAACATCAAAATACAAATGCTGTAATCATACAAGGCTAGTAGTCTGAGTCACTCCACAGCCATCGAGAACAAAAAAAATTGATGGCACAAGAAAAAGAAAGGAGAAAGAAAGAAAGAAAGAAAGAAAGAAAGAAAGAAAGGAAGGAAGGAAGGAAGGAAGGAAGGAAGGAAGGAAGGAAGGAAGGAAGGAAGGAAGAAAGAAAGAAAGAAAGAAAGAAAGAAAGAAAGAAAGAAAGAAAGGAAGAAAGAGAAAGAAAGAAAGGAAGAAAGAAAGGAAGGAAACAGTAAATTAAACTTGCTGCCCATGGCCTAGAGACAGGGGGTGACAGTGAAATTATGTAACTGCTGGTTTATTTCCTGAATCATATGGACTTCTTTTTTTCTCCTTCAGAATAGTGGCTCTATGACCTTCCATTTGTCCTCATCACGTTGAAAGGAACCACTGTCTGATTTATGCCATGGTATAAGTGGCTGCTACAACTTAAGACTTATGAGAAAAAAAGAAATCAAAGAATTACATCACCAATTTAAGCTCTGTGAGACAAAAGAGTTTTCTTTGTTGTTCATGGCACATGTAGTAGCATCCAATATGAAATATGTGGCTGTCTTGGTTTAATTTTTGTTGCTATGATAAAATACCCTGGCAAAAAGCAAGTCAGGAAAGAAAGGGGCTTATTCGGGCTTTCAAGTCCAGATAAAAGGCTGTCATCGTAAAAAAAATCGAGACAGAAACTTCAAAAAGCAGGCACATACATTGCACTCATACAAGAACAGAGAGAAACAGATGCATGTTTGCTACCTGTTAGCTTGTGCTCAGATTTCCCCTCTCTTACACAATTCAAGGCTCACACATAGGGAATGGAGCCTCCCCTAGTGGGCCATATTTTCCTACATGAATTAAGATGATACCCTACGGGCATGCCCACAGGCCAGCCCACGTAGACAATCCCTCATTGAGACTCTAGATGATTCTAGGTTGTATCACGTTGACAATTAAAGCTAACCTCCACAGTGACCAATAACGATGACAAGTATGGACTAACATATTTGTTAGTGCTTACTATACGGCCAGTATCCAGCATGTGTATTCTTTCAGTCTTCACAATAGCACAATGCAATATATAGAGCTATTATTCTAATTTTCTTCTGCGAACTTGGGACATAGGTTGGTGTTGTGGAAGCTTACCTTTAGTTATGTATAAAATAATTGTTTTGTGAACTGTTGGGAAAAGGGCTGCCTGGGCCTTGACACTTGTGTTGTCTGTAGGCGTTGACTTTATGTAAAGTCCTCACGATCTATGTGATCCACATCAGTAGAACACCTGAGGAGTTCTGAGTCAATACAAACACCTGAGCTTAGACGCTCGGTTCCACTGTCCAGGATGGTGCTTGTGGTGACGGCTGTTCTCTCTGCTGAGGTCTGGCAGAGTTTGCACCTCTGAGAAGAAGACAAGAAGACCTCCTTGTCTTCCTTGGTGAGTCGTCACAGCAGTGCACAACTACAGATTGGCCTACATTGCTAACTTCCTAAGGCCACATAGCTAGGAAATGATATACAAGACTCAAAGTCATACGAAATTTGAAACCAGAACTTCGGTTCTTGACTGCGATGGTTATTTATGTACCAGTTTGACTGGGCCATAGGTTACCCAGACAAAGCATTATTTATTTCTGAGTGTGCCTATGAGGATGCTTTCAAAGAATCCTCAGGGATTAGCATTCCCTGAACTATGGATCCATTAAAGTAGACTGCTTCCCAATATATGGATATCAACCATTCTACCAAGGTTCTAGATTACACATGAGGCAGAAAAAATGAGGAAGTTGGCTTCTTATTTTCTGGCTCGTGGTTTAGACAGAAACAACATAGCTCTTCTATTCCTGCCCTTGGAGTGGGGGTTATGTCATCAGCTTGGTTGGCCTTGGTACTCAGGCACATGCAACGTGGCAACACCTGCTTTCCTGGCTCTTCAGTTTTCAGATCCTGAAATTTCTCAGCCTCCTAAATCCTATGCTCTAAAGAAGCCTGCTTGCACAAGACCTGCACGAGATCAGGTCAGCAAAAATCCAACCAAGAATGTGGAGGGGCTCATGAAGGCCCACCCCTGGCTTAGAACCTATTGGCAATTTATAGCTGCTAGGGGAAACAGAGTCAGTTTTCTTCAGGGATGCAGTTGCTGCAGAAGAGGGTACTATACCCAAGCACATACCAGCAGCACACAGTGGACTTGGTGGGTTAAGCAAAAAGAACACATGAAGTTAGAATGGAAATGTGGTTAGAGGAGGCAACAGAGGAGGAACTGGGGGGAAGGGAATGTGGGTGGGCTTGATCAAAACGCATTATATGTATGTATGAAATGCTCTCAAGCAATGAAAACCAAACTAACCATTGAACCATTTGATCCACTAACTAACTACACTGCCAAGAGGGAAAGGTGAAGAGATGCACAGCAAAAGCCAGAATGAACGTGTGCTGTACACATGAGAGCAGGAACGTCTGGCCAGATTGCTAAAACAGTACTGCAGCAAGTGAGGACTGAGGACTGAGGACTGAGGAATCTAACAGTCA
Organism: Cricetomys ansorgei; assembly: GCA_026225945.1. Lineage (NCBI taxonomy): Eukaryota > Metazoa > Chordata > Mammalia > Rodentia > Nesomyidae > Cricetomys > Cricetomys ansorgei. The sequence continues at coordinate 2,009,001 of JAMJFZ010002229.1, forward strand.
CTATACCCAGCGCAGAGGCACTGCACAGAGCCTCATCGATGCAGGCATGGAAAGGGCTGATGTCTCTGTGCTCATCATAGTGAGGACAAGAAAATGAGCCAGCCAGATGGTCTCATGAGTATCCAGACAGAAGTAGAGCCTCATCACAGATGCTGTGGGCACTCAGGAAATGCCTGGGATAGGAGGTAAGACAGCTGCTGGTGACATGTGCTGTCTTCCCAGATTCTGGGAACCCCACACCTGGTATGCACAGTTGCAAAGGTGAAGAATATCGTCAGGTGTCTGTGGAAAGGTTAGAAGGTATGTTGACATTTTAGAGATCTATCCCGACATGTTCCAAAGTCTCTGGATTCAGTAAGTATTTAGAGACACACCACCTTGTGACTGGCTCTGGGGATGTGAAGTTTGAATAAGGAGACACATTTCCTGCCATCTCTAGATAACGGTAAAATCGGGGGCCCCTCAAGAGCAAGCTGAGGTAAATCTGCAGCACTGTTCTGCATGGGCTTGGGTGGTGAGGAGATGATCAAGCGTCGTCAAAGTCCGCCTCTGCTCACTGAGGCTTCCACCCAATGTGTGTTGTAGGAAGTGAATCATAAGCAAAAATATATGATTGTAAAATCCCCTCATTGATGGAGAGAAAGATCCCCTTAGCTAGCTAGATAGGTGGAACTGCTGGCTGGGTCCAGCTGAACGCATCAGTACAAGGCATCAGCTGGGAGCCAGAGCATAGGGACCGCCTCAGTCCAAAGCTTTCAAATGCAGCAGCTGTTCTCCCACCTCTGCTTACTGCCTCTAATCCATTGAGTTGGTAAGCTTGTTTCCATTCTCCACCCCAGAGCCAAGGAAAATCAAAATCAAAAATATTACTTACTGAAGCAGCCCTAGAAAGTCCCAGGAGAAATGGCAGCATCATAAGAAGAAAAAAATAAGCAAGTGGATCACAGTGTAGGTGCACGGTGTGTGTGTGTGCGGGGGGACTCCAGTCTCTCCCTGGCTCACCCCTAGAGGGCTTGGACACTCTGGCCCTGACCATGGATCCTTGGGATGACTTGGCTTCTGCCTACAGAGTCTGCCCTCCAGCAAGAGCAGACACACGTAGCTGGAACATGACAACGTGGTGGCTGTTAGGGACCCAGGCTGGCCCCAGAAAAACCAGACCGCCTTTCCATTGGTTGACCTCTGTCATTTTCCCCACAAAGGAATATTCCAGTGTGAAGCAATCCTTGGCTAGTTGGCTGACATTTACCTAGGACTCTAAGAGCAGAGCGGCTCCTAGAGCTGCTCAGAAAGCCTGCTGAGCCCAAGGTTATGGGATCACCAAGGTTACGGAACTACCAAGTATGAAAGCAGAGTTGAGCCAGGAGAGACTCAGCCCTGGCGGAGGGTGGGGGAGGGGCATGATGCCTCTGTCATTCAGTGCTTCTCTTCCTTCTTTCTCACTCACGGTAGAGCCCACCAATGCTTTATGTCTCACCAGGCACTAGGCACTGGAGCCCTTCTGCTGGCTGCCTGCTGATGTACGCATGTTCCACCTGTGGACAAATAACCCCATGATAGAGAGAGAGTCTGATGATGACACAGGACTTGACCACCTTTGATGACTGGAAAGCTTCCCAACTGCCTGAGAAATTTGAACTGGAGGACACACAGTGCATGTATGTGAATGTTATACAGTGATTCTTAAAATCGCCCCTTAATTGGCAAGTAGCCGAAATAAAGATTTTTCCCTGAATTATTCCATGCTTTTGATCCACTCAGCCCATTCAGTCTGACCTATGAAATATTCAAAGTCGATAAATGATAAACTAACCGTGGGACTAGGATGGCAGCTCAGTGGATAATGCAGGTGCCGGGCAAATGTGAAGCCTGGAGTTTGAATCCCCAGAACCCGTATACGCTGGACAAGTGTGGCAGTTGCCTGTAATCCAGCACTTGAGAGGCAGCGATGGGATTCTGGGCTAGACACCTGGCTGACGAGAATTTACAAGCTCCGCATTCAGAGGGACTCTGAATGCATGTTGAATGACTACAAGAACAAACACTACGGATTGTGAGGGGCAGAGGGGCTGCAGACAGCGACAGGTGCACTAAAAGCAAATCTGGCAACAAGTTCTCACAGCGTTAGCAGGGAGGGAGCCAAGCCCCCAGACAGAGCAGTGTTCTCCCCCTGCACCCCTGCTTGTGTGGACCCCTCACCTCCCCTGCACCCCTCCTTGTGTGGACCCCTCACCTTTTCCCCCTGCACCCCTGCTTGTGTGGGCCCCTCATCTTCTCCTCTGCACCCCTGCTTGTGTGGGCCTCTCACCTTCTCCCCTGCACCCCTGCTTGTGTGGGCCCCTCACCTTTTCCCCTGCACCCCTGCTTGTGTGGACCCCTCACCTTCTCCCTGCACCCCTCCTTTTGTGGACCCCTCACCTTTTCCCCCTGCACCCCTGCTTGTGTGGACCCCTCACCTTCTCCCCTGCACCCCTGCTTGTGTGGGCCCCTCACCTTCTCCCCTGCACCCCTGCTTGTGTGGACCCCTCACCTTCTCCCCTGCACCCCTCCTTTTGTGGACCCCTCACCTTTTCCCCCTGCACCCCTGCTTGTGTGGACCCCTCACCTTCTCCTCTGCACCCCTGCTTGTGTGGACCCCTCACCTTCTCCCCTGCACCCCTCCTTTTGTGGACCCCTCACCTTTTCCCCCTGCACCCCTGCTTGTGTGGACCCCTCACCTTCTCCTCTGCACCCCTGCTTGTGTGGGCCCCTCACCTTCTCCCCTGCACCCCTGCTTGTGTGGGCCCCTCACCTTCTCCCCTGCACCCTGCTTGTGTGGGCCCCTCACCTTCTCCCCTGCACCCCTGCTTGTGTGGGCCCCTCACCTTCTCCCCTGCACCCCTGCTTGTGTGGGCCCCTCACCTTCTCCCCTGCACCCCTGCTTGTGTGGATCCCTTACCTTCTCCCCTGCACCCCTGCTTGTGTGGATCCCTTACCTTCTCCTCTGCACCCCTGCTTGTGTGGTCACCTCACCTTTGTGGAATGGCTAATGGCAGATGGTCTTGTTTACAAATTCACAGTGGAACAAAACTTCCTGGGTTGATCCCAATCCGCTTCCAGCTGGCTGTTTTTAGCTTGCCCACGTCGTCGTTAACCTCCGCTGCTTCTTCCAGGTGAAAATAATAGCTCATACCTACCTCAGAAGGTTGGCCAAAGAATGGCATTAGTAATTTAAATTATTTAAAGTACTCTGGACAATCTCTGACAGAAAGGGAGAATTCAGTGAAAGGCCGGGTCCAGGAGAGTGGAGGACTACCGTTCCCGAGACCCAGTTTAGTCTCCTGCCACGCTAGGGCTTGTATACAGGATACGTCAGTGTTCAGTTAATGATCTTTAACCAGTTTTTCATTTGAAGAAGTTAAAGCTGGTGAAGGAGGCGAAAAGTAAGCCTTTATCTGTGAAATAGGGTTAGTGATTCTTAGAGTTGCCACAAATTCGTACAAATGTGTAATTCAGCAGAGGACGCGGAATGTAAGGAGCATCTTCAATGATCTGTAGATAGGTGCAGTTGGGAGAGCTTGCTTTAAATTCGAGGGAGCATCAGACCCTGTTGGTGTGGAAACAGCCTTGTCTTCACAGAGCCTCTGGTCTCATCGGCTGTCCCAGTGGCTGGAGAGCAGGACCTGCCGTCCTGGTCTCAGCACCGTGCCTGCTGGGAGGTGAATGCTTCCTGTAGGGCTCTCACTCTAATCCTGGCTCTGGATCCAAGTGGCCTTTGAGCTGCTTGTTATGGTGCTTGAGAGTCATATGATTTTTTTTTTTTAAAGTGAGACGGACAGCTAAAGGATGTACAATATGCCTCAGGGCAAATCAAAACTGAGTGGAAAAGAATAAATCTTGTTGGTTGGATGAAAGATTGCTGAGAAAGTAAGAACGGAATGAGAGCCTGAAGGAGCTGAATGTCTTCATGACAAAGGTGTTTAAGACGGCTGAAATGTAGCGAACGGGGTTTGAGGATTTTGCTCTCACTTTTAGAAATAAAATAATTTATTTTCTTATTTATTATTCTTACATTTAGAAATGAGTGTGGCTGTGTAGAGTTGGTTGAGGAGGATGAGAAGCTCAGTAGGAACGTGGCTGTCACAGAGAGTGGGAGAATAATTTGCATCTCCTGGGTGGGTGCCTCTGGTTTCAGGTAGAGCAGATGACCTTAACATCTTCATAAAAACATATAGCAAGAAAAGCTATTGTACCTGTCCTTTAATAGTTACAGTGAATTCTAATTAGCATAAAGGTTTTGAGGCTATTATTCACTTCATCTTACACTGGACATGTATCTCTGTAGCAGTTCCAAAACTAAAGCTATCACGGTCAAATTGATGGCATCTTGTTCCGGCTGCGTAGGACCATATGATATAGTTTGTTTCCTGGAGTTAGGGGCGTAACTCAGTGGCAGAGGCCTCACACAGGATGTACGAGGCCATGGGTTTGATCTCTAGTGACCAGTTAAAGGAAAAAGAAAAGAAAGAGTTTATTTACTGATTCTGCCCCGGTCTTCATAACTCAAGCGCACAATGAATACATAAACACAGGTTTGGTTTTGTTCCTGTTGTATTTTGCCCACTTATCTTTTGACTTGTATTATTCGTATCTCTTGAAGACATTTCAAATGACACTCTGGAATGAGATAGGGTATAAACAAACCACACAGCAACAGTGTGCCTGGCCTACCAAGAGCCTGTGCCTTCCACAGCTCAGTCACCACGCCCTGCCTGCAGTAGCTCGTGGGCAGGAACTCTACAGGTCCACATGCAGCCTGCCACCGAGCATGCACTGGAAATAGGAAGAGAGTACGGAGAATCAAGGGACCAGGTAGGAGGCAAATCAATGTTCTGATAGAATCAGAATCAAAACCTCACCTGACTTGTAGGCAGAAGAGCTAGAGCAATGGCTCACAAAGTTGTCTCCAGGAATTGGCCAGCCTGGAACAGATGCCCTCCCCCTGGGCTCTGTCACACCTCTTATTACTAGACATGACACCACGACTACGCCTATTTGCCAGTCTGATTACCTTCTCTGTTTGTACTCAGGAATCGCTAAGAAACATGTAAAAGGCCAACATTCTACATTTAGGGGAAGGCTCAGGAGTCAGCATGCTCAGCCAGTGGCCCAAGTCAGCAGATAACAGTCAGTCAGAAATTTGGGGAAATTCTCTCTGGACTTAACCAAAATGATTTGTATCCTTGTAAGTCCATCACCCTAGCATGGAGCCTGGCTTACAGATGCATTTTGCAGGTAAGCAAACGAAGATGCTAGAGCCAAGATTACTTATCCCAATCACTTAGTTGGTGATATGGGGAGACAAGATTAAAACTCAGATGTGGATGCTTCCAAATGCCAGGTCCTTACAATCCAAGAAGATGGTAAGGCCTCCTTCAGGGATGCGCTAGTAGCCTGCGTGCTTCTGAGACTTCTGGAAAAGTAGGCGGTGATCTACTCAAGTGTGGAGAAGATGTAGTAGACCTCCTGTCCATATCTGACTTTTCAATTTTTTTCTTTTATTTATTATTCTGTGTGTGTGCATGTGTGTGTGTATGGGTGTAAATGTGTGCGTGCATATGTATGTGTGCATGTGTGTGTGCATGTGTGTGTATGTGTGTGTGTGTAAGGGTGTGCATGTGTGTGTGCATGTGTGTGCATGTATGAGTGCATGTGTATGTGCATGTGTGTGTGTGTGTGTGTGTGTGTGTGTGTGTGTGTGTGTATGTGTGTTTGAGAGAGAGAGGGAGAGAAAGAAAGAGAGAGAGTGAGTGTAGGTATGCTTTTGAATGTGGTAGCAAGAGACAGTATTGTGGAGTCCATTGTTTCTTTCCACCTTTATGTGGGCTCTGGAGACCAAACTCAGATTTCTAGGCTTGCCAGCGGGAGATTTTTATCTGCTGAGTCATCCCTCCAGCCCTGTTTGTACCTACAATACACTGGTTCTTATTTTTACTTTCCTCCATTTATGGCATGCAGACATAAGTACAGAGAGGCATGTATGAAGTGAAGAAATAAGAGCAGTTGCTCCCCACCGTACAAGTTGGAAATATCTCAAGTTGAAATGTCTGCAGTTCAGCCTAGCCTGCAAACGTCAGTTTCCTCATGCAGTGCTCCATAGGGTACTGGCTGCCTACCATCACGCCCTCGTGGCTGTAGCCACCAGTCCTTGCCAGGGCCCAGCATTCCTGGAGAGCATTGGGCCAAACACGACTAGCCAGGAAAAGGCCAAAATTCAAAATTGTATATACAGTTTCTACTGCATCATGAAAAAGCTGAAAAATCTTGTCTCAGTTTGCCTCTCTGTTGCTGGGATAAACACCATGACCAAAAGCAACACGAAGAGGAAAGGGTTGGTTTCAGTTCACAACTTTCACGTTATACTCCATCGCTAAGGAAAGTCGGAGCAGGGACACAAGGCGAGCGCCTAGGAGCCTTGGATTGAAGGGACGACGGTGGAGACCTGCTTCCTAGCCACTTCCCACGGCTTACACGACATGCTGTACCATGCGGCCAGGACCGCCTGCCCAGGGGCACCACCACCCCACGTCAATCATTAATCAAGAAAATGCTCTACAGACTTGCTGTCAGGCATCTGATAGAGACCTTTTCTCAACTGAGGTTTCTCTTCACAAAGAACTCTTAGCTTGTGTCAAATTGACAAAACAGCACATTTTCAAAATTCTTTTATGAAACAAAACTTCTATATGCATAATGAACAAATAGGCATTCATACGGAGACACTTTCTTTAAAACCATTGGTGTTGCGAACATACATTAAAGCCCTTGAAGACCACGGGCTTAGACATCTTTTTTTCCTGCGATACTGTAGTAGCACCATGATGCCCAATCCTGTGCACCTTAAAGATGTTGCATGCAGCAACTTATATACCTTCTGAGTCTTCTTGTGGACCAGAGAAAAAGATGGATGAGTTTAATTACTGCAGGAAGATTAAACACTTCTGCTTATCATATCTAAAGGCTGTGTGCTTGTCTTCGCCATTACTGAAGATAGTAGTGCTGTGGATCACCGAAGACTGCCTTCATCTGCCACACACCGGGGGCCTGTCTAGCCATATGATGCCTGGAGGTGGAGGTGAGTGAGTAGCCCCATGCAGAAGAGAGGTGCATGTTTCCCTAGGTTCAGAGATACAACAGAAGCCCCTCTTTCTCTGCCCTACATCCTCCAACACTCATGGATCAACTACATGGAGTTGCAGGGGAAAAAAAGAGCCTTATTTAGAAGTGAATTTTACTGAGTATAACAGATTAGATTTCTCCACTGAGTCCGTGTATTGTAAAACATGGACAGGTCAGTCCTGCTCAGAAGAAAGAAGCATTTTGGTGTATGTTTTCCAAGGGTCTGGGCACAACGTAGAAACCTGCTTGTTGAGAATAAGTATTTGGAAGGCGTTACCATTACCAGTGGTCAGAGTTAAGGTCCAGTATTCCCAGTTTCTTGGCCTATTATTCGGCCAAAGAAAATAAGGGCTATCACAGATCTGCAAGAGGAGCAAGATAACTCTCCTGGTAACGAGACATTAACACAGACTAGAAAGAGGTACACTGTCAAGACTGGCTGTGGACCACATGGCAGGGGTCCTCAGGGGCCCTGATTATTGATTCTTTTTATGGGGTTTGACTTAAAGACTAGCTTGGCTACTATGGGGTATAGTGAGGCATTCTGTTATGACTGGTAGGTTCGGCCATATCATCATTCTTCTGCTCTACATGTCCCTTCCCATAATGCATCTGCTGGGTCTTCCTATTTTTGTTCGCAGGTACACTGGATATATATTTGAATAGAAATCAAGTTTGACCACTGTTAGAAGAGGAGAAACTTGATCCATTATCCAGAGAGGAGTGGAGATGCTGGGCCGGAGTCTGAGGTTGCTAAGCACACGTTAGTATTATGTGTGCATAGCACATGCGCATAGAACTGGAATTCCAGATACATCGTTAGAAAAGGGGAGGTGTGCACAACCCAACCAAGTTGAGTTTCTTGTTCTTAAACTTTCTACGATGTGTGCCTGCCTTCTTCAAGCTTTAAGAGAACTACTAAGGAGAGAAAGGACATCGGCGGTTTCGCCGGGATGCAATGTGTGCGGCTCTGCAAAGGGGCAGGAATGTGCTAAAACCCAACCTCCATGCATCCTGCTGCCAAGCTGATGTGTCTCTGCAGCCTGATGTGAGAAAGTAGCAGCTATTTCCTCATGTGCATTTCTGGAAGGTGGTCTTCTTCCTAACGGATCCTGAAGGTGGGAGCTTTCTCCAGTGTATACAAAGGGTTAGTACTGGCCACAATAGAAGTCTGGTTCCTCATACTGCAATAACATGCTTCATAAATGGTGGGGGGAATCTACACACATGTGCCCTTCTGGGAGCCCAGGATCACCTGTGAAAGCCTACAAGGTGTAGTGCTTTGAGCTCTGGCAGGTGTACGGAGTTTTCAAGACTTACAGAAGGGCGGAGGTTGCGGCTGAGGATCCCGACACAGTTGAGAGGTCACAGAAGTTCTGAGGAAGACACTAAAAGTACTTGTTTTAAAACTGGTAGGACTTAGCTGGAGAGGCAGCACTGCTCCCTACATGGCCTCTGTTCTGCTCTCCTTACTACAGCTGAGCCCTGCAGACAGTTCCCAGGATTTCTTGCCATCCTGGCTTTCAACTCGGTTCAGCCAATGAGCAGCCCAGGAGGCATGCATGTGAAAAGGCAGGAAAAGGCAGGAAGGATGGATGACTCCCTCTCTCCCAGGCCTCGGCCCCTTTGGAGCCTCTCTCCTCTTCTGGTTTCCCTTCCCTCCAGACCGCCTCACCCTCCTGGGTTTCAGTTCCAGCTGGACAGCCTCTGTTTCTGGGTTCTGGAGTCACCCTTCCTGTGCACCCCCCACCAGCCCAGGCATGATAACCACGTCCTGCTGCACCCCATGTGCAGGTGCCTTACTTGACTGCTCTCGGCCTTACAAATCTCAGTGCTTCTATTCACCAGCTCATCGTGTTGAACTCCCATTTTCTGAGGGCCCAGCTCCAACTTTCACTCTTACAGATCTGTGGAAAGAAGTCCAAAGGACAAGAGTGAAAATGGCATGGGTCCAAAGCAAGGCAGAGGAGCAAAATCAAAGACTCTAGAGCCAAAGTCAAAGCACAGTCATCACAAGTGTGGAAGTTGCCATGATCCCTAGCTATGCAGGCCCACGGATGGCCTGTGCCTCTCCCGGAAAGGGACGTCATTGCCCAGCTCCCAGGGCAGGATTGAGCCTCCAGTCAAGGATCAGATCAGCTTAGGTTATAAGGAGGAAGGGGAACCAGGCAGGGACTGCAGAGTTGGGTGTAAACCACATTTTGGTTAATTTAATCACACTGTAAATGCTGTTGGAGATCTCACAGTTTAAGGAAGCCCTGTGGGGAATCCTTTTTTTTTTTTTTCCTGCAAATAATCATCCCCTAATTTATTTGCTTATGTTTGGATTTCCATATATTGCATTTGTTTCATTTATTTATTTATTTATTTTACTCAAGAACAATAGGGCCCAACTCAGCTGGGGATGAGCAGTTGCTTTGAATTAGGCACTGTTTGGAATAAACCACAATCAGTTTAGTAAAACTTTGATTATATTAGCCTTGCAAATGGGCTAGGCCAGAGTGAGCGGAAATGCATTCTGGGTAAGCACGGGAGGCTCATGATTCTAGGACATATGAGATCTGGAAAGACCCTGGAGCTGCCAGAAGTAATCCAAAATGCTTGCTTCTCAGACAGTGCTTAAAGCGCCTCTGCCCAGTGTGGACCAAATGCTGTTCTGAAAGCTAGCATTTGTCTAATGGCAATTTCTGCTCACTGGTTGTAGTCCCACCTGCTGGGGCCACAGGAGACAAATTTGCTCTCCTCTATTTGCACTGCCTATTTTTAGGTACCTTTGATCTTAAACCCAACACTCTCAATTTCTTCAGCCTTCCTCCAGTGACACTTCCTGAAAGCAGAGGAAGGGGGAGTTGCAGAGTAGACACCAGGCATGGTGAAACAGACCCAGCACAGCCTCTCTGAAGAGGGAAGAAACCTTGGTGCTAAAACACCAGAGCAGATTACGATATTGGAAGGAGCTCATTTCCACATTGCTGAATCCTTAGATTCAAAAATGCCTTGGCATTTCCTGATGGTAAGAGTAATTTGGCGACAGTACAAAACATTTATGATATAGCAAAAAAAAAAAAAAAAAAGTATCTTCAAGTCCCACGTGACATTCGCCACACTGAATGAGATCTGCGTTAGAACTGCCAGAAGCCTTCTGACTCAACTCTCTAAGGTGAACCTGGGACCCCTCACCTCCCTTCTGCTCCTGGTAGAGTGTGGTGTGCAGCAGCAGGGCGGGGAGCCGTTGTTTCTGAGTTCCCTTCTGGTCTGTTTTCTCCTGTGTTTGCTCAGTTGCAAAGACAGCATTTACTCAATTTTTAGACGCACGTTTTATAGAACATTGAAAAACAAGTGTCATTTGAGCGGAAGTGTGTGCTTAACATAAAAAGACATGTGAGTTCAGAGATGAAGAAAATCCCTAAGCGTACCGCCACTGATAGAGCATTTTACAGGCTGTTTTTATTTTGCTCATTTTCACTGGGATGATTGTGCTGCAGTGTAATATTAAAATCTCTATTTTTATCTGAACATTATGCTAGTGTAATTTTTCCACACTATTATGTAAGAGTTGGTCACTGCCCTCTTTATTGTTAGTCATCACTCCACGTACAAGTAATTTTAGGACAAGCGTCTCTGTCTGAAAAGCGCTTTGTACTGGAGCATCTCCTAACAAAACATGCCAAGAAATAAAGTCATTGACTCAAAACGTAGGAATATTTAAGACTTTTCTTTTTCAAAAGAAGATCAAGGCATCATCATTACTGGAACGTTCCAGCCAGCAGGTCAGTGCATCCCCCAGCCTCACTGTTCCTACAATGGTTAACTGTAGACCGCTAAGCTAAAACTGATCTTGATAACGGAAACAGCTCGAAATCACCAATGTGTAAAGAAAGCCTGCACGGAGCCGCACCAAAAGCTCATTATAAGACCAAGTCTGAGGTGTCCTGGAGGTGGAGCTGACAGGCCAGAGAAGCCTCATAATGAGGGGCTCTCTGGACTCCCAGGCATCTCTTGGTGGGTGGGTCTGTGGCAGGAGCATCCCCCTCCCCCACTGCAGCATTCTCCTTATGGAGGAGAAAAATCAGCTCTCCCATACACCCACCGCCTGGTCAGGCCTCTTCCAAGTGGGTGACAGGGTGGGAAAGATGGCACTGGCTCCCTGACAGAAAAAAAGAAGACACGCCAGAGTGAGCCTCATTACTGGAGGTCCCCGATTCTCCTGGAGAAATAATGAGCATTGCCAGAACTCTGGCTTCCTCCAGAATCCTTCAGGAACAAAGCAAGCTGGGTTTGATGAGGCTAATTCAACAGCAGTGGTCCACAGTGGGGGGACAGGGGTTGAAAGACAGGGCTACAAGGGCTGGGAAGTTTCTTTGGTGGGGGTGGGGGCTCCAAATCCCGTGCATTCTATCTAACAAATCATCTTAGTTTCTAAGAAACCAGTTGATAAGGACATTTGCCGCACAGATACATTATCTATAGGACTCTCCTCTGTGGCCATCCCAGAGCTCACCTGCAGCTCCAGCCTTTATTTGCAGCATACTGACAGTATCCACCCCTCATCTGTGTCACACTGTTCCTCCAATGGGCTATCTCCAACATCCCAGGAGTGGGAGGGGAAAGTAGCATTTGCTTGATTACAGAACTAGGAGGAAGTTAGTCCCCCAGCATCAAACTCCAACCAATAGGGGCGAGGGCAGCTGTCAAGCTTCCGGCTCATCTCTAGAGAGTGTATGAGGCCCGACCTACAGGGGCCCTCGGAGGGCTCTAGCAGAGGTAGCCCCATCTTGTCCACAGAAGCCTGTTGCTATTCTTGCTTTGTTTCTTGCTTGCTCTCCTCTCTAACTTCCATTTCCCAAGACCATCAGCCTAACAAGCAAGGTAACTTGAGTCCCCGTCCAGTACCTACCTATAAGACAACAAAACAGCAGAGACTTTTTAATGCCTACTTGTCAGATTTGAATATTGAATTTCAGGGACTGGAGAGATGACTCAACAGTTATGAGCACAGGCTGCTCTCCCAGAGGTCCCGAGTTCAATTCCGAGCAACCACATGGTGGCTCACAACCATCTATAACGGAGTCGGATCCCCTCTTCTGGCATGCAGGTGTACATGCAGATAGAGCACTCGTACATACATACATAAATGTAAAAAGAAAGAAAAAGACTGATTTTCGAAGACCTACCACTGACTATCCCAAGATCACCCCTTCCTCACAAGTCCATATATTTTTACAAATCAAATAACTCTTCAAGTCACAGTAGTCAATATGAAGATGCAGAGAGAGTTCAGTGAAAGAGGGAGAGAAAGATCACTCACAAGGAAGCAATGTCTGAGAGCGGCAATCATCAATCCCGTTATTTCTTATTCAGAGTTTATTTAGTACCTACTGTGTCCAGGGCCTGTGCTAAACACCAAGAGCCTAAAAGATGAATGCACCTGTCCTCTGTGATTGAGAAGCTTTGGTGGAATACAGGAAGTGGAGAAGAACCAAGGGCACAGGTGCAGACACCTCCCATGTGTACAGAGATAGCTGAGGGGACAGGCATGGGACCCTGCAGCAGAAGAGAGAGTGACAGCTGACTTAGACCAGGGGACGGTTGTCAGCAACAGTGTTTCCCAGAGGAGACTCCTCTGTTCCCGCAGGCAAGTAGTGTCCCTGGGTTTGCGCTGCATTCCAAGCAGCATGCTGGAGCTTGGGTTACACTGGTGAATCAATCACACAGCTGACGTCCTCGCCTCGGACCAGAGCTAAGCCTTGAGAGATGCTGGAAAGTTAACCAGAGAGAGGGGAGCAGAGAAAATCCTTCCAGACAGAGCAAGATGCATATGCAGAGCCTGGCAAGCATGAAACATTTTGAGGTGATGTGTGGGTATTGTGAGTATTTGTAGAGGCGAAACAGCACTGATCAATTGCAAATACAGAGGAGGGGTAGTAGGAACTGAACAGCAGGGCGGGCCATTTACGAGAAGGACACAGGGTAAGAAGATGTGATGCTGGATCTAGGGGAGTAGAAGGGCATGAAGGAGAGCACGGCAGAGGCAGCAGCACGGGAGCCGGATCAAACCACGAAGGAGTTCAGCTCCATGTGTAAGGCCATTCTGCAATGCAAGTGCCATCCGCTGAGCACCTGACACACCATTCTAATAGTGCTCCTCCAGAGTGAAATTCAGCATTGCTGCGCATGTCTGTACAGCACCCAACCCACAGAGCAGAACCTGAGGTGGATACCCTGCCCTCACAAAGGATTGCACCACACCGTTTTACACAAACCTCTGAGAGGTTTGAATTCCTTTACAGAGACTGTAAAGGCAGACTCCAGAAAAGGAGCGACATGACATCACAGCCAGCTGTCAATCAAACGCTTAGAACCTGTAGACCCAACTTATTTTCCTCTTCTCTTCCATGCCGGAAGTAATTTACCCCCATCTGTGAGCTTAGGCAGGCCCTCAGCTCTCATAGTACAAATGGGAGGCAAGCAGGAGGGAACCCAGCAGATGCACACACAGCTAGTTCCCTGGAAACCACAAAGGAGTCCCTTGCTGATTTGTACCTTGTACTCGAATTCCCCTTGCCGCGCTCAGCAACCTGGTGGGCAGTCTACCACTTGCAGATTTTGGCTGACAATCTGGGTAGAAATTTCTAGACCATTTGGTCGTGGGTCTGGATCCACAGGAGACACTCATTCTTACCACTTATAAAAGACAAGTGAGCTTCTAGACGTTCCGATGCGGTCAGGGTCTGCCAGATCTGACTCAAAAGGGAACGACAGCAGCCAGCCCTCCTCTGTACTGCAAGCGTTTATGGGCATCTGCTCTGCAACAGCCTGCAAGGCTGACAACCATCCAGAGCCGACAGTCAGGTGAACAGATGACTAAGCGTGGTATGGATGCGAGAGACTGGAACTGAGCTGCAGAGGAAGGAAAAAAGATGAAGAAGAAAGGAGAGTCTCAGAGAGACCCGCAGAGTGTTTTCTTAGCACTGTTTTCTGGTGGGGACCGTAAGGTCGGATACAGCATTACACAAGGCAAGTGCACACACAGATACTCACGTGCAGTCAGTCTTGTGAGTGACGTTCCCAGAGAAGATAACAATGGATCACACGATGGGCTGTGGATTCTTCACGGGTCATCTGACATACGCCCTCCCCCGTGGCCTGTTTCGTGATTCTCGTTCTTAATGTTTTATCAATACTTCCACTAATTCTTTGAGAATTTCACATGTGCATCCACACATGCATACACTGTGTTTTGGTCGTATTCACCCCTCCCTCTCATGCCCCCCCAGGTCTACCTCGCCTCCCCATGCACTCTCCCCTCCTGCCCTCTTTATTTTTCCCTTTCTTCTTTTTCATGCCCCACCAAGGCTGACCTGCGCTGCCCGTGTACTCATGGCCGTGGGGCCATCCACTGAAACATGGTCAGCCTGCCAGGGGCCACAACCTAAAAGGAAGCTGACGAGTCTCACCCTAGAGGCCATCAGCTGATGGGGGAGATCATAAGCCCCTCCCACCTCCATGCCAGAATGTTGACTGGGTGAACCTGAATGGATCTTCTCCACAGCTTCTGTGACGTCATGAACACTTCTGTGGCTGTGGTGCTGTCACAGCCACAAGACACGGCTTCACTCTGGTCCTCTCTGACCTTGACTTCTATAATCTTCCTGCCCCCCTTTTTCAGTGGTCCCTGGGTCTTGGGGGAAGGGTATAATACTGATCTCCCATTGTGGATAAGCACTCTACAGATACCCACTCTCTGCACCGTGATTAGTTGTGAGCTTCTGCATTAGTCACCATTTCTAACGAGGTCTGAGAGCTGCACTAATCTATGGGTTTAGAGAAACAAATTTAGAGATCGGTTTAAAATCATGTCTATTTCACAAAATACTAGTAGTAGGCTACAGAGCATCTCATTCTTCAGGCAACTGGAAGTGGCCTTACTTCCAACCCTTCCTTGTTTTTTATAAACAAGGATCTAAATAAAGACAAAGAAGTTGGATAACTTCTTTCAGGCTATGTAACCACTAAACCCATCTTCAAACCAAGGTCATCCAAGTCCAAGCCCAGTGCTTTCTCCTGTCTCCTGACATTTGCCTTATCCTAGAATCCACGTACCAAGCTCAGAATTGGATGAAATAGACACTGCTCTGCAACGGGCTTCCTTCTCGATGCTAATGAAGGCCCCACAATTCATCCAGGCCGATTAATGGCTGCATAAATAAGTCCTCTGAGCATCTTGAGAGGTGTATATGCAGATAGACGGGGCCCGCCTTAAACTGCTGGAGTTACCAGCTCAAAAGAAACAGAGAGCTCACACTGCAGACTGGCAAATAAGCAAGATACTAGACTGGCAGACAGCAGGAAAAGAACAAATCCTGGTAATTCCATCCACATCTTAATCATTTCTAGCACTTGATTTAAAGTGTGTCTGTACCCTCGTGACAATTTGCATCAAAGCAATTAATCGAATGACATTCATCTGATCATGATCAGTCCATTAGGAAAGAGGGAGGAGGGAGATGAAGAGGCAGATGAAGTAGAGGAGAGAGGGTAGAGAGAGGACGGGAGGGATGGAGAGAGGGGGAGAGGGAGAAAGGGAGAGAGGGAAAGAGGGAGAGAGAGAGAGAGAGAAGGTAAGAAATATGACAAAGGCTAGGGTGTAGAGTTTTACATTCAATTTCTCACCTTGAAGATGACCAGTGCCTTCTCTGAACGTGTGTGTGTGTGTGTGTGTGTGTGTGTGTGTGTGTATGTGTGTATGTGTATGCTTATGTATAATTAGTTTTAATATAAGTTGATATAGAAGATTATTGAGTATAAATCCATGATGTCATGAACCCCATTCAGAGGGATTTTTTGAGGCATGCAAAAACTATTTGGTTCACACTGGACAATTATATAAAATACACTGTATTAGATTTTTAACAGTTTGAATTATTTAATAAAGAGAAGTTAAATCTAGAGCCAAGAATTCTGGAGTCAGAGTCTTGGCCTTCTTCTGTCTTAATAATGCCTTTACCTAACATGGTGTTTCTGATGTCTGTCCAGACACCTATGGCTAGAAGGGTCCTATGTACAGACTTCCCAGTTGTTCCTCCCTGAGATCAGTGAATGTCTTAATTTAAGAGAGGTCCAGAAGACACTGACGGGGTGTCTGCAAGTATCATCTTGGCATATCAGATGCTGACCTTATGGCCACATAAGGTCCAATTTAGAAAGAAAGGCTAGCCCTAATATGCCCTGACTGTCACCCAAATGATCACAAACCTTCTCTGAGCCATACGGCATACCAGGCACTGAGAGAGAGATGGAAGCTGGATAAAAGGGTGCCCATCCAAGAGTCCTATTGAGGTGTCATCCAAGAAAGATGACTGATGACCAAAACATTGTTCTTAACCAAACTTTAGTCCTTGGCTTACCTACCAAAGAGTCCAAGTGGACCAAATTAGTAGTAGTTAGTGTTGACTGTCCACTGGCATCACACAGGGGACAAGCTTTCAGGCACACTGGATGAGGTTAATTACAGTTAGAAGACCGCACTAAAAGTGAGCAGCACCATTTCCTAGGCTTGGGACCTGCACTATAAAAAGGAGAAAGCTAGCTGAGCACCAACATTCACTCCCTCCTACTCCCTGATGTGGACACGATGTGACAACCCACTCAATGCTCCAGCTGCCGTGACTTCTCCACCATGATGGAGAAGTGTGAATCCAAATAAGCACTTCCATCTTTAAATTGCTTTCATTGGCGTATTTTGTCACAGAAATGGAAAACTAACTAAGACAGCAAATGCCCCTTATTTCTTTTGTCTAGTCAAGTTCCCTCTGTAGGCCCATCTATCTGCCAAATGGCTCTAAGTCTCAAGCTCTCTTTGCTATATTTATAGTTGAGCCAAGTTCTGCAATGAAGGTTCTCTCTCTTAGTACAGGAGCTCAAATAACATCTGTCTTGTCCACTTAACAACTGCCAAATTATGGAGTTCTCTTTGATCTAAGCAGACACATAGCCAACTGTACTGTGGGGCATAACACTTGTTCCCGTTCCTTGGGCTCCTAATTAAAAACATAGCAGTGTCAGTATCTAACATTTGCTCTGTGGTTGCTTGAGGCAGACTGCAGCTAAGAACTTTAGGTGTGATGGTATGCACTACTCTCAGGGAGTTGCAACCAGAGACAGTACATAGCATGCGTCCTAGGGTCTGGCCACTCATGCTCCATGCAGTATCCCTCCGTGGGAAAGCTCTGTGTCACAGCAGCGCACTGGCCTGCTGAGACCTTCTCAGAACCAAAGCAGGGCTGGTGCCCTTCCTGCCCATCCCACCCCAAATCCTTCTACATGTGCCAGGCATCCCTCAATGTCTGAAGTGCCTCTGGTGACTGTTGCTCTTGTTCCCCTGGGATTTTCTTGGGTGTCGCCCCCAATGAGTTTCTTGCATATCTAACTTTATATTAACATCTACTTCCTGGAAGGCTGGGTTGACAAATGAGAACAATTTCATCTCATTTTCACAGCGACATTGTGAGTTGCCTAGTCTTACTGTACCCATTTAATTGAAAAGGAATCAGAAACACAGAGGTCCGGAGATTCATTCACAATTAGTACGCTAGGGATTTCAAACCCATGTGTGACTTACGATTATGAGATCATCAGATTCTAGCCAGTCCTCGAACCTATGAGGTAAAGTCAGCCAGCAAACGCTCCTCTTAGACACAAAGTTCCCTGTTAGCACTACGTGGAAAAGCTGGTATGCTTATAAGTAAGGTCAAGGTGCTGTCCCATGAAAACAGGCTGTTCTGTACAGAGGTCTAATAAAGAAAGCGGCTCAAGAGAGTTGGACAGCCCAGAAAGGCAGTTCTTGCATGACTTACTCTGTGTAAGAACCGGCCAAAGTCACTTGGCTGCCCTGTCCTCTGCTCCTCGTGTTGCAGAACACTGTCGGCAGCACCATCTAAATAGTACTCCATGGTATCTGTCTGAGTTAGAGTTTCTCTTGCTGTGATGAAACACCATGACCAAAAAGCATCTTGACAGTGATAGGGTTTGTTTCACTTCCACTTCACATCAAGGCTGATCACTGAAGGAAGTCAGGGCAGGAACTCAAAGAACGGACCGGAGACAGGCACTGATGCAGAAGCCACGGAGCAACGCTGCTTCTTCCTAGCTTGCTCTTCTTCCTCGTGACTTCCTCATCCTGCCTTTTTATTGCATCCAGGACCTCCTACCAAGGGATAACACCACTCCCAGTGGGCTGAGCCATCCTTCATCAATCGTCAATCAAGAAAATACACCAGGCTTGCCTACAGGTCAGTATGGTCAGGGAATTTTCTCAGCTGAGATTCCTTCTTCTAAAATGACTGCCTTGTATCAAGATGACATAAAACTAACCAGCACAAAGATTGAAGGAGTTCACACACACATTACACTTAGAGCACTGCCTGGCTCCCACCAAGTGTGGTGCCATTGTTATTTATTACTTGTTGCTCTTTTTAACCTTTAGTATCTATCCTAGTTAAAGCCAAGACCTTAGCATGACTACCATGTCCTGACTCCACCTGTCTGTGCTCTCTACTGTGGGGCTTGGACCGCCTCTTTAACTTAAGCTGACCCACTGAGGGCTTATGCCAACAGAGTCCAGTGACAGACGGAGCTTTGGGTCTAAGCCCTGGAGCTTCTATATTGCTCAGAGATCCAGAAGAAGACAGAAGACACAGTAAGATAGGAGAGCTTTTTACAAAGCTGTGGGCAGAGTACAGGAAAATCACAGAGCAAGTGCAGTTTTCTGGAGCTGGTTATACTGAGGTTCCTGACATCTCTAGGTCCACAGGAGCAAGTAGGAGTTCTTGCCAGAACCTGAAAGAGGCAGAGACCTGGGTTGAGGTATGCAGATGTCTCACTATGACTTGAAGGAAGGAGACAAGATGTTCAAGCTTTTAACCTCTCTCTGCCTTCGCCCCAGCCCATAATGGGTGAACTCACTCAGAATCCAGAAGATAAAGCATCTGTGTTCTCTCAGCATCAACTGCCTCCCTAGGCATAGGAAAAGATGAGCAGTGGTAAAACTCAGCTGTCAGAACCCAAGAAGTTACTCATTGTCTCAGTCTATGTGGAATGCTGTCCCAGAATACAGCAATCAGGGGTTCCTATACAGCGAGCCTTAATTTCACATGATTATGGAGGCTGGAAGTCTAGTATTGGAGGGAGGAGAGGAAGGAGAGCTCATATAAGTACACTAAAACATCATGAGGGCCTCTATCCATAGGACCAGATTCAGTCTCAAAGACTCTGTCTTCAAAAATCATCCCATTGTAGATGAGCGTTCCATGCAAGTATGTGCATGCAGGTGTGCCCACCTGTGAAGACACATGTGGAGGCCAGAGGTTGGCATCATGATGTCTTCCTCAGTCAGTCCTCCACACTGACTTCTGAGTTGAATTCACTCATTGAATTCTCACTGAACCTTGAGCTTGTCATTTTGGGTAGCCTAGCTGGCCAATGGGCTCTGGGGATCTGCCTATCTCTGGCTTCGCAGGGCATTAATGTGACTGCTGAGGACCCAAGCTTATGCCTGCTCAGCAGGTGCTTTACCCACTGAGCCACCTCCCCAGACCATTTTAATCTCTTAGCATATATATAAACACACACACACACACACACACACTTCCATTCTCTTTCTGTTTTTTATGGTCCCTAACTATCTGGCTAATCTCTGTCCCACTGTTAATCTTGATCTGTTGGCCCACTGAGCGCTCAAAGCAGACATAAGCCACATGGTCTCGTTGCTCTGGTTTGTAGCTGCCCAGTGTTAGTCTCTAGCCATGGTGTTTCTGTTCTTTCCATTTTGTTGAGTTGGCATTAGATATTGACTTCCCATGTGGTTTCTGAGATATCAAGATCCTCAACTTTTCTGCCCTCTACTATTTTAGAAGGAAGATCCTGAACTTCCTCACACTTGGGACAGATGCTATAGCCTCAAGGAACAAAAACATGTTCTTTTGCACATGACCTTGAGTTGTATTTACTACCAAAGAGACTTCTCTCTAATCTCACTGGGTCTTTAAAACAATACTTGGGGATGTTATTTTTGCTCCAGTTCAGTAGAATGACTCTCTGTAGAGTGAAGTGATTTGCCAAATAACACACAGCAGGTAACTGTGGTAACTAGGTATCAGGCTACCTTTTTATGTAGATTATCTCACCAAAATTGAGGTTCCATGACAACGGGGAGTTTTGTCTGTTTTGTTCATTATATTTTCTGCATTAAAAAAAAAAGTGTCTGTCATAACCTAGATAGAAGACCATGAGAGCAAGAAGTGAAAAATGGGGGGAGGGGGCACAGACGAGGAAAAGGTCATAAACTTAAAGTAGAAAACAGGATATTGGCGGTGGAAGGGCATAAGGGAGGGGGAGGAGTCAAGAAGTGGGAGAGAGTCAACAAAAACAAAGTGTATTGGGAGACACTGTAATGAAACCTAATTCTTTTTAAGCCAATAAAAAAAAATGCTTTAATAAAATAAATTTTAAGGAAAATATCTGCCACACCAGAAGCTCAGAGCAAATACAGAATAACTGAAGCCATTTCATCCTTGTCCCAACCCCATAAAGGAGGCACTACCCTTGTCTTAATTCCAAAGATGATAAAGCTTAAGAGGTTAGAATTTAAGCAATTAGCCTCCCCTAACTACGTACCCTGTTGTTTTAAGTCTGAGTTCACAATCTAAAACAGCACTGGTCTGGGAGGCCTGAGCTAGACTGGAAGCTGTTTGTCTAGAAGTTGAGGGTGAATTTCTAGAAATTCATTGTGAGAAATGGCATTACTGTGATCTCCCAGTAGGTGACCAGTGACTTTGTCTCACTGCACAGGATACAGACTAACTAGGATTTTCTGGTCCTCAGAAAATTAGGTTGTCAGGGGTTCAAAGCATGTGCTGTCATCAATCTTCAGTTGGTTAGAAGGATGCAAGGAACCCAAGAGCCACTCTAAAACCACTCCATCTTTGTAGCTGGTTAACACTGTGCTCCCTGCCAAGAACGGGATGAGTGTGGACCTCTATTTTTTGGTTCCTCTTTGCATTAATACAAGTGTATAGAGCAGTTCCCCATGCTTGGTGGTGGGTGCCGGGCTCAAGACGAATACAGTCAACTCTTGAAGGCATGTGTGTATAGTTCGTGTGTCTATGTGCTCGTGGAAATGTCCCATGGATGGGAAGAGAGCTGATGAAGCAACTGGAGCCATCCCTGCAAAAGCGAAACTCCTTTCCTGTCATGAGGACGGGACAAGAGGCCTGAAATGAAGACGCTGCAGAGGCAGAACGTGAGCTGATTCGCCAAGGTAAACGCATCTTCATTAAATCACGGTGACGGCATGGTGCACCTGCTACAGTACCTGCACCTGCAATGCTGTGATGCAGACGTTCCCCCAGGACAGTGCTGACATGCATCTGAGGCCACGATTGCATGCTATATGGACAGTCCTTGGAAAAGAAAAGAAATAATCAAGGCAAAGACAACAAGCGATCAAAGCATTGAATCATCCACAAAGAGCCAAGGTTTAGAATCAGCAGAGGGTGGTTTCACCCCTAAGCCAGCTGTGTGCTGGTTCTGTGGCCCGTTGCAAGAACTCAACTTCCCTAGTAGGCAGATTCCTTACCTCTAAAATAAAGCAACTTCTCAAAAATTCAGTTGAGGAACTTGGCTACAGTGTTCAGTAAACAGTTGTAGTTACTGCTTTTCTCTTGTTACTGTTGCTAGGAACATTAGATACGAAACTGGGCAGGAAGATCTGAAGCTTCATATTTAGCCTTGTCAAATGTGGCAGACGACGTTTGAATCTAGGCTCTGCTGCTCACTGGCCCATAGCAGGTGCTACGCAAATGTTCATTCGAAATTAAATAGTTGGGTTTGATTTAAACAAGGAGTGAGAATCTAAGTTCATTTACAAGGACATATTGTGAGTGAGGCACTGGGCGGGACACATGGGGACTGGGGGTGGGGAAGAGACTCTGACTTGCACTCTCTGGAGCTAAACGGGGTTACTGACATCAGGAGGCAATGCTTGTGTTCAGGAATTAGGGTGACAAAAAGGAACCCACCTTTCAAAGATCACAGACAGCACCAGAGTCACACAAGCTCTCATTGCACCTGTTTTCGCCTGTTTTTGTTGCTGCCTGTCTCACTGTCTGTTGTCTGTTTGTCCAACTGGACTGGAACTCCATGAAACTGGAATGGTCTGTTTAATCCAATCCTCCACTATTTTCCCAGAGCCTCACACTGGTACTTAGTTTGTTCTTAATAAATAAATAAATGAATGAGTGAATGAACATTCTAAATCTCCTTGCAGGAGTTTTCCTATCTGGAGTTGTGTAATAACATCAGCTAGTACATATTAATCATTTTGACTGTTCTAAGCACTGATCTCCAAACTTTCTGAGTATGATGTTATTTTAGTCAATACAATAATCTATAACCAATGAACTAATTCATCAAAAAATTGTGGTTAGAAATTCACATGCTTGGCTCTAAATAGGTGCTGGGAAGAGGAAGCAGCACTGTGTCTGCCTTGGGGCTCTTCCACCTGTCTTATGGATCTATCTCCTCCCTACTTTCTCTCCTACTAATCTTTGATTCACTAATAGGAAATTTAATCATGGCTCATCTGCCAAGAAGCCTTCCGTGATTCTCCAGAAACTGGACATTTTCTTTAATCACTTCCCCTTGGAAGGTTTATATTCATACAGAATGTACATTTCTAAGAATGGCCACCAAGAGCCCACAGCCTAAGCCCTGGACCCTATGATATAAGCAAGAGCTTATAGCCAAGATTGTTAGGTTAGAGACATGGGTGAGCTTCAGTAAAGAAGATCCGGTGGATCCAGTCAAATCAGATGAGCCCTTAAGACTTCTGATCTTGCTGAGTGATTCCAACACTTGGGAGGCTAAGACAGGAGGATTCAGAGCTGGAAGCCAGCCTGAGCTATGTAACAAGACCCTATCTCAAGAAATTAAATGACTAAAAGGAAAAGTATCTGAACACTATTCTTTTTTCAATCAGTAGAAGAAGAATACAGGAGAAAGTCAAAGCATGAGAAAACAGGACCAGGCCTTTTGTGGCCAGCTGGGAAAGGGGAAGGCCATCAGGTGGGAAGGAATACAGGTGACTCTAGGGACAGTGTGAAGTTCCTCATTTGAAAGCCAGGACAGAGGAAGAAAATTGGATGTTGATGATTACCTGAGCAAGCTTGGAAGTGAAGTCTTCGGTTAAGCCTACAGACAAGAGCCCAGCCTGAGGGATACCCTGCTTCTGGTCCTATCAGTCCCTGAAGTACAGCCTCACCCAACCTGAGACTGTGGATTTACTGTGTGTTCCTGAACAGATGTTCATGACGCTGCATTGCCCAACAGAGAGATGGGAACACATTCCTCTCTCCCAGCAACCCTGCACATACACCTTAGTACTTTTCTATATCCTTCTCCTGACAGCCAGTGCCACAATGTCAGGGACTGTGGTTAGTGTCTCTTCATCTGCCCCAGGATGCTGGCAGACAGAAGATCCCAATAAGTATTTGCTCTTGAGCCTAGAAAACTTACGCAAAGTTAAAGGAACTAACGGAACATACGTAGAAAGAAACCATTTCAAGCAACCACCTGACCTAATGTCAGGCTATGTGGCTCAGGCCAAATCTGCTCCAGGGAAATGGGTGTGCACAGTGAATTCTTCATAAAACCATTAGCTTATTATATATGCAATTAAATACTTCCTCACTCCCATGTTTTGTCCTTCCTAATTCAAGTGGAGCTGAGTGAAGTATGCTATCTTGTTCTTTCCCTATAGCTTGAAAATAATAATTGGTTGATGATCCTAAGGACATGTTCTTCCCAATTCCCCTAGAAACTCCTCTAACCCACATAAACCAACACAGGTTTCCATGACTCCCGCACCTTCTTTACTTGCAAATATATTGCTTTACAATGATCTACTCTCAAATGATGAGAGAATTGTCCTGCTAGGATCCTGCTGTTGACATGGAAAGATGCCAATTGTCTGTTGGCTGCAGAAAGAGTTACAGTCAGCACATCAGAAAGGGACAGAGATTTACAATGTGTGCTTGGATTAGCTAAAATTTCATTTTCTCTGTCTTTCAGGTCTTACATTTTGAGATGAGTTAAGATATGGATTCTCAAGCAAGGAATAAGAGCTTGGGACTGTGAATCAGTTCAATGTTAGAAAGCTGTGATATTCAGGGCTCAGAGAGCCTAGTGACAAGCCTAGCTAGCCTGCTCATTTGTGCCTTAGACCCTATAGTTCATCTGTAAACTTGCCAATTAGTGTACAAGATCTGGCCTTTGAGATTCCACATGACTGAGTATGCCACAGAGGTCAGGAACCTGGTCTGGGGCTGGGACACAGTCTCTTGGGGGTTATTTCACAAGGCTACTCATGTTTCCTGGCCAGCTCCTTAAAGCAAGACAGTCAGTAGTCATGAAGGAGGATCATCCAGCTTTCTCAGTCACGGACAGAGGCTACACTTCTGTGGGCTGCCACTCAAGATGCCGCCTTAGCAAAGACACAAAAAGTGATATCTTGAGGAAGCATTTGAATCTTCCACAGATAAAGAGGGGTTATAAAATACCACTGTGGTTTGTGATTTGTGAAGTCCATGAACAGAAGTATAGCAGGGATGATCAAACTGGGAACTCAAAACACTCAGCTTGTCCTGTAGGCAATAACACTTCTTCTCTCTATTTAGAACTGATATCAAATGCCTGGTGTTGGTAACTTCTCAGTCACCCCATTGTCTCCCTCGCCAAAGCCTCTATTACCAATGGAGCAAATTACATTAAATTCTCTCTGATTTATATGCTGGGAATGCACATAGTCCTGGTTTCTATTCTAGCTCTACTGCCATGTCACCCCTCCCTGTGGTGGTGTGAATGAGATTTTCCCATAGCATTTGACTATTTGGTCCCCAGTTGGTGGTGCTGTTTACAGAGGCTTAGGAGGTCTAGTCTTGCTGAAGGAAGTATGACACTGGGGTTGGGCTTTGAGATTTTAAAGACTCACTCAGTTTTGAGTTGGCTCTTTCATGCTTGTGATTCAGGTTATAAGTTTTCAGCTTCCTGCTCTTGATGCCATCGATTCACCCTTATATTGTAGATGCCAACCCTCTAGAACCACAAGCCCAAGTGAATTTTTCCTTCTATAAATTGCCTTGGTCATGATGTCTCATCACATCAATAGAAAAGTAGCTAATATATCCCCCTTCTTACAATAGCAGTGTCTTGACAAGTCATTTTATATACATCATTTTTTTTGCCCATTGTCACCAGCAGGTTAAAATTACAATCCCCCCAAAGTCTTTTAGAATTACAATTTTTATTGTCCAAATGCCTCTTTGCCTGCTCTCCTTTTAGAATCTGGCATCCTATTTTATGTTCAGGTAAAGATGTGTATAAAAACTCACTTTTCTGATAAATGACACTGCTGTCTCCAGCCACAACCCTCACGGGCCACATCCCCACCAAGAGTGCATCAGCGACAAGTTCTCTACTGTACACCAAATGTGTGGCATGCATTCTGCTGGGTGACTGTGGTGTTTTCAATGAGAGAGGCTGTTGTGGAACTTTACTTTTATTATGTACAAAATAATTCATTTGTGTACTTTGGGTGAGGGTCTACCTAGGTCTTGACATTTTTGTATTGTCTGCAGGTGTTGGGTTTATGTGGGGGATGTCTGACTGCTCAGTATCTGCATGTGCTATTAGTAGAACACCTGAGGAGTTCTGAATCAATAAAAATACCTGTTGTGGAAATTTTTTTATAGTTATAAATAAAATAATTGTTTTATACACTCTTGGGTGAGGGGATGTCTGAATTGTTTACAGGTGTTGGATTTCTGTGGGGGTTATTTGATTGCTAATGATCTGCATGTGCTATGAGTAGAATACCTGAGGAGTTCTGAAAGAATGAAAACACCTGAGCTCAGATGCTCAGGGTTCCACTGTCCAGGTTGGCACTTGCCATGGTGGTGGTTCCCTATGCTGAGGTCTGGCAGAGTTTGCACCTATGAAAACACCTCCTTGACTTCTTTTGCTGAGCCACCCCATAGGTATATGGCTACAAATGGCACCCAACATGGGGCAGGACAGCACACCAGCTAATCCAATGTGGAGACAAGGAAGAACAAGAAAGAAACTCCAGACTTCACAGTGTACTGGTAAAGTACACTCAGGGAAACTACCAGAGGATAGAGATTAAGGTATTAATTGAAGGCTCCTGAAGGAAGAACAGAGAGAGAAACGACCTATGCCTCTATGAAAAGAAAAGGCTGTGAAATTAATAAATAAAAGAGTAAAAAATATTCTAGGTGAGAGCCACAGAATGGAGGCCCTTAGAGATAAAGAATTCAGCTGGAAGCAGGAAAAAGCTCTTCTAATTGCTTATCCTGATCATGAAACCAATGCTCCCTCCTGCCGCTGGTGGTAGGATACTGTTTCACAAACTGAGTTTTCTGGTAGCTGTGTTTTATGTGTGTGAAGCTTAAGACGTTGTGTTTGAGATCTATGGAAAGGGTTGTATGTTTACCCTTAGAAGTGATGAGAAAGAACTACCAGAACGTTTCAATGGGAGAGTCTTCCCACTGGCTCAGGACCTCTTGCTCATGTAGAAGCTACAACTTGGAGCCAAAAAGACCTTTAGTTAAGCTGAACAGTTTTTTTTTTCCTGAAAACCTGACTACAAGCAGTCCAGGTACTGGTGATGGTGGATGAGAATTCTACCCACAGAGGGATTCTTCCTGCAGACAAAGTGACCAGTTATTTTTCCAGCAAACCAGACTCAATATTAAAATCTGGAAAGTGTTTCCTCAGGGTCAGCACACAGAAGCTGTCTTCCAGAACTGGATGAAGTTGTATCTTGTGCTGGCATCCGAACTTGGTACTGTAAGTGTCACCCAGCTGGTGCTGGTTTTGAAAGCATGAAGGGGTTTTGGAGAGCAGCTGAGGTTTGGCACTATGAGAGGCCAGGAGAAGCCATCAGTAAGAGTGCAGCCTCAATAGCAGTTGAAGGGGTCATGTAAAGAAGTTGAGGCACCACAAAAAGAGCCCAGGAGGCTACTGGTGAAAGTAAAACCCAGTTGAAGCAGAAGACCCCAGCAGTTTTTGAGATGTCACTACCATGGGACAACCACCAAGAACAGCAGCAGCTGTGGTGTGAGCCAGCCAGACCCTGGAGGACAAAATGTGTGTGCTGCAGAGGGCAGAGCCAGAGAAGTGATCCAAACCCTTTGGAGGACCCAGAAGATCATGAATGAATTTCAGATAATTAGACATTGATAATGTTTTTCTGCTGTCCAAAGACATTGTGAAAAGCTTGATAGATGTTTGGTTTCATTTGGTCCTGTGCATTAGCAACCCTTGTAATTGTTCCTCTTGTAAATGATTTTGCTGGTGTAGTGTTAAGTTGTGTTGTAAAAGTAAAGCAATTTTTTTATAAAGAAAAGGGGAAATATTGTGGATGTTTATTTTTAGTTATATATAAAATAATTGTTTCATGTACTGTTGGGTGAGGGGCTGTCTAGGGAGTTTTGTATTGTTTGCAGGTGTTGGAATTCTTTGGGGGTTGTTTAATCACTAATGATCTGCACGTGCTATCAGTAGAATACCTGAGTTCTGAAAGAATAAAAACACCTGAGCTCAGAGGCTCAGAGTTCCACTGTCCAGTACAGCGCTGGCCAGGATAGTGGTTCCCTCTGCTGAGGTCTGGCAGAGTTTGCACCTATAAATATGCCTTTGTGTCTTCTTGGCTGAGCCACAGCAGCAAACACCTATGAAAGGCCTCCATAGGCTCCTATGTTTAAACACTTGGCCCCCAGTTGATAAAACTGTTTGGGAAGGATTAGAGGGTGTGGCCTTGTCGAAGGAGGTGGGTCACTGGGGGCAGATTTTGAAGCTTCAGAAGACTCACACCATTCCCAGCATGCCTCTCTGCTTGTCTGTGATTTTGGAGGTGTGACTCACAGCTGCTACTCTAGCCAACATGTCTGCTGCTTGCCACCGTGCGGCCCTCTGATAGGCTTCTGACTTTCTGAAACTGGAATCCCAATTAAACATTTTATTTTATAAGGTGCTTTGGCCATGATGTCTTATCCTAGTAACAGGAAGGTAACTGACTCAGTCACTCCTCTCAGGAGGTTGACTGTTAGTGTTACTGGGGATCAGAAACAGTTACAACCTTACTTTCCCAAATTACAAATGTTTCTATTTGGTAGTTGCCAACATGGCACATACTATGATGCCCTTTTACATTGCCTGCCAGGAAGCTCAAAGCTAATCCCAATTATCAAGCTCGGTAAGCACACTACCCTACGTGGTAATGCTTTTTGCCTCTGCCTTTATCCACAGATATTGTTTGATTGTATCTTGACAGCCTTGCTTTAGAGATATCTTTGGTGATGAACCCCTTCAAATGTTTTCCTATGTAGATTTTGTATCCATGATAGATAGTATGTAATTCCTTTGTAGGAGCCCTTAGTTTCCAGGTATGTGGTAGGAGTTCAGTCAAGAACTGAACTATTGTCAAAATCAAATGGTAATGTAGATCATAATATATAATATATGATCTCGTTCAATTGCCAATCTATTCAGAACAATTGCTTATAGCAACAACCATTGGCCTCACTCATTGAGTTTTTCCTCATCGCAGTAAAATAAAAGCCTTGTTTCTTGGTACCACTCAAGGCATCTCGATTGCCTCTCAAAAAGACTAATTGTCTCACTTTGTCAAACAGAGTACTCAGCAATTGGACCCCCACAAGGCCAGCCTCGGGAGAGGGAGAATGATTTGAATTACCCTGATCAGGCTTGGAAAAGCATCCCCTTTCTCGCCTCTTCATATTCAATCCGGGGGAAGAAACTCAATCCGGAGGGTTTTGTTTTTCTTACCAAGTTTCTCCATTCCAAGACACCTGCCTCTTAGTTGATTACTTCTAAACGTGAAAACGAAGCAACTTAGGATCTTGTGAAGACAAGGGATGGGGCTGATGGCTGGGTATGCACGCCGGGGCCTCCAACAGCACTCAGCTGTTTCAGCCTGAGCCTCTCTAGAGAAACATTCCTCCGTGTATTCACTGCCCACTGAGACTCCGGGGGAACTGCTGGAATAATCAGAGTGGAAGACAAGAACGGCAGCTGCCAGCACAGATGCCAGCTTTCCACTGCACTGGGACCACCGCAGATGTCCTGATTAGCCTGGCCTCACTCCTCCTGAGCCCCAACAGAGCCTCACGATCATTCTCCACCGGCAGGCCGGGCAGCCATCCCCAGTGGACTTGGCATGTGAAAACTAGCCACGCAAAGTCCTCTCCCTGTATTGAGCTGCCTGTCACCCACGGAGAAAGCCTGGACAGACTGGGGACTTGGCAGGGGTCTTGGCACTTCAACCAGGACTGTTGCTTGTCCAAGACTGTTCCATGGAACAGCAAGACTGCATGCTCTTGGGATGTTATCACTCTGTAAAATCAGACTGGTGTTTCTTTGGATTTTATTTTTCTGTCTATATTTTTCCTAGCTGTTAAGACTTGAAAATCAGCTACCTACATTAGATGAGACTTTGGAGGACCAGGGCTTCTTCACCTTGAAGAATATCAACCTTCCATATCTCTATGAGATGATGAAACTGTCACGTATGCAGATCAGCACAGTGTAGGAATGAGCTCCGTATCTATGGACCCAGAAATATACTAAGTCTACTAACCCATGATCTGCTCATTTCTATGTATAAGCCTTGAGAAAAATCTCACAAATTCTTAAAACCCCAGATTTGACTGATAATGATGGTGAAAGCTATGACATCATACCAACTTCATAGAGACATTCTAAAAATTAAACTGATGGTGTGTGCTGAGGGCTTATCACAACCATGTGAAAAACACTTCATGATACTAGCTGCTATGATTATTTTCATACCTGGCTTCCAACAAATGTGTGCTAAATTCTAGTTTCCCTTGATGCAATTTCTTTTTAATTGCCTCTGTTCATTTACTCTTAGAATTAAAGCAAAGGGTAAAGGTTTGTTGATCTAAAAGGAAGTGATGGGCCTGATGTCAGAGCAATGACCCCTAGAGGGGCAGCAGCATGGCCTCTGCTGCTCCTTCTGAAGGTGGCTGGCCTGTGACTAGGGAATCTGCTCCCTCAGGATCTCCAGGAGACAATGTATTCAGTCTCATAATTATGTGCTTCTCCCCAATCACCTAGCATTATACACCCCATCACCACGATGCTGAAAAAAGCCCCAAATGCTAATTAGTCTTCAAATTATCATTGATTTGATTTGATGTTGAATAAGCTTTGCCATTTATATTTAGGCAAGAGCTTTGGATTGGAGATGTTTTCTCTGAGATTGGGGTTTTAAATAACTCCGTGGGGCCTGTCTTGCTTGTTCAGAGTGTTTATGTCAAGAAATCAGTCCTGCTGCTCTCCATGGCTGCAGATGAATGCCAGGCTGACTGAGTGCAAGGGAAGCATTCTCTCCTCTGCAACAGTGCAGTGCCGGAGACCCGGAATGCAGAGGTCCCCGCCTTGCAGGCGACAGAGGAGAAAGAAGACGGACTGGTGTCCTGAGCACTCGAACAGGAAGGAACAACGCTTGCCGATCACATTCAGCAGACGTGTAAATCCTTATCACAACAGACTCGGCTCTTCACCCTCACTCCTGACAACTGATGACAGGGGAGCACAGATCTCTGCGGCGAAAGGAGAGGCGCAGGCAGCCCAGAGTGAACGAACTCACACGGATATCCCGTCTTCCGGTTTCCGGTGCCACGCCCGCGAAGGACGCTCCACACCTTCTTCCCCACCCCGTCCCTTCCTGCAGCCCACCTCAAAGTCTGCCCTTTCTCCAATCCACATGCACTGCCAGCTCCTTGTTAGCAGAAAATGTTACAAACCTCCCACTGTGGCTTTGATTACAAAGATAAATTGTCCGGGTGTTTGAAATTGTCCCTGTGGACTGTTCTCAAAGTGATCATTTAAGAAAAATAAAGAATGTCTCACACGTGCCTGTATTAGGTGACAATCTAAGAATCTAAGTGGCTGTCCATCACTAACCAGGGCCCACGAAACCCCGTTTGAAACAGCTTTCAAACTATGTATCAGTGCATGTTTTCTCTGAAGCTCGTGCTTATTTCACTAATCCCTAGGCTGGACTTTGCTTGAGAAGTCAATATGCACTTCATGGAGTTTTACTTTCCTTTTCATGATATCAAATAGTGCATGACAGAAAGAAAAATAATTTAAAAATTAAAAAATAAATAAAACTCATGCTGGGCAGTGGTGGTGCCCACGCCTTTAATCCCAGCACCGAGGAAGCAGAGGCAGGCGGATCTCTGAGTTCGAGGCCAGCCTGGTCTACAGAGCGAGTTCCAGGACAGCCAGAGTTACAACAGAGAAACCCTGTCTTGAAAAACAAAATAAATAAGATAAAAGGAATAGAGGAGAAGAAAAACGAAGTAAGGAAGAGGACAGAGTGGAAAGACGGCAAGCAGGCGAGAGATGAAGCTAATTGGTTGAGTGTTTATCCAGCATGCACGAGGCCCTAGGCGTTGCAGCCAGTACACCCACAGAGAAGGGTGAAGACCAGGAGGAGAGGGGAAGAGGAGGGGGAGGAGGAGAAAGAGGAGGAGCAGGAGGAGCAGAGGAGGACAACTTTGAAGTTCAAGGATGGCCCAACCTCTCCCTTGGCTCTGGCCTCCATTTTCCTGATTTTATCAATGAGAGGCATGTGCAATAAAGTCTAAGGCTAGAGGCAAACTCTAGGTCTGACTCTGACTACTTCTCCCCAGCAGAAGGGCCCTGCTTGCATCTCTTGCTTCCGTCCCTCATTTGTGAAGTAGGAATGGTAACAGGTCCGTGTTAACAAGTAATAGACTCCATGATAGAAGGGAATGCTTCTGACCACCCCTAGTTGTCAGCACCTTGAGAAGTCGCCCCTTTCTTGGGGTAACAGGTCACCAAAGGCTGAGTGAGCAGGGGCACAAAGACTCAACAGACGGACAGGTTATATTTAGGTGTAGATTTGTATATACATATGTGTACATACATGTAATAAGAATGAAAATGGGCCATGAGTTTGAAAGAGAGGAAGGAGGGGTATATGGGAGGGTCTGCAGTGAGGAAAGGGGAGGGAGACACGGTGTGATTTTAATACAATCTCAAAAATCAAAAACAGAAGCACTCAGCCATCTGGAGTCAGTGACGTTTAGCACTGCACGAGACAGTTACCCAGGGAGCCAACCACTGTACCCATCAGGCCTGCCTCACAGACGGACTTCTAGCTTTGCTGACCCTGCATACTGCACCCCAAAATCCTCCTCAGCAACCTCCTTCTGACAAAACCAAGCTGTAACAGCTACTCCTCTTATCTAGAGCCTGCTGACTTCTCTTCCTAAATACTAGGCGAGGCCCTGTTTCCCAGCTTAGGTCCCTGACATCTCATGCCTAGACTTCTGAACTACACCCACCTGGTCGAGTCTCGGCGCACCCCCTCCAGCAGGTCGATAAGCACCTGCCTAGTCGGGACAGAGCTCTAGAGACCGTTTCCCAACAGCCACGCTCTTTGTGTTCCAGCCCTTCTGCCCAAGACCGTTCAGTATTCCTTCGATAATTCATATTGTACTCAATGCTCATTTTCTTCCTTTCTTTCTAATGTGACAAATTCTTTTAAAGTTTTCTGTTACATGTTATTGATTATGTGCCATGACATATGTGGAGATCAGAGGACAACTTTCCAAATCAGGTCACACCTTCTATCTTGGGTCCCAGGAATGAAACTCAGATCATCAAGCTTGGCAGCAGGTGTCTCTACCCACTCACCCATTTTGCTGACCCCAATCAGATTACCTCTGCTCCTATCTCAAGGACTAGTTCAAATGTTGCTTCCTCTGAGAAGCATCAACAATTAATTCTAGCATCTACAATCACCCAAGGGCTAAAAGCAATACATTATTTTTCATAATACTTTTTATTAATAATTTGAGTTTCATACAATGTATCTCAATAACAGCCTCTTCCCACTCCTCCCTGTTCCACCTTCCTGCCCCTGTGCAAAAAGAAGAAGGAGGAGGAGGAGGGGGGAGAGAAAAGAAAGAAAGAAAGAAGAAAGAAAGAAAGAAAGAAAGAAAGAAAGAAAGAAAGAAAGAAAGAAAGGAAGGAAGGAAGGAAGAAAGAAAGGAAGAAAGAAGAAAGAAAGAAAGAAAGAAGAAAAGAAACAGGAAAAGAAACAGGAAAAAAAAGAAAAAGAAAGAAAAAGAAAAAGAAAGAGAAAAAGAAAAAGAAAAAGAAAAAGAAAAAGAAAAAGAAAAAGAAAAAGAAAAGGAAAGAAAAAATCCAGCCAGTGTGGCAGGTGCATGGATCCCAGGCATCACCACAGTTCCTGGAGGCACAGGCTGCTCTGACCATTGATATTCACCTGGCTCATACTAGCCCAAGACCAAGCATGATGAAGCCTGAACCAAAGTTGGGACTCACTGCCCAAGCCCGCAGGCACTCGGGTCTCCAGCAGGCACCCTGATGTCCTGCTAGTACCAGGTCATCCTGCAGGCCCCCAGACATCCCACAGGCACCTGGACATCCCACAGGCACTTGGGTCTCCAGCAAGCACTCTGATATCCTGCTAGTACCAGGTCATCCTGCAGGCCCCCAGACATCCCACAGGTACCTGGACATCCCACAGGCCCCCAGACATCCCACAGGCACCTGGACATCCCACAGGCACTTGGGCCTCCAGCAGGCAACCAGGAATCCATATTTTTTTCCATACTTTTTTAAAATTTATTTTTCTTCTCTCATACAACACATTCCAAATCCAGCTTCCCTTCCTTCCACTCCTCCCTGCTTCCCCACACCTACTCTCGCAGCCAGACCACATTTTTTTTATGGATTTTCTTACTATAAAAGTAACACCAATTAAGTGCAAAAAAATTTAGAAAATGAAGACCAACAAAAGAATAAAATGAAAGTTTCTCATAATATTGATACCAGTATTAAGCACTGTTCAGTTTTTCTGTATATCTTTATATTCTCTTTTCTTTGCACATATATCATAATTTATATGCAACAGTAAGAAAAAAAGTGACCTCTATGTATATATTAAGTTTCAACCTTATTTTACAATTTTGATTACCTGCAATGTATTTTATTGCTTAGCTCTCTTCTGTGCTATCATTTGAGGATGCTAGTATTCAATTTTGTGGTGGTGTCATAATTTATCTAATCTTGCTATGTTTTATTCATATGTGTATTTCAATACCTAACATAGTATCTGAAATGCAATGTGTGTTCAATAAATACTTATTGGTCTTATTTCTTCCATATTAAGAGGGGAATTCAAATTCTTCATCACCAATATATTTTTTTCTAATACTAGCTTTGTTTCTTGTCATCATTGCCAAATGTCATTTAGACTCACAAGTTTTCAGAAATACCCATTACTGGATAACCCAGTGGTTCTCAACTTTCCCAAAGCTGTGATCCCTTAACACAATACCTCTTGTTATGAGACTCCCAACCATAAATTTATTTTTGTTGCTCCTTCATAACCATAATTTTGCTACTGTTACAAATCATAATGTAAATATCTGATAGGTAGATGGTCTTAGGCAACCCCTATGAATAGTTTCATTTGCCCCCACAAAGGGGTCTTGATCCACAGGTTGAGAACTGCTGGCCCAACCCATGTTGTGTGGCTTCAGCATCCACACCCTGTGCACATCTTTAATGCTGAGAGTATGAACAGCTTTTGGAAGACCAATACAATATGGTTTTGGTTCCATCTTGCCTGACTACCTCAAAAATGTGTGCCTGTTGACATCATCTCTCTTTAAACTCTCCTCTGCACTTGGCCTATGACCCCCCCTATCTCCACATTGGCTCTCCTATGTCTCATCTTCTGTTGGGCCCAAACCCCCTTCCTCTATCCACCCTTGATATATTTTTTATGTCTTCCCAGGGTTCATTCTTTGGGCATTTTTTCTCTGAGAACCATATTTTAAATGCCATTATACTTCAAAGAGTGACTTGTTTGCAAGAAGCAGAAATACAACCTAAGCGACCTTTGTCCTAAAAGAAAAGAATTAATTATTCATGGGATCCAAGAAAGGGATGAATAATCAAGAGCTCTCAAGGCAGAAATGACTGGACACCAACAGCAATCAGACGTGGGGATGGCGCACGCCAGCCTTTAGGAATGGCGCGTGCCGGGCCTTTATCTGACTCTTT
The DNA here is from genome assembly GCA_026225945.1 of Cricetomys ansorgei. Lineage (NCBI taxonomy): Eukaryota > Metazoa > Chordata > Mammalia > Rodentia > Nesomyidae > Cricetomys > Cricetomys ansorgei. Next base: position 2,044,413 of record JAMJFZ010002229.1, read on the forward strand.
CGATATGTCAATTTGCTTGCCTCTCATCCAGGCTTTTTTCATTCTCATCAGAGGAAATATAGAAATATAGACTGCTGAGTCCCTCTCCCCGGACTTTCCTTTGTAGAATGGAGAATTGAGGCATTTTCCTAGTCTGAGTTCTAAAAGAGAAAGCCAGAGCTCTTATTGGTTAGACTTAGATCAAATGCCGACTCATGAGCTAATCAAAAATCGTTAGACCAAGTCATTCAAGAAGATACTGACTCCTGCAGACCATAAAGTGCAGCCAAACAAAGCCGGGAGCATGGAATTCTAGAAATGTAATATAAAGTCTATTCCCAGAAAAATGAGAGGGTGTGTTGTTAAATAAATAAAATTCTGTCCACTAATGCCTCTATAGACAATACTAGCTAAAGAGTAATTTTTCAGAGTTCAGAAGAAAAGATAAAAATAACATAGAAAAACATCTCCAAAACTGTGTGTGTGTGTGTGTGTGTGTGTGTGTGTGTGTGTGTGTGTGCGTGTGCTTGGTTCCTTTTATTCTAATGCCTGTTCACCAAGCCTAATTCAGCTTTCCAGGATACAAAACAAAAAGATCTTCCAGACAGTATACCAAATATTTTGACTGCTGAAAAATTTGTAGTTCCAATTTTAAACGAATAATTTAACAGCTGGTTTTCATATCAGTCTTTTGTGAAGTTGACCTAAGTTTCCCTCCCCAGTGTCTCAAAGTCTTCACTGAATTAATGCATAAAAGAGTGCATGGGAGAAGTCTCTCTGAAGTCATCCATTGCACGTGGAGAAAGAATGACCTATCAACATTTTCCCAAATAAAGATGCCCTCTAGGGCACGCTGACTCTGCCCCTATAGAGACAACAGGGAAAAGTCTTTTATATTTTCACCCCTTTGGTCCCATTGTTTTGGGTGTTTTCTCCTGTAAGAGACTGAGGATCATTTCCTTAGTCCTTTTCCTCCTCTATAATTAAATTATACATTTCCACCTATTGCCCTGTGATATGTCTCTATATCCTGAGGAAGGAACTGCATGTGCATACCTGCCTTGTTGATTTTGAATTTGGTCATGTGGTGTGATCTGGACTATGAAATATTAGGAATATGTTTGATCGGGAATTCTGCATGTACCTGCATGGCTGGACCTGATTCCCCTCATTGCTGTGTCCACTGGAAAAATGCATATGGTAAATGGGAGTCATCCCACCTAAGGTCAACAAGCTAAGTTGTACTCAGCTGACCCTTGCTAATCCACAGCCCTCATGTAATAGGAGCAAGAAATAAGGATTTCTTGCCATGACTCTCTGAGATATTGAGGTTATTTATTATTGCAACAAAAGTAGCTAATATGTTATCAAAAATAGACTGCAAGATTCGTACATTTTCCAGTTTTTAAACTTTATAAACGGTCACAATTAACCAGTGGCCACTGGATAAAGCAGGTGATTATTTATGAGAGTGGAAAGTTCCTGGATGTAGAACCTATCAGACTTTGATAAGTCTTTGGCTAAGCCATATCTCTGCACCTCAGAGGCTTCCTCACCATAAGCCTCAATGAACTTTTAAATTTAGGACCATAACCACATGTGATGAGAGAAGACAGAGTTTATAGGGTGCCAGAACATAGTAGTTTATTAGTGAGTGAGTGTTAAGTGAAGAAATCCATGAACCAACAGTTGAATTTTATAGTCTATTCATTTGGCTGTAATATTTATTGAGCGCTTGCAATCTGGTAGCTCGTGTAGGAGTGTTGCAATGAATCAAATGGATAAAATTTCCTCCTTTCAAGAAGAGTAAGTGCTTTTGAAAGAGAGACGGAACAGGTAAATAGACAGCTAAGTAAATAATTCAATGTAGAATTAATACTATAAAGAAAAACAACGCCAGATGTGTAAGGTAATAATAGCACACTAGCTAAACCATATATAGTCAGGAAGTCTGTTTCTGAGAGGGATATTTCAGCATTACTTTGACCAAAATGAGAGTATTCACCCTGAAAAACACCTGAGAGAGGAACATCTCAGACAGAGACCAGCCAGCACGGCCAAAGAAAGCACTCGGGTTGGTTGAGAAGAGGTGAAAGTTGCTGGCTGGGGGACAGTGGGAAGGGGACAAAAATTAAGTGAGGGCAGGCATGGAGCCAGACCTGAGGCATCTGAGAGAATTTTAGGTTTGACTCTAGAAGCTGGGCGGAGGGTCTGGGAAGAGTTGCAAGGAGGGGTGGGGAATGGACATGGTCTAAAGATTTCTGATTCCTGTATAAATTGTCTTAAAGGAAGGCCTACAGAGCTCTAGCAAAGCAAGGGTGAGAGTGGTCTTAAATTTAGCATATCTGTCCAGTGGATGGTTGGCGGAAGACTCCTCACATAGTCTCTGAGAATGGGGTGCCTGGGGTGGTGTTAGGGGTATGAGCCTGGAGGCAAAGACTAGAACAAGGGAATAAATATGGAAGCAATAAGCCAGGCAGGAGACTGACGTTTCAGTGGGGTGGAACTGGACAGGTGACCAGTGGGAATGGCTGGAAAGCTGTCATGTCCTGAAGTTGAAGCTCATAGTATGAATTGATGAATTAGATGAGGGTAGGACGAAGGTCATATAGTGTTCTAATTCTGGCTTTAGTTACTGAATAAACCATGGTGCTTTTTACTGAAGTATTATGCACTGGGCAAGGGCAATGTCTTAGTTAGGGTTTCATTGCTATGAGGAGACACCATGATCATGGCAACTCATATAAAGGAAAGCATTTCATTGGGGCTGGCTTACAGTTGAGAGGTTTAGTCCATTATCGACACAGTGGAAAGCATGGCAGCATGCAATCAGACATGGTGATGTAGAAGGAGCTGAGAGTTCTACATCTGGATGGGCAGGCAGCAGAGAGAAAGTGTGACATTGGACCTGGCTTGAGCTTCTGAAACCTCAAAGCCCACCCCCAATGACATACTTCCTCCAACGAGGACACGCCTACTCCAAAAAAGCCACACCTCCTAATAGTGCAACTCCCTATGAGCCTATGGAGGGCATTTTCATGCAAACCACCACAGGCAGATACGGAACAGTGTTGGGAGGGTGGGTGTCAAGAGATTTTTCTGGTCACATTACCTGTGAGATGCTTCACATCTAGGTAAATACGAAAAGATAGACAGAAAGACTGAAAGTCAAGAAGAAGCCAGAACTGGAGAAATAAATGTAGTTATCAGCATTCAGGTATATTTAGAGTCCCAGAAACAGATGACAACCTCACACCAAAGAATGTGGTCTGAAAAGACATCCAACAATCAGTCCACTCATTTTTGCACAGTAACCACAGTAACCACAGTAGCCAGTACAGACATGGAGTCACTGCTCAAGAAATGACAGTCTATGTGGATGCAAAAGCTTTGGACCAGAATGAAGATCAAGGCACAGGGACAGATATCCTCAAACTACAAACAGCCTGGCACTTAGGGTCCAGACTTAAAGATACTTATTAGTCATCACTAACATTCTACTACAGTGTTTGAAAGTTATCTCAAAAGAATATTTTCAATGCTAAGTGAGCATTCACCTGCAGCCTTCTCTGAGCAACTGTATCCCATGATCCACAAGGTCAGTATTTTTAAATGTGTGTGTGTGTGTGTGTGTGTGTGTGTGTATAAAACGATAGTTTACATGCATTGAGCACTTAACTGTTTCAAGAGCATTTCCAATGTCTTCCCAAGCAACCTGTGAGGTGAGTGTTTTGCAGCTAGCACACAAAGTCCATCCCAACAGCAAGTGGTGGACAAAGAGATTGGCACTCACCTCCGATGTCAACATGTCTTCGCTGTGACAGTTCAGTCCTTCAACACAACACTGGCTCAGCTGGGGGAACTACTCATTTTTTTAATACTTAGGGATAATCAAATATCTGCCATTCATTGTTTGCTAAGCAATCTTGATGCATTACCTCATTTGCTGCTCATTAGGACAGTATGAGGTAGGTATTATTGTAATCACCATTTACATGTGGGGCCATTGAAACTCAGAGAGGTTAGATGACTCCTCCAAGATCATCCATCTAATTTAGAAGCAAATCCAGGGCACTTACTGAATGCAATGGCTAAAACTTAGGCAGTTGGTGAAAAGAAAAGAGCGTTTCAGATAGCAAATTTCCAAACTTTAGTCAGAATAATGAACCTTATTTTAAAGCACCACCTCTCTTCCCAGAAAGCTCAACTCTGTCCCCAAGCTCACCTGTTAGTGGTACCGAGGTGACTTGGTGGTAGTAGGGTACAGGGCGGAAGGATTTGGTTCAGAAACTGACTTTGTATGCCAGCTCTGCTCAGTACGATCTCTCGACCTTGGTTTCTTCATTTACAAAATGACAAGACAGTAGCGGTTGGGGCGAGTATTGAATAATGGAAAGTCAGTAGCACTTGTAACAAAATACAGAGAAAATTCATTGTCGTGTAGAGGACATTTAAAAACACATAAAATACATGCATAAGTTACTATTCATGGATGAAAATAGGGACTTTTCCTCAATTTAAATGGAGAGTGTAGAAGAATATCAATAGGAATGATTTTCAGTTGTAGAAGGCCTAGAATAGGGTTCGACAAATGTCTACCTAAATTCAGTGTATAGTGTTTCAGTCATAAAAGACAAGAGGGCGATCAGGGGCAAATACGAGCAAAGTAGAATAAGATCTACATATGAATACAGTACAATGCAACATTATTTTGTATGCCAAACAAAAACATAGACAACAGAGAACTAAAAGCAGGGTGCAGTGGCTCACATCTCTGATTCAAGTACTCAGGAAGCCAAGGCAGGGGAATTACCATGAGTTTGAGGCCACCCAGAACTACATAGTGAATTTCAAGCCAACCGAGACTACATTTTTGGTACCCTGTGTTAATAGACACCAACCAGGGCTGGGGATATGGCTCAGGCACTAAAGTGTCTGATGTATAAGCAAAACACCTGAGTTCTGTTCCCCCCAAGAACCTATATAAAAACCAGGAAGGAAGGCTTGCTACTGTAACCCTATCTTAGCTACTGTTCTATTGGTATGAAGAGACCACCATGATCAACGAAACTTGTTAAAGGAAGCATTTGATTGGGGCTTGCTTACAGTTTTATAGGATTAGTCCATGATCACCATGGTTGGGATCAGGGCGGCAGGCAGGCAAGCAGGGTGCTGAGGCAGTAGCCAACAGTTTAAATCCTGATCCACAGTCAGCCAGCAGAGAGGGGTGGGCAGAGACTAGATCAGGAGTGGGCTTTCGAAACCTCAATGCTCAGCCCCAGCGACACGCCTCTTTCAACAAGGCCACATCCTTCTGGAAATGTTCACCAACTGAGGACTAGGCACTCAAAAGTCTGAGCCTGTGGGGGCCATTCTCATTCAAATCACCACAAACCCCAATACTAAGAGTGGGCTAGAGACTGCTAAATAAAGATAAAAATGCAATGAAATTTGCAGGTAAATGGATAGAACTAGAAAACTGAGTAAGGTAACTTAGACCCAGAAAACAAATGCCACATGTTCCTGCTTATCTGTGGTTCCTGGCTCCAAAACTTCAGATTTGAGCATACAATTCTACAGTCACCACAGAAAACAGGAAAGTAGAAAGGGACCAGAGTGGGGGGTTAGGAGCCCTAGAGAGGGGAGTAACAGGATACCAGCGATTTGAATGGGTAAGTGTTAGGGTTTTAATTGGGGAATGAGGAGGTAGGTCAGTTCATAAGGCAATGGAGAAAAGATGGAGAAATAACACAATAACACTAAGGATATTTGGAAAAGCCATAGGAATCATATTAGTTCTTTATCTAAAATTACATGTACTACATGTAAGCATATATATTTGTGTGTACACACACACACACACACACACACAGTTTAAATGAAGTTTTCACACTCAGACTGAGAATGTACCCTCATAAGCCATAGATTAGCTAACAAAAACCTCCAAACCAGGCATGAGAATTCTCATTTTTATTTGTTGGCTGGGGGAGCGCAAGAAGCTCCAGACACAACGAGGCTATTTCTGTTGCCCTTGGTTGCCTTCTGGAAGTTGAAAGTAAATCCCTGTTGCTGAAGACTCCATGTACTTTGGACTCAGGACCCCCTGATGATCCCAGGTAGATATGGCCTGAAAGCCTCCTCCTCAAAAGTGGCATTCATAGTACTGGAAGGTGCTCAAGCTGTCAAGGGAGAGACGCAACCAATAGTCTGACCCGGCTGCAATGCCTAGGAACCCCAACAACGAATAGCGTGGCTCAATCACCTGAAGAGTGCAATAGTGGCACTCACGTCTTGGCAGTAACCAATAGCTGCTCAATTAGCGTTAAGGTGTGATCAATAGAAGGAAAATCATGCCTGGTACTGAAAACCTAACCAGCTACCAGGAGCTAGTGAAGTCATGGATCTTAGAGGAGAACCTACTGAACCATCATAATTTCTAATTATAATCTAAATGTTTATCCTAAACCCACAGATCTAGGATAGATCTCACCCATTATTAAAAAAAAAAAAAAAAAAAAAGCTTCTCTCAGCAACAGACAAGAGACCATAACAGGAAAACACACCAGTCAAAACTCAAAGCACAACCGAAGGTGGAGTACCCAATCCCCAACTGACACACCCACAATTCAACTCCTGCACCGAAGGCTCAGGGAGTGTTGTCAAACACTGTAACACCGTATGAGCCAGAGGACCAGGAAGTCTGCTGTGAGCCTGCGTCTCCTAGAAATGTCAGGAAAGCTCCACCCATGATACCTCAACAATACGACTGTCCAAACAAGATCTGAACAACTACAATTTCAATAGGCATGCTAATATAGAAATGTAGAAGGTGGGACTCTCACGGAGCCTCCCTCCTAGACAAGAGCTTCCGGAAACTAAGGGATGCTGAGCACAGAAGCGATTGTCTGAGGGCTGAGCCTACTAACTGGTTATCCAATACCAAGTGCTCAGCCCTGAAATCATATACATACACATGCACATGACACTGAATGTACTCCTCAGGTTGTACTTACGTATTTAGGTGCGGTGCACGAGAGAGTGTGTGTGTGTGTGTGTGTGTGTGTGTGTAAAATAATAACAATTAAAGAAAAAGAGGCTATTAATTCAAGGAGGAGAAGGAAGAGTACATGAAAAGTTTGGAAGGGTTAGGGAATGATATAATTATATTTTAATTTTCAGAAATTAAAATGGAAAGCAACTGAAGAAAGACCTGACATCAACCTCAGGCCTACAAACACACACACACACATATACATGCATGTACACATGAATCTGCATGTATTCATTCACACACCCACACTAATAACTTCACATATACCGCATACATACGAAAAAAAACACACAAAATAAACTGCTAATAAGATACATTTATGTTATGTGCATCTTATCAGCATTGACAAGAAAATATGCACAAGGAAAAAAGAACAGTTAACAACCGAAGACAAGTCTACATTTTAGAAGTTTATTTCTGAAAGCCAAAATCATTGCTGAACACCTGGGGAATACCTTCAGAATTCCACGCAAATGCCAAGTTCTGTTTCAGAAATAAACTTTGACGTTTGAAAATTAAATACAACAAAGCTGTTTTCTGGAGGTAGGGGGTGCTGCTCTGAGCTGCCTGAGTGGCTGGTGGCAACCCTGACCCCCACCCCCAGCATTGGCTCCATGCCCACTTCCCCACATTCTGCCGCCTGTAGTCCTCCTCACCCCATCCCTGCCTGAGCCCTCCATCCCTCTCCCCCCTGCCCTGCAACAGCTTTCCTAAAACTCTGCTACTCATTTGCATCTACAACAATCATTCTGCATTTAACATTTGGTTCTATATTGCTCAAGAACTTTCAATAATTAATTTTAATTTGCATGCCAAGAGATTTGAACAATTTGTTCTTAGCCATTCACCTGAGAATGAGAGCTTTTTCTTTGCTAAGTTTGGTGAGGAATATGTCAACGAACAAGATAAATTCAGTCCTGTTCACAGGTCTGTGAGGAGGCCCAGGTGAGACAAGACGACACAAGTGTGCACTTGTCCAAGAATGTTCACGACAGTTCCGCTCACAACAGCCGGCTGATGGAAACAGCCCAATACAGCAGACACATCAGGGAAATGCACTGCATCATAAAATAAAATATTACTAAACTACAGAAGGCCCGGAGTCCTTAGCAACAGCAATGCAGATGAACCCTGAAAACATTTCCTAGCCAGCAGAAGCCAGACACGTATCATTCAGGAACATAATTTATCCAGAATAAGTAAATCTATGGATACAGGCGGTAGGTTAGTGGTGGCCAGGTTCTAGCTTAGGGAGAAATGGGGAGTAACTGCTTAATGGCTACCAGTGTTCTTTTGAGTGATGAAAATGTTTTCAAATTAGAGAGAAGTGGTGTTTGCACACGTAAGTTAAATAGATGCCACTAAATTGTACATTTTAAAATAGTTGATTGGGGTTGGAGAGATGGCTCAGTGATTAAGAGTGCACGCTGCTGTCTCAGAGGACCAAAGTTTAGTTCCTAGCATCCCTATCAATAGCTCACAACTGCCTATAACTCCAGCTCAGGGGACCAGGGCCATCTCCTCGGCACTTCAGGCACATGTACTCATGTGCACGTGCACACACTAAGCGCGCACACACATGCACATACACGCACACGCGCGCGCACACACACACGCACACACACACATACTTAAAAATGAAGCAAATATTTCTAAAAGTAAAATAAAATGGTTAAATGTATATGATATGGGTTTCAGATACAATATTAAATGCACAGTCTGAAAAGTGCTGTGGAATAGATTACACTCACTTAGCATAGGACTTAGAGGACAGATGCTCTATACAGTCAGATTTTTGTTCATGCAACACACATTATCAGGGTTCCTCTGAACCCTCTCGTGAGTGCTGGGGGGCAGCAGTGAGCACAGCAGGCCATCTCTGTGCTCAGGGCTTACACACGGGAGGAACGGAGACAGACAGAAGCATGACAGCCTATACCGTATGAAGTGATACGCTTTGGAAGGAGCACAGTAAGTATAGAAGGTTAAAGGTTGGACGTCCAGAAAAAACTGGAAGATGGAAGTATAGTGACTTGTACTGTGTCATCCCACCTTGTCAAAATGCTCCTACTGGACTACAGGTAACTGTCCCCACCCTCAGACAGCCTATATTTGTCCCTTTATCCCTAACCTTGGCTAGTACTGCTCTCAGTCTAAAACGGTATCCTTATTCCTAGCAGACTCTTATCTATAAGACTCTAAAATAATTTTCCAAATAAATTTCAGATACTTTCCTTGAAGGTTTTACATTAGTAATTCAGGTTATAAATACCCATCTAGAATTAGCATTTTAAAATTTAAATACAGGATTTTATAAAAACACCCTGAAATCTAATCTCAGGAATGATCTCACTGTACTGTAGGCCAATATTTTTCACACTGAAAAAGCTCTACAATTTTATAATTGGAGTAAGGAGAGAAAAGTGGGATTTGCTTTTAGAAATTCTAATTACAGCTAATTTTTCAAGAATATTTCTACACTATAAAATAAAATAACACTGTTATTAAGTAGAAACTGTGAAAAATGCGAGTTCAAAGAAACACATCCCTAACCAAATGTAGCCTTATGTAGCCAAATGTAGCCTTTGTTTTTTAAAAAAAAAAAAAAAAAAAAAAAGAACTTGAAAGAAAGGTTTCCTTGCCAACCCACCCGTCTTTCCTCTCTGCCCTCGCTCCCAAATCACAAAGCTTTTCTGCAGTTCTCTATTAAAAGCCAGGAGCACATGTCCCTCAAATGTACTAAGGCAATAAGAGAAGAGCAGAAATAAATAGTGAGCCTGGGTTCTGGAGAAGTCTTCCCAGGAGCCTCAGCCTCCTGCATCTGCTAGGCGCCGCCTTCCTTGCCCACCTGACGCAGACCCTCTTGAGAGGGTGCAAATGGTGAGGTCGGTAGAGCAGCAGTGTCATGGGAACCCCGGGCTCCAGACAGACGGATGCAGACGAGTTAGAATGCAACCAACACTTCTTTTGACTACACGGATATAATGCATTCTGATTATTCACCCCACCATTCCTTTCTCCTTCGACCCCTATTCTCCGCTCTCCCTGCAATCCCTCTCCCATGTTTTATATTTGCGTGTTTTGCTTTGTGACCCATTGAGTTTGACCCGGGCTGTCTGTATAGCCACTGGTTTATAATTCATTAGAGCCATGTAGGCTCTTCCATGGGTACACAACTAAAAAGAGTGCCTCGCTCTCCTCCAGAATCCATCAGTCCATAGAGGAAAGGCCCTCCCCAATCCATGCTTGGCTATATCGAAAGGCCTACTCTTGTCCAGGCCGCCACAGCTGCTGTGAGACCATCATCGTCATACCGAGAAGGGAACGTCACAGATCCTCTCCTTCTTGCTCTTTTCTTCTGCTCCCTGTTCGGTGATGTTCCCTGACCCTTGGGGCACTGCTACAAATGTCTTGTTTAAGGATCTGCTATCATTACTCTTGGCATATTGAGCAGCCGTGAATCTGCATTTACAATCATTCACTGCACAGAGGTGTCTCTCCTAAGACTCTGAGAAGAATTTGCCTTTGAAAGGATTTTGGTAACATGTCATAAATTTTAATTTTTCATTGACTAATATATCGGCTATAAATCAGTCACCATAGCTGCTCCCTCAACTAGAGTAGATACAACAGAGTGAACTTAAAGGGGCAGTGGAGGGTCCCAACCCCCGACAATGTTGTAGGATAATTGCCCGCTCAGTTCTGGTCATGTCTACTGCAGTTGGAAAGCGTGTGACACAAAGATCCTCCAAGAACACAGCAAGGCTGTACATTGAAATTTTGAACTGGAGTCCATCACTGTTGTTATTTCTTAATGTGACCTCGGTCAACTCATACTTTTTCCAGGTCTAGGTAAGCAAAGTGGAATACCTACTCCCTAGACCTATCTTCTGTGTGTTCTAGAAAATGGTGCATCCCAACGTTGTGTGCTGAAACTTCTGTCTTTTTTCATTTGCAAACCCAAAAGATTATATGACAGGTATGTTGATACAGCACGTGCATGGCTGCTTATAATTTTTTTCTCAATTTCTATTGAGAGACTCTGGGCGTGTATAGACCTAAGCAATGCTAGTGCACTCCTGGTTTATAATTTATTGAATGAAACAATGTTTAGTGATTTGAAGCATAAAATTAAGGGCTGATGAGAAGAAGAAAAAATGTCACATGACAGCCAAGCTTAATTTATTTTTTCTTTCTGACATCCAGAGTAAAGGTTGTGTATCTTTTAGAACAGTGTGCTAAAAATGAATCCCAAATATTATATGATCTGGACACACCATTAACATTGGTGTAGGGGAAAACTATGATCCAGAAAGGTCACAAACTTAAAACTGACAGCTACATGGGAGCAAATCTTATACTCCAATCCAATTATGCTAATTCCCAGTTACACTCTCTGTTAAGTCTATCCCACCGTGCCTCAGACCAGGAAGCAGGTAGAGACTATACTATAGTTTGAACGAGAAAGAACCTTAAAGTTTATCTAAAACTTGATGAAAATTAGTACTCTTTATTTAACAAGCATCCTTACGAATTAGGTTACATATGTATTTATGTGCAATTCATAAGTAATTTACCCATGATAGTCAAGGGAACCAACAAAAGTTGAGATTTGAACCAGAGAGTCTAACTCTCAGGCACATGCCCCTAACTCCTCAAGTATGATGTCAGCAGATTTTATTACCTGCCAGTAAAGAAGGCCACATGGTATATGAGAAAGGGCTCATGAACAAGGGCAGTCAGGTCTGATTCCGTGACTTTTATATTACTCCATGCTAGCTATTCACCAGGAGTCCTTTATCTGACTGGTACCTAGTGGAATCTCAGTTGCCGCTCCTCTGGGTGGTGGTGGCCTTGTTATTAGTGTTTGCCTCCGTCTCTGGAGACTACAGGAAGTGGAGCAGTCTATAACTGTCATTTTTACATACATATTTCAAGCATCCGGGCTTTCACTGGGCAAACAATGCATGCTCAGTAAATACAGATTTTCCTGATTAGAAGGGAGACTCGGCAAGTTATTCCTTAGCCTTGGGCTCATAATTTCCTTTGATAAAATAGAAAGACTGTGGTGGATCCACAAGATCTCACTCTACTTTTGAGAGAAGACTTTATTCGGGATGACCAGAGAAGTCATGTGAATTCAGCTGCTCTGGACTATCCAAATCAGGACCTCTTAAACTTCCCTACTCAGACTCCCTTGTCACTCAAGAAAATTTTGCACGACTCCGTATGTCCAGGTATATAAGATAGGTACACAAGTCGAACATTTACTGATAATAAATCATAAAGAATTTTGTTTAAAACAAGGCCTTAGGATGCATACATTTTTGCCTATTAGACTCGAAAGCAAAGTCACATACTAGCGAGGTGGTCGTGCTTATTCAGTTTTACATAAAAAACTAATCTTGGTTGATTATTTGATGCTGCAGGACACAGAGCCTCTTCAATGTTTTAAAGCTAATTGACACTTTGATTTTATTATCATCAATGCTGAGAATGCTACTTTGCATAAATATGCATTATAGAACGGCAGAAGAATGTTTAGGGCCATTTCAGAAATTGTTGGAAATTCTGTCCTAATCAATTCATTTAATGATTTTTTTTTAATGAAACTCTCGTCATCAATTCACACAGCAGTTTTAAAAATAATCACTCTTTCCAACACAATGCAATCCAAGGAGATACTAATTCAGTACTTACAAAGTGAAGAATGAGGTAAGAAAATATTCGGCCTTTGTTTTCTATGACCAAACCATTATATTTCTATAAAAAATATAACTTTGTAGGTGCAGTAAACATACTGAAAACTCTAGCAAGCAGTACATACACACGGTGCTCTAGAATCTGAGGCAAGGTGTTTCAGGCATGCTCACTGGCATTGGGTGTTAAGAGAGAAGAGGGCACAGCTCTGCGAAACACACATGCATGTTCAAAGCCAAGGCCACAGTGAAGTCACAGCGTGCAACACAGTGAGTGGTGGCCAAGAGCCTGGGATTCCTTACGCCTTTGGTTTTTATTTCTGTCCATCGAATATTCAGAATCCATTTCCTAGTGCCAAGTTTTTTCACAAACTCCACACTCAGTCATAGAGCCCAGGGTGAGGTTGTAATGTGCTGTTTAAGAGCTTCAGGTCCACGAAACTGAAAAGCTTCTGTACGGCAAAAGACACTGTCCATAAGACAAAACGTCAGCCTACAGAATGGGAAAAGATTTTCACCAACTCCCCTTCTAATAGACAGCTAATATCCAAAATATATGAAGAACTCAAGAAACTAGGCGTTAACAAAACAAATAATCCAATCAAAACATGGGGTACAGATCCAAACAAAGAAGTCTCAAAAGAGGAATCTCGAATGGCTGAGAAACACTTAAAGAAATGTCCAACATCCTTAGCCATCAGAGAAATCCAAATTAAACCTATTCTGAGATTCCATCTTACACCTGTCAGAATGACTAGGATCAATAACACAAGCTCAGGCTGGTGAGGGTGTAGAGCACGGGGAACACTCCTTCATTGCTGGTGGGAGTGCAAACTTGTACAGCCGCTATGGAAAGCAATATGTCAATTCCTCAGGAAATTGGAAATCAACCTACCTCAAGACCCAGTTACACCACTCCTGGGCATACACCCCAAGGGCATTCCATCCTACCACAAGGATACTTGCTCAACTATGTTCACAGCAGCTTTGTTCATAATAGTCAGAAACTGGAAACAGCCTTGATGCCCCTAAACTGAAGAATGGGTAAAGAAATTATAGTACATTTACAAGGTGGAGTACCACTCAGCTATTTACAAAAATTACTACATGAATTTCTCAGGTAAATGGATGGAACTAGAAAAAATCACTCTGAGTGAAGTAACCCAGTCCCAGAAAGACAAACTCAGCATGTACTCACTTATATGTGGCTATTAACTGTTAAGCAAGGGCCAAAGGCGCCGCAATTCACAGACCCAGAGAGACCGAACAAGGAGGGATTCTGTTGTGACATGGGGATCTCTCTGGTGGTAGGGGAGGTGGATCAGAGGTGTGGGTGGGCTGGGGGAGGATGGGAGTGGGAGGAGGGGAGGCCAGGTGTGGGGAGAGGGATGGAGGGAGGGAGTGTATGGAGGGACAGCTGGAACTGGGGAACATTGAGGGGGAGATCTGGAGACCATGGGCAGTGGAAACTCAGTGGAGCCCACAATGGAGAATTTGAGGATGAGCTCTAGAAATGGGGGATGGGAAACCTGAACAGGCCATCTCCTGTAGCTGGCAAGGCTCCCAGTGAAGAGACTGGGACACCATTCTAGCCACAAAACCTTCGACCTATAACGCATCCTTCCTACAGGACCCACTGGGACAATAGAAGGGCAGAACCCCATGCCAGAGAAGAGAACTCATGCCTGATTCTGCAGGGCAGGCCAGGAACTAGAGACTGGATAGCCAGGAGACGATTTCTAATGATATCCTATTCTACTCATAGATCAGTACCTAGTCCAGTCTCCATCAGAGAGGCCTCTGCCAACAGCTGATGGGATCAGATGCAGAGGCCCAGAGCCAAATACCATGCAGAGTTTCTGAAAATCCGCAGAAGAGGAGACATTTCAGGAACCAGACTGGTTGGGGACATCAGGAGAGCAGGCCCCACAGTCAATGGACCCACACTCTTGAGATCCCCAAAAGCTGAAGCATGAGACAGGGAACCTGAAGAGAATCCTAGATATGTTATGTGGTTGTCTGGCTTAGGGTTCTTGCCTTGAGCCTGCAGGCTAGAGTATATGTGGGTGTTCTCTGATGATTTTGCCTGCCCTAGGGATCCATTTCCTCCAGTTGGGTTGCCTGGTACACTCTCGATGTGGGGTCTGGTATCCGGCCTTTGTGCCATTTGTTGTGCCCTCTTTGAGCAGTAACCCTGGGAGGACTGCTCTCTTCTATGGGGAGAAGCATGGGGAGGTGGGGGATGAGTTGGGGATACATAAAGGAGGAGAGGGAGGATGGGGAGAGCTGAGAGAAATGCAGGGAGGGTAGGAGGGGTGTTGATATGTATTATACAAAAGAAGAAAAATAAATTTTAAAAAATCACAAGTCAATTTAAAAAATAAAAGTTCAGGTCCAAGTATATGAATCTCCTTAAAGACAGTTCTACTTGAGTTTCTAGCAAATGCAAGTCATGAAGATAATGTACTTGGAAACAGGAGAGGTTAGAACTCAGAAGGGAAGCTGGCAGTGGTGGCACACGCCTTTAATCCCAGCACTGAGGAGGCAGAGGCAGGTGGATCTCTGTGAATTCGAGGCCAGCTTGGTCTACAGAGTGAGTTCCTGGACAGCCAGAATTACAACAGGGAAACCCTGTCTTGAATGGCCCCTTCCCCCAAAAACAAACTCAGGAGGGAGCTGCATAAATGGCTCAGTGGTTTAGAAGCGCACTTGCTATACAGTCATGAGGAGCAGAATTCAGGTCCAAGCATCTATATAACAAGCTGGGCAGCCTGCAAATGTCTGTAACTATAGCTCAGGGGGATCCAAAGTCCTCTCCCTGTCTCCACGTGCCCCCAGGGATGGACACCACACGCATGCACATTCCCTCCTGCAGATACACATTCACACAAAAATGAATTTTAAAAGCATATCTTTAAAATAGATCATAAATTGAAAAAATGAAATACACCTGATAAATGTTTTGAGAACTCAAGTCAGCTGATCTTTGGAACGTCTATAAGATGCGTCACAGCGGTCGGCTTGGATTTATACCTTCAGATTCTACAGATTTACCGTTGAGAAGCAATGGTCATGGGCTCCGATGATTAGCGGAATACTGATGAGAATGTGGATGAGTCTATAGTTAGGGTCTGAGCTCCATTAGCAAAATAAAGCAGATATTCCCTCCGTGCTCGCTGAATATTGTCCTCTCTTCTGATTGTCACACCCATCTGGACACTTCCACACAGAGTTTACTCTGATCGTGCAAGCTCAACAGGTTAAAACTGAGCCCAACATCATTTGCCTCTTGGTAGATTATTCTTCCCCTGGCTTACCCTATATCAAAGCTCACAGCCAGAGCAGAAATCCTGGGGCATCCTTCACCTTCCTGAATCTTCTCCCATAAAGACGTATTGATTCCTCCCCTAATTATCATTTTATTTCTTTCACTGTCCCTACATATACCCCACTGGGGCCTCTCTATCTGATTGTTTATACCCTTGTGATTCTCTCTTATGTGATCTCTCAGATTTTAACAGTGGCCATTCAAATCCTGTCTGCAGAGATCCTCTAAGATTAAAAACTGATCATGTCCCTTCCTGCATAAAGCTTACCCATACTTCCTTCACTGTTGGCTCGGGTCTGCTTCTAATCCTGCCATTCAGAACTTCACCCCCATGTAGCTCCTGTCTTCATCTACCCACAGCCTTCCAGTTGCAACAAATCTTCTAGGAACCTGGCCAAACCTGAATATTGAGGTGACTGTCTATGGTTCTGTCTTATCTAGTTCTCAGCTGCTAGAATTGCTCTCAAACACTATGCAGCCGGCCTCGAAAGCTCTTAGAAGCCCACATTCTCTTTGTTTTTCTCTTCTAGGAAATGTATAGATGCTACACAAAAAGGACCATGCCGGCCTCATGTTTACAAACCTGGAAAATCTTCTACCTTCCTTTATGTTTTAGTGTTCAGAAAATGAAGAGGACATAGGTGTCTGTGTACATCCACTCCAACGCGTTCTAGTTGATTTCTAACAACATTTATTGATTAGCTGTCAGGATACTGGCTACCCCGAGCCAGGCATTAGGCAAAAGACAGGGGGAAAGAGTTTATTACCTCAGAGAGCTCTCAGTAAAGAGAAGAATGAGTATGTAAATAAGAACTTAGACTGTGGTGTGTCTAAGAGACAGAGGAAGTGTACAGATGGAGTTCCCAGGGAATGAGAAGCTACGGTGGGAGATGCTTATTAATATCTAATGCTATAGTAACTATTTAACACACATCATCTCAAATGGCGCTTAGAAAGGCTTCATGAGAGAAACACATTTATAGTCCTTGTTTAAGGGATTAGACACTGACTCTCAGATCATCACAGTAGGCTTGCTGCAGTCATAGAGTGGCCACATGCTGTAGACGGGATTTAAATGTAGGCTTTAAGATCCTAGAAACATCCCTCGACTCCTGTATGAAAGGAATTACCTTTGCCGCAGGAGCGCCAGGCACGTCTGAGGCTTGGGTGATGAAAGTTATCTCTGAGAAGACGGAGGCCACTGCTGAGGTCAAGGCTGTTTCAGCCCTTCCTGTAGGAGAATCATTATCCAATGAGTGTTCGTTTTAACATTCTTAATTCATTCTTTTCATGTTATGGATGCTTTGTCTACATGTATGTCTGTGCATCACATCCCATGAGACACCGTTAGCGGGCATTTAGGAGCTGCCATGTGGGTGTTGGGACTTGAACCCAGGTCTTCTGGAAGAGCAGAGAGTGTTCTTCACTATGAGCTATCTCTCCAGCCCCGGGTGTCTGGTTTAAGAAGTGACCATCAGCATCATCGAGTCCCAAAGTCTCCAGCTGTGGAAGAAATTATGCCTAGAACTCTGAGAAGAGCTGGATGAATGTGTGACTTTCCCAAACAGCGTTCACATCCGCTGTAGGTTTCCCTGCTCGGAGCCCCTTCCAATCTCACTGCACTGGAGGCACACCCAAGGACGAATGAAAATGCCTCGACATGAAATCAAACAAAAACAATGGGTGGGACTGTGGAGCAACACTTACTCATCTTTGAGTGTTCCACGTTGCTCCAGTTCGTGCCAATCATTAACATTACAAATACATTTTAAAAACAAATGAACAAAATGTAAGTTGAATCACCCAATCCCATCTGAGCTCATGCTTCCGCTGAACTTTGAAAAAGGAATCTATGTGAAAAAAGAACAACCCCACCCCCACCCCGTCCCGTTACTAGAATATGCTCCATTAAAAGAAAGACTACTTACTAAGTGCTTATCAACTGTCAGTCAATATGTTAAGTGTTTTATACACATGTAATCACACTTAAATTTCAACTGTTTTTAACCATCTTGTGAGCTAAGGAAATTAATAAACTGTCCTCACAAGGAAGAAACTAAGGGCTACAAAGGTTGGAATTCCTTGAGGCAGAGACTCTTCCAGAGGAGAGAATTCCACAGGAGAGAGGTGGTTTTTAAGCTTATTCCCTCTGACCGAAGAATCCATGGATGATAACCCTCACCAAACTTCAGTGGAAGTAAGAGAACATGGCATTCCTATACCCAGCCTAGGAAGGAGGACGCACATTGTCTGGTGAAGCAATGTTGATTTGGAAAGCCAGGGAGAAGGAACTGCGTGTGGGAAAGCCCTGAGCGGAGGCTGTTTGGGGAGGGTCCCGTGTGCACGATCACCACGCCCACCGTTCCTTCCCAGGAGCCCACGCAGGTCCAGCTCCCTCCTGACAGCCTCCGCAATGCCAGCATAGATGGACTCCACCAGCTTCCACCACATCACCACTGCACGTATCCTGTCCCTAATTATATCCTTTGCCCAAGGACTCATAGTGTATGGTAAAAGATGGTTCTAGAATCTCTTTTTATGTAGCTGAGACCTGTTTCTTCCTGGAACCAAACAGTTAAGGGAAAAGAACTCTTGCATTTCCTTACTAGCCCTCAGGCTTTTAAACTGTACCTCCTAAATCCTGAGGCCAGAAGGTTCTGGGAAGGAGGAGAAGGATCCTCATCCTTCCCTCTGCTTCAACAGAGACACCTGGTCCTCTTACCAAGGGAAAGCCAGCTTTGCCAATTCCTGGCTATGGGACTCAGGCAAGCTACACTGGGCCTTGACTTTTTTGCCTTGACATTTAAGTAATTATAACACCTATCTCATCTTACTGAGTTACTGGGAAAATAGACAAGGTGTTGGATGTAAAGCTGTTAGAATAATTCCTGACAAAATATAAACATTATATAAATGTTAGCATTATTTCTCATATTGTGTCACTTTAAAATTCCTTAACTACAGAGTGTCTTTAGATAACCAGGTCTGCATGGGAAAGTGAGTTGGGTTTATTCAGAAAAAAAGTCCTTATACAGTTCATCAGAATCCAGTCTTCTTTAGCAGTGAGCATCCCTTTAGACCAACGGTTCTCAACCTGTGGGTCTCCACCAGCTTGGGTGCAGAGCAACCCTTTCACAGGGGTCACCTAAGACCACCCGCATATCATTGTTTACATTACAGTTCATAACAGTAGTGAAATTATAGCTATGAATCAGCAATGAAAATAATTTTATGGTTGGGGGGGGTCACCACAACATGAGGAACTGTATTAAAGGGTCGCAGCATTAGGAAGGCTGAGAACCACTGCTTTAAACCATCCATGTGAGCTCTTCTACCCCATCTCTGGTGGCAATGAGAAAAGTCTCTGCACATTTGGGTCTTTTATTATCTTCTCCAGAAATGAAACTGAGTATACTGTTTTGTTTTGTGAACTTGGCACAGGCTAGGGCCATTTGGCAAGAGGGGACCTCAACAGAGGAAACACTCCCACAATATTAGCCTGTGGGCACACCTGTGGGGCATTTTTTTGATTGATGATGGATGTCTAAGGGCTACATCAATGTGCATGGTGCCATCCCTATGCAGATGGTCCTGGGGTATATAAGAAAGCAACCCGAGCAAGCCAGTGATCACTCTTCCTTCTTGGCTTCTGTATCAATTCTTGCCTCCAGGTTCCTGCCTTGGCTTCCCTCCATGGACTATGACCTGGAATATGTAAGCCAAATAAACCCTTTTCTTCCCAAGGTACTTTTGGTTATGGTGTTTTATCACAGCAATAGAAACTTAACTAAAACATCAAGTCCCCAAAAGATCCTTCTCTTTTTTTCTGTATTAAGAATATTGTGGTCAGCCATGGTGACAAGTGCCTATAATCCTAGTACTCAGGAGGCTAATGTAAGAGGATGACGAGTATGGGGCCAATATGAGCTATTATATGGCATCCTGTCTATAAAAGAAAAGGAGGGAGGGAGGCAGAGGAAGAAGAAGAAATGGAGTAAAAGGGAAAAGATGAAAGGGATGGAGAGAGAGAGGAAGGATGCTGTGGAAGTTTCTTTACTTGTGTTTAACATATTGTTTTGTATACTGTTGACTAGGCCTTGGCATTTTGCATTGTCTGCAGGTATTGGATTTATGTAGGGAACGTTTGGTTGCACATGATCTGCACGTGCTATCAGTAGAACACCTGAGGAGTTCTGAATCAATAAAACACCTGTGCTCATACTCTCTGGGTTCCACTGTCCAGTATGGTGTTGGCCATGATGGTGGTTCCCCCTGCTGAGGTCGGCAGGTTTTGCACCTATGAAAGTGTCTCCTCGTCTCTCTTGCTGAGCTGCCACAGCAACTTGCTACTACAAATAACACACCAACATGAGGCAGGACATCATGCCAGCTAATCCAATGTGGAGACAAGGACAAAGAGAAAGAAACTCCAGACCACACAGAGTATGTTCAAGGAAGTTACCAGAGGATAGAGGTTGGGTATTAGTTGAAGGCTCCTGAAGGAAGAGGAGAGAGAGAAAGGGAAATAAGCCTCTATGAAGAGAAAATTGTGAAAATTAAAATGGAAAGGGAGCTCAAAAGTGAGAGCCACAGAATAGAGACTTTAGAGAAAGACGTTTTCATGGTAAAAACAAATAATTCAGCTGGGAGCATGGAAAAAGCAAGGTTCTGTTTTCCTGATCATGGAGCCAATGCTTCCTCCTACTGCTGACAGTAGCCAGGGCACAGGAAATGAAACCAGAGCATACTATTCTATAAACCGAGTTTGTTGATGGCTTTTGTATGTGTGTGAAGCCCAAGTAGGTCTTGTGTTTGAGGTCTATGAAGACAGGTGTATGTTTACCTCTAGTGGTAGTGAAAAAGAATGCCAAACTGCCAGAATGTTTCAGCCAGAGGTTCTTCCCACTGGCCCAGGACCCCCTGCTGTTGTGGAAGCTGCAGTTGGAGCCAAAAAACAAAATCTACTTAGATAAACTGAACAGGTTTTTTTTTTTTTTCTGAAAACCTGACTACAAGTAATACAGGTGATGGTTATGAGAACTCTACCCACAAGGGGACCCTTCTGCAGACAAAGTAACCAGTTATTTTTCCTCTATCTTAAAATCTGGAAAGTGTTTCCTAAGAGTCAGCACACAGAAACTGTCTTACAGAATTGACAGAGGTTGTATCTCATGCTGGCAGCTGAACTTGGTAGTATAAGAGTCACCCAGGTGGTGCTGCTTTTGAAGGCATGAAGGAGTCATGGAGAGCAACTGAGGTTTGGCACTATGAGAGGCCAGGGGAGGCCATTGGTAAAAGTGCAGTCTCAGTAGTAGTTGAAGGCCTAGTAAGAAGGGATCATGTAAAAAAGTTGAGGCTTGGCACCATGAAGAGAGAGCTCAAGAGAGGCTATTAGTAAGGCACAGCCTAGTGGCAGTTGAAGGTCCAGATTGAGGGGGTTATACTGCGAAGTTGAGGCTTAGCAACATGAAAAGAGCCCAGGAGAGGCTACTGGTGAAAGTGCAGCCCAGTTGCAGCAGAAGACCCCCGTGTTCTAAAGACAACTGAGCTCAGATGCTAGGGGGTCCACTGTCGAGTATGACATTGGCCATGATGGTGGTTCCCTCTGCTGAAGTCTGTCAGAGTTTGCACGTCTGAGAACTCCTCTTTGTCTTCCTTGCTGAGCTGCCACAGCAACATACTTCTACAGAAGGAAGACTGGTAAAAAGGACATGAAGCTCAATTCAGTGAGATGCTAGTGTCAAAGGTCAGAGCACTGCCTATATTCCTGTCCCTTCTACCTAGAAGATTGTTTTCCAAACTCTTGAAAGAACATGTAGCAGTTCAGATGCTATTGAATCCAAATGGCCTTCCTGGACCACTCAAAGCAGCATCTAGTATTTTCTTAATTGCTATTACTATTCTCTAAAATTACTTTTATCTTCTCATATATATTTCATTTGCTCAACTGCATCTGTAATAAGAGGAAATATGTATGTTTTGATCTTTGTTGTGTCTTAAAATTTTTGATAGAGACTCATACTTATTGGGTTCTCAATGATACAATATACATTGGACGGATGCATGGATGGATGGGTGGGTGGATGGATGGATGGGATGGATGGATGGATGATGGATGGATGGATGGATGGATGATGGGTGGATGATGGGTGGATGGATGGATGGATGGATGGATGGATGGATGGATGGATGATGGATGGATAAATGGAAAAATGGAAAGCAGGGAATGACTTTGTGTGCAGCAGGGCCTGCTCCAGTTTCTTAGACTTAAACTTTTGAAATTCAGAAGAATTGTATCAAGAGCCATATGAGACCCACTGAATCAAAGAAGGAAAGGCACAAGGACCCACAAGTCTGGGAAGTATAAACAAAGCCCTGGCTTAGAGAAAGAACTTGCCATCAGGTGGCAGCAACTGTGGGAACAGTTTCAACATCCACAGAAGAGTTGAGTGTGGCTGCCAGGAAACGGGGAGAAGAAAGACTCAGAAATCTGGCTGTGCTGGCCACAGTGCCGTGGGCAGGAAGCTGACTGTACCAGCCATGGAGGCGATGTGTATCGCAGCCAGACACCCACCCCACAGCCCACCATGGTGGCTGCTCACTCTTACCTTCTATCTTGTCTTCCATGTCCGAGGTCCTTGGGTGTAGGACAATAGCACATATAAAATGCTTTGGGAACCATCAAGTTCTGCGGGGCACATAGGTTCCGGCCACTGCTAATGACCAGAGAGTAGAAACACAACTGCCTTAGCCTGCCTTCTTGTCCAGATCTCAGGGAGTATGCAGACACCCCCCTCAGCTGTGTAGGAATCCTAGTGCCTGTCAGTGAGGCTTGTGTATAGTGGGCTCTCAGAAACATCTGGTTAACAGCAAAATGACATTTTAAAGAAGAGAACCTCTGTTCATGAAGGAAACTTTGGGATGAGACCAACCTCAGCCAGCATTTCCTAGCTGTGAGACTTTGGGCAAGTTGCTTAACCTTTGTGAGCTCTGCCCTCCTCAACTGTCAAAGCAAAAGTGCTGCTCAGCTCACACGGCTCTGGTGAGGACTCAAGTGACTCGGGAGGAAGCAAAGAAGCCTCTGAGCACAACACAGATGACCCACGTGACTCCTCCGGCGACAACAACAGGAAGATGTCTGGCCACTGAGGACTTGTATGTGTCCGTAAAACTAGCACCCACGTAGGGGATGATACGGAAGATCCCCAGCCATCGTGCCATCCTGAACCACTCCAAAATGGAGTATAAACCGTGTCCGTGCCTGACACGGCACAAGGAGAGGAAGACTGGATGGACAGCTGCTGAAAGGAAAGACTCGCCTTTGTTCACCAGAAGACGGAATTGTGTGCGTCGGTTAAAGCCGCACTGAGGGCTCCCATCGCCGAGGCTTACACCGGAACAGGGACATATTAATAACTTTCAGGGTTGTTACAGGGGTTCAGGGAGGGGCTACTCATCAAGTGCTGGGCAGACAGAGGAGCATTAAATACAAACGCATGTTCCGTCAGCTTCCCCTCCCGCCCGGCCCAGCAGCCATGTTACTTCTGTGGCATACGTGATGGTGATAGAAGGACATAGTGGACATTTGCTTATGAGTGCAGCCTCATGGTCCCTTCACAATCCGCTAAGCTGTGGGGATTGGCCTCCACAGCACCGCTCTGGTCTTGTCACTCCCTGATCAAATGCTCTCCATGGCCTTCTATCACCCCAAACATCTCTCAGCTTTGAATGAACTCCCTCCCCCCCCCCCGCCCAGATCTCCACTCAGCTCGGAAGTCCTACTGCACCACTGCTCAGAACAACCTATTTCCCAACTGAGCCAGGCTAGTCAACAGGCTCCTGTGCCTGCCAACCCCTCCCGGGCCACCCATAACATTCTGTGAAGGAGGAGAGCTATGTCTGCTTTGGGATACTAAGAGCCACCCAGGGATGTTTCATCCCAGTGCAGTTCAATCAGAATCCGTGAAACCAAAAGAGGGGTTTTCAGCATCATGTGTGCTTGTCGTGAAAACAGGACTCCCTCGGCAACACTGTCGGCAGGGGCTCCTCCATTACCAGCGTCAGTGGTTCCCCTAACAGAACCCTGCTTAATTTCTTCCATCTCTCTTCCTCTAATGGGGGCCATGAGGTACCCTCCTTCTGGACGCCTGGCAGAGCCTGCAGGAATCTGACTGGGGCTCTGATTCTCTCTCACCTTTCATTTGAATCAGCAGTGTGATGCTGTCCTCACTCCGTCTTTACCTGAGGGACCAGAGCTGGGTCCAGCCCTCTCCCTCTTACCACACTTGAGAGCCCCCCGCCCCTGTTCTCTCTCCTCCCTCATCCCACTCACTACCCGAGGGACCTCCTCCCCACAGATTTCTTTCATCTTTGTCCAGCTTCACCTCTGACCCTAGCCTTTCTGGGGTTGGCAATCTGCCCTCTTCCCTCCCCCTCCAAGGTCAATTCCATTGATTTTTGCTGCTGCCAAGGGGTAAAATAAGATTGCCTGTCTGGCTAGGGTGAAGCGATAGGTGGTGAATAGCTCTTTCCGCGGGTGCAGTGCAGGCATGAGAAGGTAAAAGGCTCTCCGCCATTGTCAGAACCACCTCCATGCCCCATTCACTGTCCTGTTAAAATGGAAAACATTTTGATTAGGCCTAACTGGATGACAAATCTGGGAGTCTAGTCCACAGGGACACCAAATCCAGTGCCTGCAGCAGATGAATGGGCAGGCAGCCATGCAGCCGGATCAACATTTTCCTTGGCTAGAAATGGAAGTGAACGTCCCTGTGGCACCACTGCATTTGCAAATGCTCATTATTGGTTACCACAAGACTTCCCTGTCCTCTGCAGAGGTCCTTCTGAAGCTTCAGCCGTGCTCTGTGGTGGTGTCCATGGTATCACAGACTCCAAGCTGGATGGCAGTCTTTGGAGGTACTTGGGCAGTCGGGTTCAACAGTGTGGGAGCCACTGTTGCAAATGACATGGTCACTTGATGCCAGAGACAGACGGAAATGGGGTCTCTCTGGGTAACCCTCGTCAGAAACTTGAGATTTGAGAAGAGTCCTTTAAATTCTGTGACTCGTTCCCATCACCACGCATGTGCAAGCCCCTGCTCTATCATGTGCAGGGACACATCACAGACTTGATTGGCTCTGCTCACAGGATCATCAGGTCCCATTGCCCAAACCTGTTACCAGGAGAGATGCGAGGAGGGGCAAGTTATTTAGCCACACTGGACTCAATCTCCTCCACTGCCTATCAGAAAGAAAAGACAGGAGGCATTCATGGCACATTCGAAGTCAGAAACCAGGTGGGAACATTAGCTGAGTGGGAATGCCTACAGATGAGAGAACCAAGCCAAGCTGAAATCAGATTTCAGATTACCTTTGCCTCGGCCACATCTTAAATGTTTGACTTTGGGTGACTTACCTAACCTCTCTAACCCTAGATCTTATGATCCACTTCATCCTGTGACTTCTTGAATTGTTTTCAGTATTAAACACACTGCAGGAAGGGCACTTCATAAAACAGAGAATGGTGCTTGTGGGGGGTTGTAGCGTGCTTTGAACCCCAGAATTCTCAACCTGAGAACAGGAGGCTTTTGGCTGCTCCCCTCTTTTACTCTGACAAATCCCAGCCAGCTCCTATGCTGCCTGCCTTCACAGCAGGGCACCGCCTCTTGGTTTAAGTTTACCTGATGAGGCCAGAAGGTGCCTTGTGGGCTGGGCCTTTCTTCTCCCTATATGACCTTATAAGGTCTCTTCCTCTGGTCCCCTCGAGACCTCTG
The DNA here is from genome assembly GCA_026225945.1 of Cricetomys ansorgei. NCBI lineage: Eukaryota > Metazoa > Chordata > Mammalia > Rodentia > Nesomyidae > Cricetomys > Cricetomys ansorgei. Next base: position 2,070,242 of record JAMJFZ010002229.1, read on the forward strand.
TCTGTGCAAAAGAAGTTTCCCCAGGACTTTGGGCCCAGCCAATGACAATACAACCACATAGGTCTGGTTATGAGCCCACATGCAAATGGGGCTACTCTGGTATCACTGTGTTAACCAATGGTCCCTGTCCCTGGGGGCCAAGGACCCTTCCCCCCTTTCTTTTTCACCCTATAAATGTAACCACCCTTGCTTCAGGAAACTGAGCTGTTCCACTGACAACAATTTCCTGGGAATTCTGTCACTCAGTCTCCAACCAAAGACCTGCCCAGACCCACGCAGACCCGACCTTTTCTTCTGTGGGAGATGTGCTGGCCATGTCTTTGCTATTTCCCAGGGAAGAGGGCAAACAAAGGAATCCACAGAGCTGAGGTCGACGTGTGTGTGTGTGTGTGTGGGAAGTCAGCCCCCTCACCTTGACTTTGATGGGAGGCTTGCAGTTACAACAGCCAAACCAGAACCTTCCGAAGCCAGCTAGGAAGAGCAATCCTCTACTGTTTAAGGACCTAGTCTTTACACCATTACAATTACAATTACACCCTAGGAATTCCCTCTGGGGTGAGAGAACCATCTCTATATAGAGTGCTAGGATCTCGGTGTTCCCTCAAATGTTAAATTCTTGCTCGAATGAAGATTCATTCTTAAACATAGCCAGCCCCCTCTCTGTGGCAGGGAGCCTAACATTTGAGAAATACATTTTTAACCCCCTAACTGAAAAGCTTCTCCTAGATACAGCCAACAGGAAGGAGACTGGGAAAAAGAAGGGAAGTTGGAATATTTCTCCTCTCTGTCTCTGTCACTGTTTCTTTCTCTGTTTGTTTCTCTGTGTGTCTCCCCCTCTCTGTGTCTTTCTGTCTCTATGTGTCTTTTCTGTGTCTGTCTGTCTCTCTGTGTCTTTCTCTGTCTCTCTGTTTCTCTGTCTCTCTGTATCTCTCTGCTATCTTCTGTCTTTGTCTCTCTGTCTCTCTGTGTCCTCTGTCTCTCTGTTTCTCTGTCTCTCTCTGTATCTCTGCTATCTTCTGTCTCTGTCTCTCTGTGCCCTTCTCTGTCTCTCTGTTTCTCTGTCTCTCCCTCTCTCTGTATCTCTCTGCTATCTTCTGTCTCTGTCTCTCTGCACCCCCTCTCCTACAGCTTTACATAGAGTCTCCAGCACTGGCTACACCCCCCTTCAAGCATCCTCATCAGTAAGTTCAGGCTTAGCTGGACTGGTGACCATCCTCCAAGGTTCCAGTTCCCACCAGGCTCTGAGCCAGGGTCTGTAGTACCTCCTCGCTTTAGTCCTCCAGCCCTGGGACAGAGAGTGGCTTCCTACACCTGCTACTCCTGGGATGCCTTACCTTTGTTCATTTCCCCCTTGGTCCTTCTCACAGGTTCTCATCAATTCTTTATAGAGATTCCACTGTTTAATCACCAAACATGTGTCCTATCTCAAAGCCCTGACAAATATCTATAACAATCAGAGAAAAAAAAAGTCAAAGATCATGAATCTGAAAAAGAGAAAGGGAGGTTACATGGACAGGGTAAGAGAAAGAAAGGGGAAATGATGTAAGTATATTTCTAAAAAGACAATCTTTCCCAAATCCATGTCATTATCCCAGCCTCCAACATTAGCAGACATGCCCTGTGAACCCTCAGACCAGAAGGTAGCCTAACTGTGGATATTCACCTCTCCCTCTCTCCTCTAAGGCCAATCTCCCAATCTCACCCCCAACTCTGTAGCAAAATCTGAACCCTGACTTCCAGGGCAGTCTATGCTTTTTACGTCAAACCACGAGCCTCCCTTTAAGAATACACATCCTTAGATGCTGGGGAAATCCAAAATAGCCATTAATGAAAATTGCTGATTTTGTTTCCGTTTTCTTGGTGTTGATATCCAATTATGCATGTTCGAAGCTAATTTTTTATAAGCAGGCAGTGATAGAGTTAAAAGAAAACCTCCGGCACCTCCACCACCACCACCACCCCCACCACCACCACCACCCCCACCTCCACCACCACCACCACCCTTTTTGCCTATTTCTCTATCTTTAAAGCAGGTTTGGGGCATTCAATAATCCATCATTCTGACTCTAGTTCTGTGCAGTTGATGGTGATTTTTCTTCACTCTACAATGACACCTTCTTTACACGTGTTCAAATACTTTTGGCACAAAAAACCTTAAATTAGAGTGAATAAATGAAGTCTTTGGCATGCCACTCCTGAAAGGCTTTTAGAGCCTTAATTGGAATGAACAGCGGAAGACTTGGCAGAACACTGCAGAGAGGTGCGTGACCCTGATTGAGACAGTCCAGGTGCCATTAGGACAACCAGAGTGCTGGGGGCTAGCAGCAGTCCATTTGGGGGAAGCAGAGGGGGGGGTCACGGAAAAGGCGACAGTGGAACAGGGTTCTGGGTGAGGGTAGTCTCTGGCTACTTGCCTCCACCTGCAGTCCTGAACAGAAAAGCTGCCCTGCCTCTGTTCGGTAGAAACACGGGGACCGACATGCCCGCCAGCACGTGACTCCAGGAAGCTGGCCGTGCCTGGGCCTTGACCGTAGACTTGGTGGAGTGTCTGATGTCTGGATGCTCCTCAGCCAGTGCCTCTGCTTCTTCGGTAGCTTAGTGAAGTGGTCGCCCTCTCTTTTCTTTAGTGCCTGAATCACAGCTCCAGTACCTGCATCTGAATCACATACCCAACATCCCAGGATGCAGGTCACTGGGTTTGAACCAGGGTCCTTGCTATAAGAAGTTGAGCCTTGTCTAGCTCACCTTTGAGTGGACAAATATCTATTTAAAAAATGGACTCACACCATGGACATAAAGCCATGCATGATTTTGGCCTCTACCATCAAATGAAAGAGCAGAAGCCTGGCCTGGCGACCACAGCTATAATCAGAGCAGTTTGGAGACTAATGCAGGGGATTACTCCACATTTGAGGACACCAAGAAAAAGAAAGAGAAGAAGAGAAAAGAAATGGCCAGGATAATCAGAAGTACTGTCTAGGCTTCCATGTGCTTGGCCGTCTGGCTCTCATCCAGGAGCAGACACTCTGATACAGTATAACCCTAGAATTCAAGAATTTCCCATTTTCCATCCTAATGCTCTGTGCAAGTGAGGAAGGTAGAGAGAGAGACAGGGGAGAACATATGATAAACACGTTGTGTTGTATCTGAACCCTAGCTGGATGGAGGATTAGAAGGTGACCTAGAACATGTTCAACCTTCAGAGGCTTGGCTCGCCTCTGGGTAAGTCAGGGACCAACACATACTCTCCGTAGGGGAATCAGGCAGATACTGCCAATCTAGAAAACATGACAAGTCCTCACCATTACAATTACAATTACACCCTAGTAAGCACATCACCGAGAATGGAACAAGTGAGAAATATTTTTATCTGCTAGGATTTCCCTAAGAAGGCCACTTTGATCTTTGGGATAAGAGAGACAGCTGTGGAAAGCCAGCTGTTGATCAGGATTGCTAGAACCATGCCAGGTAAAGCATCCTTGTAGGGAAGGTGAATGGACCAGTAGGGCTGATGCTTCCTGAGGTGGAGCACCGTGGACATGCATGTGAATGGTAAGTGAGAGGACTGAAGGGCTGTGGGCCAATGAGGACCTGTTCTCCTACGCCCCTCAACTTTACTGCTCTAAGCCCCCATCAATTGGAAGGGATGCTGCATGGCCAGTCTATCCTGGTCAGCTCATTTCAGACATGATCAATCTGACCCAACTCAGACTTGTGAGAAACACCCTTTTGTGGGTGCAAGCAGGAAGCACTGATCTCTCGATAAATCCCTGCCTTTCTCCTCCTGCCTGGAACTGAGCCCTCTTCCTCGCAGCTCACCTATGCTAAGCATATGATGCAAGGGGCTTGGGATTCAGGTGCATGTGTCAGTGTCCCCCCTCAAGATGCTGTACTTGAACTGCATCTACCGCTCAGCCTTCCCGTGAGCACTATTTATTTATGTGCCTATTTATGAAACATTGAAGAATGCTGACAATGAAGTGGAATTAGGCAATCACCAACATGCTTCGACTCTAAGCAAACGGGCATCAGATACATATCTAAGGAAGGGCCACACTTAGGAATGGATAGCCTACAGATTTGATCAAGGGCAACAGACAATGTGGAGTGGGTCTCTCTCTCCAAATTCTTCTTTTCCTCACATAGGGCTAACTAAGACCCACACACCACCCAGGTCACCACCATTCAAGCCATAGTTTTCTGTTGTGATCTGGGTGTTTACAGTCTTCACCAAGAATCTTACATGGAGACCCTAACTCCCCAAATGATAATATCTGGATAGGGGGACTTACAGGAGATTAGGTCATAGCAGTGGAGTGCTCCTAAACAGGGTTACTCCCTCACAGAAGAGATCTCAGGGCCCTTATTCTCTTCTGCTGTGATTTGCACAGCAGAACCACAAGCCACACATGAACTATGAACCAGGTCCTCACCAGACGCTGAATCTGCCAGTACCAGCCTCTGAAGCCTCAGGGATACATGTCTGTTGTTTATGGGCCACACAGCCTCCTAACCAGACAGCCTGAGACATCTATGTAATCGTCGCTATCCAGAGTCATACAATGTTACAAATTAGAACTGGCACCCAGGAATCTCGATTACCCTCCCTCTCAAAGCCCTTTTGTTTGTGCCGATCATCAACTCCGTGGTTTGAAATACACCGTTTATCAAATGCAATGCAATATTAACGTGAGAGTAAACCATATTCCGATTGTTCTAAAGCATTCACCAACATTTTTGATCACCAGGAGATAACCAAGGTTACTGTTTTGAGCTCACTGCATTCCAGCCACACGCACACACAGATATGACATTTGAGTTAGAGCATGAAACCTGAAAACAGGTGTCTCTTTTCCCCTAGGCTTTCTGACACATTAAAAATAACTAGAGCCCTACTACCGTGACATTAGTGCTGTGCCATTACAGACTTCTGTAGTCTATAAAACCACGCCAGAAGAACCTCAGCTCCAGGACAAGGGTAGTTCATTGTGTATTGAATACAAAATTAGTGGGTAGGAAGTGAAATGAAAAACAGCAGCTATGCATTAAAAAAGCTCACATACTCGAGAAAGATTACCCTTGTTTTAATTAGATTTAACACGGACAGAATGGAAGGAAAAGTAGGAAATTCCAATGACTCTTCGGTGTTCCTCCTTAATCAAAAAGGACCACGGGAAGGAAATGGAATTATAATGCATTTTATCTTCAATCTGCCAAGAACTGTAAAAAGATAATTATCACAAGCATTTCCCTGCTTTAATAAAAAAAGAAAGAAAGAAACTAAAGTTCATTTCACTAAATAAATTGCCACATATCTAGTAAGTAATAAAACCAGGATTTGAATTCAAGATTTCCTGGCATAAAGTCTATGTGTCTTTTTTTTTTCCATTATGTCATTTCCACCTCCTGAGAGGGGGAAGAAGTCAATGAGCAATTCCCAAGCTCTTGTGCGGGGCAGCCATTTTCACTCACTCTGCAAACACCCATTGAGCCCCTCCTATTTCCCAGGCACCGTGCCTGCCGCACAGAGGCCCGGGGTCTAATGGGAAGGTAGGCGTGCTGCTCGCACAGCCGCTGGTGTCCTGAAACCACGCTGATGGGGGGATGCAGAACGGAGGGCTGCCTCACCTCTTTTCACTACCCTCGATATGGATATCTCACTGTCCCACATCCACAGCAAGGGATGGGCAAGGCACCAAACACGTTCAAGTTCAGCAGACAGGTGACACTTGAGACATATCAGCACAAAGACCCCTCGGCTTGTAACGTGTTATAATAAAACACGGAGCTTGTAGACTTCCCCCATCGAGGGAGCTTGTGTAATTGGTGTACCTTCTCTCGTAGCATTTAAGGTGTTATCTCTATAAATACAGTGCATTTTGCTTTAATAAAAGATGAATTTTCCAGAACAGTGACAGTATTGACCTTACATATTATCCAAATAGAAACTGTAATGAAACAAGCCCAACAGTGAGTAGTTATAATAGATATGCAAATATTGGTCTTTTCTTAAAGGTCTTTCGGCCTACTCGCACGTGTCTCTTATGTGTCTGAGGGTGAATTCAGCCTGCATTTATAATCTCAGAGGACACAGGGGAGGAAGAAATGGGGGGGACTGTACATAACAACCTCGGAAGGTAGAGTCCAGGAAGGCTACGCCAAGCCTCCAGCTCTGAGAACACATTTTGGGGTAACTGATTTACATTCCCTGTGTTGATGGGTGTTATCATTTGGTGTATACAACATATATGACACCAGTACAGACATTGCTATTTTGTAGGTAAGACGAGGCTCAGGCAGCATGTGCGTGTTCATATCACACAGCTCACAGACAGCAACAGCGACTTCTGGTTCAGCGAAAAGCAGCTCATTCAGGGTTTAGCTGTAACAGTTGAACTGAACCTATAATTTAATCTTCTTAGTAATTCAAGTTATAGGTAGCTATTGAATGTTTCCTGTTTCCTGTTCAACGTATGAGGAAGTGGTTTATAATCTAAAGATGTCATAGATCGGATCAAGAGACCATGAGGTGTCCAGTCCCAACTGATATATCCACAACACAACCCCTGACTCTAAGGCTCAGGGAATATCTCAAAAAACTGGGTCAAAAGATTGTAAGGGCCAGAAACCAGGAAGTCTGCCATGAGACTGTGTTCTGTGAGTGACAGGAGAGCTACATCGTGAAATATCAATGTGGTGGCTATCCACACAAAACCTGAACAATGACAGGACCACTTGACATGCCACGGGATGAAGGAAATTTTATGGAGTCTCACCCCTAGATGAAAAGTTTTAGGCAATTAGCAATGGCAGAGGGAAGGGGAATTAGTCTTGAGAATTAGAAGGAAAATTAGGATGAGCCCCCTGATTGGTTATCCATCACCAAGTAGTCAACCCTAAAACCATAACCATATAGGCAACACCAAATGAACTCAACAGGCTCTGTGTGTGTGTGTGTGTGTGTGTGTGTGTGTGTGTGTGTGTGTGTGTGTGTGTGTGTGTGTGTGTGTATATATATATGAATGAAGCCATGGATATGAGAGGAGCTAGTGGGGGACATGAGGATTGAAGGAAGAAGGCAAATAATGTCAACACAGCACTTATGAATGAATTCTGAATTATTTAATTTAAAAAAAGAGACGTGGTATAAACTTCAAAGACTCAAAAAGGAGGGAAAGAGATGCACAGTTCAACTCCCCTTTATGCAGACCTTTATCCAAGCCCTCTCCCCAGCAAGTCTACACCTGTACAATGGAGCAATCCCGTTTCAGAGTTGCCACGCAGCAGCCAATGTGGGTTAGAAAGCTGTAGCGTTCAATTCTTGATTAAACACTCCGTTGCCCATCAGCGGAAAGTGCTGATGACTTGTTGGCCAGATTGAGCTGCGTGCGATGCAACTGTGGAAGATGTTATTCCCTCTCATTTGCCTTCTAGCCCTCTGACGAATCTCTCCCCCAGTCTCACGGCCTACAAACCGCAAACGTCTCTCGCCATTTCCGGGAATAAAAGACTGATGTTATTCAAAACTACAGTCTTATCCTGTTGGGTATGTATTCCTTCCCCCTCGCTCCTGCCCTGGGAAGTCCAAGTCTGGGGGCTCAGAGGTGTAGAGAGGGCTTGTCTTCCCCTTCCCTTGGGAGAGTGGGACACAAAGAGAGGCCTTGGGAGCTGAGCCTTTCTTACCTGGGCTGTTCACATCATTCCTGGCTTCATAGTGACACAGTTAAGAAAGCAATGCAAGCCTCATTCGCAGGCAAGTGCAAAACTCTAAGGCAGTGCTTCTCAACCTTCCTAATGATCGTGTAATGGGGAACCCCCAACCATAAAATTATTGTCACTGCTACTTCATAGCTGTAAATATCTGATATGTAGATGGTCTCAGGAGACCCCTTTGAAAGGGTCATTTGACCCCCTACGGGGTCGCAACCCACAGGTTGAGAACCGCTGCTCTAAGTGCATCTGCTTAGATAGCCAGTGGGCCGATCAGCCCCTGTGTCCATAGACAGCCTGCCAGAGAATGAGAAGCCACTCTCTTCTTGAAAGCAGTACAAACTCGGAGAGGAATTCTCTGGAAAAACCCACTTATTTCAGGGAGTACACACAGCAGAGAGAGAAAGGAAACTATACAGTGTTCCTTCCAAGCCAACGGCTTATGATCTGGCTGTTCCGGCACCCTGGCCATATATTGACATCAGCTTTGAGCAAATGAATGGAGGCATGCTACGGCAGCGTGCGGCTGCAGTTAGTGTCTGCCCTGGTTTGTTTGCTTCTTCATTACCCTTTGTCGTCTTTTGGTTCTAATTTTCTGTTCAACAATCTACCTGTAAAATATTACGAGCCTATATTATCTAGAGTCAGCAGGAACCTTTCCTACTTGGGCACCGCAGTGGCACAAGCAGGCGGACTCTGTCCACAAGAAGCCTGCGTTCCAGGAACAAGAGGTACAAATTGCCACGCGCACAGACACAACACAGTGCACAGGACGGGAGTGTGTACTGGGAAGATTATTTTCATAGAATGCACAAAAGAAACTGGAAGTAGGCAGGAAGGAAAGGCGAGCCTAAGGGGTGACATTTGGGCTTGAATTGGAACAAAAAGCAAAGAGCCGTCATGTAATATCAGAAAGCAACATCCCAGAAAGGGAGACTAGCTTAGACAAAGACTGAAGTAGGAAGGCGCCGAGAGTAGAGAAGGGAGCTTGAGTCAGAGACCTGAGTAGGTGATGGATATTGTGAGAACTAGGCCCTAAGGTAAGGGTTATTTACGGAGAAACCCAAAGCCATTGAAAGATTTTAAGCAGGGAAATGATGTGATGCGTGATTGAAAATGATTCCTCCATCAGTTGTTTTAGCAAACGATTCATGTGAGGCGAAAGTGAACGTAAACAGTAATTCAAACAAGACGTGATGGTAGCACAAACTCAGGATCCAGCAGGGGGAACAGAGGGAACCCACATAGAGCCCTGGGGGCTAGGGAGATGGCTCAGAGGCAAAGAGCACTTGATGTGTGAGCATGAGGACCTGAGTTCAAACTCCCAGCACCCACGTAAAGCCAGGCATGTGTGCTGGTAACCCCAGTTGTAGAGAGAGGAGACAGGTGAATCCTGGGAACTTCCTTGCTGAAATACCAAGATTCGGGTTCAGTAAGAAACACTGTCTAAAGAGAGCAAGGTTAGAGTGACAGAACAGGACCCGTGTATCCTCTCCAGCCTCCATCCACACATGCACATACCTGCACATACCACATGCACATGTGCTACATGCATGCACACACACCAATAAAAATGACAGCTAATAAATTGCATGTTGGAGGGGAAGAAAACATAGAAGTAAAAAATAACTTGTACATTTGGGCTTGAAGAATTTCTTGAGGGATAATGGCATTTCTGGAAAGAAGAAAATGAGAGAAATAGTATAGTCACGTTTTTACCCATGTGAAATGTGAGGTGTCCTATTGATTTGCTGGTGACAGTCCAGTAGGCAACAACAGCCATTTACATACCTGAATCCAAAGTTCCTGCATGGATCAGGCTTAAAGAAGCATTTTGGGGGCTGGAGAGCTGGCTCAGTGGTTAAGAGAACCAGCTGCTCTTCCAGAGGTCTTGAGTTCAATTCCCAGCAGCCATATGGTGGCTCACAACCATCTACAATGGAGGTCTGATGCCCTCTTCTGGCGTGCAGGTGTACATGCAGATAGAGCACTCAAATAAATAAATCGAAAGAAAGAGAGGAGGAAAGGAAGAAAGAAGCATTTTGGAGACCTCAGCACCTGAAATATGAAACATGTCAGAAACATGTGAGATTTTCTAAGCCAGGACTCAAGACTCAGCTCACCTGGGAATTCAGGAACGATGCAGATTCTGATGTGAAGGGTCTGGGTTGTGATGGTTGGCTAGTAATGGCTCCGACATGTTAAGCTACTGCCATGCTACAGACCTCGCCCTGCACTGCAGGCAGGGGTCAAGAGAGGAATTTCGGTAGAGAAGCCCGCTGAGGACCCATGCCTACGATATCCAGAGTCTCCAGCAGACAAGCGTGATGTGAGCAATGGTGACATCCTTGCTTGCCTCTTGGATCCTTCCATCCCCTCTCCCTTCCCTCCACACATACAATTGATGAGTGCACCTTGGTGTCAAGAGCTATGTTTAACGCTTGCCTATGTTCCTCTTCTGACTAAAGTTTGCCAAACTTTAATTCAGTCTTTTATTCTACAGGTAAATGTCTCACTCCCCGCTGCTAAAGGCCTTTCTTCTGAATTCAAAGTCTGTTTGGCTGTTTCTAGAAATATCCAGATTAGAGATTTACGAATGCAAACACCTGTTTGATAGGTTCCCTTGGGGGCTTTTACTACCTCTCTGCAGATGGTGTAAGAGGAGCAGGGAAAAGCAGGGATAGGATGCTTCCCTTGACCTTGGAAACCAAAGCAACCGGAGATTCAGAAGTTCAGCTATTTTCCAAACCGTACCCACATGTGAAGTAGCCTCTTCTAATTTGGGAGATGAAAAAAATAAAATCATGTTTTCCAAAGCCTATGTTCCGCCAGAACTCATGCGGATTGCTCTTCTGGGGGCGAAATGAAGAAGCAGAGGGATAAACACACACCGTCTTCTACCTAAGGGAAACCACCCAGGCTGAGTTTGACTCATCCAAAAGCAAACAAGTCTGTTAAACTAATGGTGCACCGAGGCAGTCAGGTCCCTGCTCTAACCCAGCTACTAAATCGTATCATGCTCACTCCTCTGCTCAAAGACAGGGAGAAGCAGAAGGTGGAGGTGTGGGAGGACTTACCTTTGAAGAAAACAGTGATAAAAGACAGCACATTAAAAAGCAAACTGATTGCCTGCCTCCAACTGAGATCTGCTTAAAACAGCCACCACCCCAGTAAGGGATGCAGTGAGGACAGAGCCTGCGGCCTGATGCCACAGTGATGTGGAGTAGCCTGGCTCTGCCTACACCCCAACCCACCAATGCACAAAGGATGCTGGGATGTAGAACAGATCTAAAGAAAAGAGGTTTGCAGCAGTTCACCTACTGGGTGGGTTGCCGAGGGAAACACGAAGGCATATTCACTGGTGCAAATCTCAGCAGAAGGGACACTGTCATGGGCAATGCCCTACTCGACAGCGGAACCCTGAGCATCTGAGCTCAGGCATTTTTGTTGATACAGAACTCCTCAGGTGTTCTACTGATAGCACATGCAGATCATGAGCAATCAGACATCCCCCACAGAAATCCAACACGTACATACAAAATGCCAAGACCTAGGCAGGCCCTCACCCAATAGTGCACAAAACAATTATTTTATACATAACTAGAAATAAACTTTCACAACAGAGGATGGGACCTCTGTTGGGACCCAGAATTTGCCAAAATATTGGACAGAAAAGGATGTACTATTTCATGGGCTCATGCTTCATCTAAGAGCATAGAAGCCTTGCCCATGTGGAGGGTGTCTTGGTGTAAAGAGCAATTTTACATACATGATCCTATATAAGGCTCTGTGACGCCATGAAGGAGTCAGAAATATCACCCTGCTTGTTTTCATATGTGAAGAAACTAAGGCACAGAAATATAATGGGATTTGTATAAAATTACTTCCTAAGTCAACAGCACTATGAGGAATTAAGCAGAGGCCGGGGCACTCAGTGCTCCACATTCACTCTAAAGTCAGATGGAGATGCAAAGGGTAACACCATCATCCTGACCACGGGACAAAGCTGTGCACCAACCCTTCTGAAGCATGCTCACTTCTTGGCAATTTCCTCATTTAGACTTTGAAGGCCACCTAATCAAGGTTATTGTTCAGTGTATGATTAATATTAACTGTCGATTTGGCAGGACTAGGATCACCTATGAGACAAGCCTCTGGACATAGCTGTGAGGAATGACCCAGACCAGGTTAGCAGATGTGGGAAGACCCAGACCGAAGACTGGCAGCACCATCCCATGGGCTCCGGTCCTGGACTGTATGGGATGGAGAAAAAGAACTGAGCACTGTCGTGGATCTCTTTCTGCCACCCGAATGTGGATGCTGCATAGCCAGCTGCCTCTCCTCCTGCCGTGACTTCCCACCATGATGGACTGCATCGTGAGCACTGTGAACTGTGAGCCAAGTGAACCTTCTTTCCGTCAGTTGCTCGTGTTGTGTATTTTATCACAGCAATAGAAAGTATGCATTTGGCATCGATGTCAGAACTGGAGGGGTTTTTATAATCCTAAAATGTACTACACATGTTCCAGCATGGCCAATGCATCTTAAGTTGAGACAGGAAGTGTGAGAGAGAAATGGCGATAGAAAGGGAGAGGGAGAGAGGGCTAATAAAGGCAGTGGAGCTTTAATGTGTGCATCCGGTGTTCATACCCCTGAGCCAATGATGTGGTGGCAGCGTCTGTCTTCCCTGGGCATGATGGTCACAAGGGTGATGACGGTGATGATGGTGGTGGTGGTGGTGGTGATGGTGGTGGTGGTGGTGATGTCTGTCTTCTCTGGGCATGATGGTAGCAAAGGTGATGATGGTGGTGGTGGTGGCGGCATCTCTGGTGATGATGATGATGATGATGATGATGATGATGATGATGATGATGATGCAGGTGACCACTACCAATCACAGTGCAATTAAAGTGACCTCAAGATTTAAGTGTTATCACTTACTAGCTGACTCTTCTCCCAAACAGAGGTGATGTTAACTACCTTGTTTGGCCTTGACTGGATTCTTATCATGTTGATGAAATCGAACTCTTTCCCTGCACCAACCTCGATGTTAAATGCCAAGTGTGTATGCATGAATGAGACTCCATCCCTACCACAAACTGGCAGGTACGTACAATGTGCTCCGGAAGTACAGACAAAGGTGTGATTAATTCTATATACATTCAATTCTAAGAAAGGCTTAATAAAGGAGGTATTGAGCCACACACACACAAAAAAAAAAAAATTTACAGGTAGAGCAGGGGACTATGAATTCCAAAGCATAGGCTCTTGAGTCATGGCTGCCTGTGAGTTCTATGCTATAAACTATTGTTTGCTGATATAAAGGCATTCTGCAGAGCATAAAGGACCATCTCTGTAACTTAGGACACACTACATTGATGTGGATCCACGGCCAGCATGAAGCACAAAGGCTAAGTCCTATCCTGCAGCCCTTTCTTCTTCATGTCTACCTTTAGTCTGCTTTCTGCTACAGTCTAGAAAGCACAGCCTTCCCTCCACAGCCCCAGGGCTGGATTCACTCAATCAAAGAAGACAGAAAACATAAAGCATTTGTAAAAAGATGCAGAGAAATCACTCAGATACACACCGTGGGCTGGAGATGCTACTCCTGTGGCTGACAGGAGTGACCAGGTGCGTTGGCACAAAGTTAAATGTTGCACCAATGAGAAGACTTCCGGCGAATCACATTAGGACCTACCACGACTCAGATCCCACATAAAATAATACACAGTCCAGACAGAACGCTGGGATGCTCACAATCTCATTACTTACATAAATAACTGATTTTTTTAACTTCATTTCCACAAAATTGGAATTATTCTAAAATAAATTGTTCTAGGACCAGCCTTATTTCAAAGGAAAATAATATGCAAGAATTTTCTCCATGCTATAGATTTTTCTACAGCATCTAAATCTTGAAATGTTTCAGCTCTAAAACATGACTTAAAAAGACAACACAGCGTGACCCATGCACTGCCCCCCCCCAGCGTGACCCATGCACTCCACTCCAGCCTCCACCCCCCAGCATAAGAAGTAAAATGCCCACTCCCTGAACCTCTGGTTATAATGGTGACTGTGGATCTGTGAGGAGGTAGACAACAGAACTCCTTACTCTGCCACAAACCACCGCTCCAGACCTTGGCCTGGCCTCCTGTCTACCAGTCCGCCACTGTCAGGAGCCTTCCTCACTGACACAAAGCAGGTTATAAGGTTAGAGAGAGCTCACCCAACAAACTAGGTCTGCAGCATCGCCCGGCTATGTGTGCTCTGCTCTTTGCAGATAGGACCACAGTGAGAAGTCCTTGTCCTGTCCACAGACTCCCAGTACAGTACTCTGTCCCAAGTGACTGCTTTTGCCTGTTTTGGATTGCTTTTCTTGTTCATCCCCAGTCTCACCAGGTTCACGCTAAGCGCTTATGAAGACACGGTGGCTCGGACATTCTGACTCTGGCACAGATAAGCTGGAGGTGAAGATGAGTTCTAAGGTTAGACTTGCTCTCAAGTCTCAGCCTGCCACATACACATTTCTTGACCCTCTAGGCCTCTGTTATTTCGCCAGTAAGACAGGGAGAAACCCAAGCCTGCCTCCCATGACTATGGTTCCTTGATTGTGACCTAAAATTCCACCATCAAGGTCCCATCCTTTGGTGGCAGTCATCTTCCTGAAGTATGTTGAACTAGCTGCACCCCTATCTCCATGGATACCGAGATTTGTTGTCTAAATTCCCTTGAGCCCTAACCACAGGTGATTTCACAGGTGGCATAGGATCCAATTGGGTTAATGATGCTCTTCTGTGGGATTTTAAAAACCCATCTTCAGTGTCACAACCGGTCCTGCCTCATGGCAAACAATGCCATGTGTGACTCGGGCTGTTTCCCTCATGACTCTGCTCTGGCTTGGATTGAGGTTGTCCCAAAGAGTTTGAGTTAATGTGCAGAGGCAGGGCCCCGTCCCTCACTTGTTGACAGCGCACTCTCAGGAAGGTATGATTATTCTGGGGGGATCTCTGAGTTAGTTCTTGAGGGAGGGTTGTTTTAAAGAACAAGCTCCTCTGAGTCCCTCTCAGGTGCTCTGTCTGGTGGTGTGACCCCTACCTCCCCGTGTTTCTATTACCCAGTGGTTCTCAACCTTCCTAACGCTGCGACCCTTTAACGCAGCTCCTCGTGTTGTGCTGACCCCCCAACCATAAAATTATTTTCATTGCTACTTCATAACTGTGATTTTGCTATGATCATACATCATAATGTAAATATCTGATATGCACATGGTCTTAAGTAACACCTGTGAAAGGGTCATTGGGGACACGCATCCTCTAACAAGGACCCAAGCAGAAGCCAGCACCCAGGTCCTGGAAACCCGAAATTGTGAGCTTAGTTAAACCTAATTTTTATAGAAGTACCCATATTCAGCCATTCCACTGTAGTGACAAAAATCTGATTCCCAAGATTTCTCCTCCAGGGGCTGGAGTGTCTGCTGCCCTCGAAGAGCACCTGAGCTTGTTGGGCAGCTTACAGGAGCTCCAGCTCCAGGAGACACAATCCCCTCTTCTGGCCTACACACACACTGCACTCAAGTACACAAACCCACATCCAGACGACCTCCAAGGACACCCCCATACATGGGGTACGCAGAGACAAACATGCATACGTATAAATAAAATAAAAATAAACATGAATCTTTCAGTTTTAAAAAATACCATCAGAAGGGATAAGACACAGGACCGGAAATGTCTTTAAAGGTGACGTAGTCAAAATTCTCTGTCTGCAGGTAGTGACAGAGCAAGGTCCAAAAAACCACCAAGATGCTACAAGGAGCCATGGTAACTTACTGCTGGTTGTCTGCCAGATGATCCTTTCGTAGGCTGAAATTGACTAGGGATAACAAAAAGCATTGGAAGTTGCATGCATGGGGTGGCCTTGTAATGGAGAGATAATGGTAAAGACAATGAAATTTGGTCAATTTCTGAACAGTTACAGTTTTCTTACAGGGGGAGTTGATCAGCACCAAGTCTGTACAGTTATCCTTTGGTGTGTATAAGGGAGTGATTCCCTTCTGAGAAAATGGCATAGCGTTTGCGATAACCGACACTCCTGTTCTTGTACACCTCAAATCATCTTTAGATGACTTAAAATTCCCAACACCAAATTTCTATATAAACACTTGTCGTAATGTACTGTTTGGGAAATAATGCAGGCATCCGCGCACATTCAGCACAGATACAATATTTTTCCAAATACTTTCAACCTCGACTTGTTTGACTCCACAGACGCAGGCCCCGAGGATACAGAATACCAGCTATATACAGATGAGAGGACCCTGCAAGCTTACCCATCTTTTTCTTTCTTCCACAGCCAACCAACAGGCTGAAATTATTCATACGCTTCACGGCCCTGAGTATTTGGATATGCAAATCATCTATGTCCGTGCATAATTAAGACAGACACTGTGGAAAGTTTCATTTTCCAAGGGAACGGCTGCCGGGCGGCTGGAGAGAAAGGTCAGCGCAGACGGCCATCTCATATTCTCGTCTCAGACTGTGGGTTGAAGATAATAGAATCGCTTGCATTCTGCCCTGCACTGGGGAGCCTCCAGGGTGCCTTGTCTCCCTTCTAGGCCTAGAGGGACCCTGGGGCTTTCCACAGAACATGCTGGGGTGGAGTTATGTCCTACCTCAAGTAAGAGCAGAGGCAGGTGGCTGTGTGTCCAGAGGCGGAAGTTTGTTCTCCTTCTGGAGTCAGCAGGTTCTCTTTATGACCCAGGAGGGAGTTCTTCCAGAAGGGCAAAGGTTTGGGGATATTTACTGAAGTAGAGTATGCAAGTTACTAAACCCTGTAGTGGCCAACCCCAGGCACACCTACAGCGTGTGATCCTGGGACCAGACTCATGCCTTGAGTGGGGAAGGATGTCCTGTCTGGACCCGGTGCCTCTGACAGGGTGTGATGAGATATCTCAGGCTCTGAGATAACAAAGACAGGCTGGAAACCACAACCAACTGTTTTTGGGAGCAACTACTGTGAGGAAAACCAGACAAGATGGCGGGTGGAACGAGAGCAGGAAGTTCTTCAGCTTGTCAGTCTCAAAGACACTCGGAAAGCTGCCAAGGACAGAAAAAACATTTTTACAGTCCCAGCCACTACCTGGCAGAACACACCGAAATAAATGGCTTCCTCACTAGCCTCGCCCAGCCTTCACTTAGCATCCGTGGCCACTGTCCCTCTTACATGTGAAGTTACTCCCCAAAGCCGATCACAGTCACTCCCGAATATTCTGCAGTGTGAATGACCAATAGTCACCTTATGCAAAATAAGATGAAGAGACAAGAGAGGCAAACAGCCTGTGTCTATACACACATGTGTGCTTGAGTGGATGGCTATTCACAACACACTCCTCCCAGCTTTCCCCATCCTTGTGTCTGTGGCTGACTGTGGCACCAATAACTTCTAGTACCCCTATTTCCCTTGTCCCCCGCCACCATCTCTTGGGTGTGTTCTACCTGATAATGGATCCTAAAACTTTATTCTTAAGGAATCCCGGTTGTTTGAATCCTTACTTTATCTGTAGTCATTTCACATTATCGTTTACTCTGTTTATTGTTTGTTGGTTTGTTTCTGTTTTTCGAGACAGGGTTTCTCTGTTGTAACCCTGGCTGTCCTGGAACGCACTCTGTAGACCAGCCTGATCTCGAACTCACAGAGCTCTGCATGCCCCTGCCTCCTGAGGGCTGGGAATAAAGGCGTGCGCTACCACCGCCCGGCTACCTTTTACTGTCAGTATGCACTTATCTAAGGAGTGCTCCCTGACTCCCGCCCCAGCCTCGCCACCCTCCCTATCCTCGCTGTGCAGTCATCACCTAGTTATCTTCGGAAATTAGGTTCCTGGTGTCCATTACTACATCAACCCCCTCCTATTCTTGGCAATCTCCGCTTCCAAATCAGTGACACTACTTTGTCTCCTTGGTAGAAACATTTTGCTAATGGAAATGAGGACATCCAATATCAACGGAGCTCAACAGCTACCAGGATAAAGGGAAAAGTCCATCAGAGTTGTGATCCCTCTTAAACTCCCCTCAGGGGAGGCTCACTGCCCAGATGTGAGGAGTGGGGGTCTGTGGGGACTAGAGCTGGCTGCTTTGGCTGCTCCACATCTGCGGCTAAGAATCACTGAAGCCCCACACTTCCCGGGGCTGCAGCTGTCTGGCAACCGAGTGAGGTCAGACTATAAAGACCTGGTCGCCTCAACGAAGGCAGAAAATTCTGGCGGCTGATGTAGTGCCTTCATAATTCCGTCCCTGGTCAGCCAAGGCTTCTCAGGCCTACATTGCAGCTGGAATTCTGCCTTTTCTCAATCCTGTCCCCTCCTAGTTCTTTTGATAGGTATTGATCTGATGATCTAAACCCCAGTTTTGAATATGATCAGAAACCCCAGGACTAGAATGAGGTCAAAGGAATAGTCACCTGGGTCACCAAATTTAGAGAAGCATTCACAATACTTGCTCAGACTTGAGATCAAGTGCCTCCTTCAGTCTCATACTCCAGCCCCCCCTCTTGCTCACCCTTGTCATGGTCTGCAACTTGTAAAGCTGACATTACACTATCTCGGAGTGTAGGAGGTGAGTTGGGTTTGGTAAACCAGATTTTTCCCTACCTATCTGGAAATGAAGTCCCCATTACAGGAGATAGGTATAGCACACTGCCCATTGCAAAAGCCGGCAGTGAGTACCACCAACACATGTTCACCCTGCCTGAAACAGATCAATGCTGAGTTCTCAATGTAGTTTCCTAAAAGAGCAAGCTAGCCATTTGACAGGTGACAAGGTGGCTAACAATGGACACATTCCATTCTCACGGGATTAATTGGCATGTCATTCTGCACATTGCTTTGCTTTTTCATCCTACAGACTCTCAACCTGATCTGTGATCCAGTAACTCACTGGATGTTTGGCCCACTGGCATAAGTGGGTGGTAGAAACTAGGTTCAATGTGTTAGAATTTTTGATAGTCCAAAAGATCCACTTTAGAACAGAGGCAGAGGAGAAGGGCCATACATAAGGCATCAACTATTCCTAGCGCATACCAGAATCTTCTGGGCTTATAGGACATTATAATGGCTCACCAACACTCAGCCAAAATATCAGATCAGAAGCAATATTCCATGAATATGGAGAACATCTCATATGTTGTAGCACAGACCCCAGTGTTTTAGAGGAAGAATACACACACAAACTTACATGGATCCATATGAACCCACAATCCCAAGAGTGAAACAGGAATGCTTATTCTTCAATTATTCCCAATGTTTTATTGGTAGTCCTTGAATTTCCAAGGCCTACAGCTTTGAAGGCTAGGAGAGATGTCTCCAAAAGAGCAACATTTTTTTGCCAGGAGATGCAACAAGAGTCTCCAAATGCAGCTACAGCTGCTGCTGCTTGGGTGTTTGGTGGTCTTGGGATTGTAGACAAGTAGGCAAGGTGTGGACTTAAGATCTGCCTTTGAGAGTGACAACAGCCCACATTCAGGAAGTTGAAGAAAACTGAAGTTAACTCGTCTGTGGCAAGGCATCGTCTGAAGAAACTGATCTCTGGCAAGCCATAGAAAGCCATGCTGGTCACCAAATCAGTACCCTCTTTTCATCAGTTCTTTACAGCAGGAAATGGCAAGTGAGCATGATTTCCTTGGCTGATACAAGCTCCCCAGAAACTGGAGATGAACCTTACAGCAACTTTAGGCCTGACACATCACTGAAGAGTCTAGGAGAAACAGCTGGATCTTGTATAAAAACCTAAATTTATTCCAATGTGGTTGATCTATCTAAGAGAAAATGAAGCTTAACAGAACTTTTATGTTTGCTTATGGAAGTTTTTGTCTTGCAAGAAATTCTGACTGAACAACATGAACCAAGTTACATATATATAAACAAAAAATACACATGGACAGACCTTAAATATCTACCAGCCATTTCATTTCACTATCACTGCTATGAACCACACCCACCCATATCAATGGCTGTATCTCAGTCCATTTTTTTCTGACTATAACAGAACACCCAAGGCCTAAACGAATTTAAACCCCCAGTTCTGCAGACTGGGAAGGCCAAGGCCAGGAGGCTATATCTGGTGAGTTCCTCTTGTTGCTGCACAATGTGGCAGAGTCAAAAGGGAAGAGAAGGCACACACATGTGAAAGGAAAGGAAACAAACTTCTGACATAGCTGAGCCATTCCTAACAGAAAGACATTAGTCCATCCATGAGCACTCAGCCTCCAAGACTCCAGGCCACCCACAAGGTCCCACTCCCCGGTACAATCACACCGAGGAACGAAGACTCTAACACACGAACTTTTAAAGGCTACACTCAAACCATAGCAAACTTTATGTCCAATTTCAAATAACTCTTCTTCTATTACTTTGTAATTCAGAGGCTGCACTTTTTTTTAATTTTGTGTGTGTGTGTGTGTTGTGTGATGTGTGTGTGTGTGTGTGTGTATGTGTGTGTGTGTGTGTGTATGGTGTGTGTGTGGTAAAATCATTTAGGTGCTGGCCTGTTCAATATATAGCCATCTCTATCTGTTGATGTAGCTGAAGCACAGTACTTTTGAGTGTTGTTACCCTATCAGTGTCCACAAGAAACCACCACCACTGAAAGTACACAAAGTGGCCAGTTGGACAGGGTCATTCGTCCCAGGAAGGTGGCTGGCTTTGGTGTTCATCCAGCTCAGCGCTTCCCTCCCAGCGTCTCTGCAGTAGAATGGCCACCCACTCAGTCGCCTTCCTCCTGGAGGTGGACAGGTTTTGTTCTCATCAGGGTTCACATATATCCTAGATATGTGTTTGCCTTTTTATCCCACAGAATGACAGCAACACCCATGTCCAAAGATGCTGTGGGATCCTGAAAGACATTATGTTGAATTCAGGCATTCATTTCATGTCAGTCTAAGACAGACAACACCACTCATAAGAGCTTGGGTTCCAGTACACATGGAACAGCCAAAGCTGCTAGCTTGATAGAGTCGGAATCATAGTGAAAGTGAGAGATGGGTAAGGCACCAGCTCGGGGTATCTGCACATGGTGTCAGAGCACTGTCGCTAATATGCACTTTGAACTGAGGAGCCATTATGTGGTGCCGTTTACTTGAGAGAAAATGCAAATCCGGGAAAAAGAGTAAGATGGTATGTCACCATCACTTCCAATAACATGTGGATATAACATATATGCATGTGATATACATAAAACAATGAGGAACATGTGGTGTTTGTTCCTGGATATTTTAACTACTCCTGGAATATCGTCAAAGGGACTTACTATGCTGGTAGAGGTGATTGGCTAAGATTATCAGAATGTGCCAAGGTTGCAGCTACATATTAGGGTTACAAGCGAGTACATCTGAAATTCAAACCATTTATGGGGACATCTCCAAGTACTTTTATGCCCAGTAAAAATAACAAATTGGCAGTTATATTGATCCCAGCCTGACCAAATAGCCAAGAGTTTTGACAACCCAGACTTAAGAATCTGGGTAACCCCACTAGGCAGGAACCTTGTTTAGCAGACGTGCTAGGCGAGGGTAAATGAAATGTAAAATAGCCCACTCACAGAGAGGGGAGAAACACGGGGATACAGCAGTTCCCAAACCAGCCCTCTCCCAGGACCTAACAGAAGTCAACATGTGAATATGCTGGCTGTCTCCTTTGCACTTTAGGAGGGAAAAACGTGAGGCCAACATTCAATAGTGTCCCCTAAAATTTCTCAGTCGAATTACGCTCTGTTTTCTCACAAAAGTAATTTATTTGATAAAGCACCTGTTATTGGCGTTCTTTCCTTTTCTGTCCCACGTTCTCTCTCTCTCCTACCAATGCGCTCTACGTCGCTTCCCAAATAAAGAATTAGCTCCCAAGTCTGCCTTGAGGTTTCCTTGCACCTCAATGGGCAGCTTTTTTTTTTTTCTAAAAGTCACAGTAGATGATGGTGGACCTCATAACCTGCGACATATTAGAGTCCATGAACTGCGTGTACTATGGCACATCCCACAAACTTCCAGGATTATTCAGACTTTTATACGAAGAGAACAAACATTTATCTGGCCAGCCACGTGCCAAGCAAGACCCAGGAGCTTTCTCTAACAGTCTAAAATAGTCTTCAAAATCACCTTGCTACGATAATGGCGTGCCCAATCCGTAGACTAAGAGACTGGGATGAAATGAATTCAGTTGCTTCACCAAAGAGGTGGTGAGTTCACCGCGTGCTCCTCCACTGCCTTCCACTGTGTAGAAAATCAGGCTGAGTGGAAAAAGACAGGCATTTCTTGATTTTGCTTTCCCTTGGCTAAAATACTAACATTACTGTTAAAATGTGACCAAACATTACAGTGAAATCAGCTGCCACCACACCACCAGCAAATGGACACATTGGCACAGCCTCTTTGGAAATCACTGGCAGCACTCAGTGAAACATATTTCCAATGTTTTTCAGATTCAGTAATGCCGCTTTTAAAGGTGTGTTGCACAGGTCCCAGGTGTCATGGGTGCATGACAAGAGTGCTTCCCATGGCATTGCCCACAAGCCAAACTGTGATGCCCTTCAAAGGTACATCGTGAGGGACAGATTGGTTTTTAGATGGGTTCTGTTCTTAATGAAAGAACAGCAGGGCTGGCAAGATGGTTGAGAGGGTAAAAGTGCTCGTTGCCAACATGGACAACCTGAGCTCCATCCCTGGGACCCATGTGATACAAAAAGGGAATCAGCTCACACATTTTCCTCCGGCCTTCCCAGGCACAGTGTGACATGATCACATGTGCACAAACACACATACCCAGAAAAATAAGAAAGGAAACAGGGGTGGGAGAGATGGCTCAGTGGTATAGCGCTCCTACTGCTCTTCCAGAGGACCCAAATTCAGTTCTAAGCACGCACACCAGGAAGCCTACAACTTCCTGTAATTCTCAGTGGCCACCTGCACACAGCTGTGTTACATGTAAACCCAGGTAGGCACACATATACACATAGATGAAACTAATAAAGTCTAAAGTGTTTTTCAAAAGGAAGAACAATGTGCCAATCAAAATAATTGAATTCGCACTCATCAGTCTTGCTAGAGTCTCAAAACATGAATTAAAAAAGGAAGTTACAGGATGAAGAGTAAAGCCAAATTGTTCTTGGAGAAAACACTACAAGATCAAAAGATGGTATACGTTACTTATGAATATGCATATCTATGTACAGGTACTTTAAAGGATAGACATGCAGACTCTAGACAAGTCTCATGGCAGGAGCTGCCTTGGGAATGTGATGGGAGACACTGGAGTCAGTCAGAAAGCCAAAGGGGTTATTAATCATACATTTTGTATAATTTTTCCATTGAGGATCTATTCAGTTATCATTTGTATAAGACACGCATACACACAGAGGAAAATGCAAAACCAAATACAGAAATAGTGTTACTTTTTATTTATTGGTAGATGAGAGAAGAATATGTGTTGTTGATTTTCATAAGTCTGCTCTCCTCCTCCTCCTCCCCCTCCCCATCCTCCTCCTCCTCTTCCCCTCCCCATCCTCCTCCTCCTCTCCCTCCCCATCCTCCTCCTCCTCCCCCTCCCCATCCTCCTCCTCTTCCCCTCCCCATCCTCCTCCTCCTCTCCCCTCCCCATCCTCCTCCTCCTCCCCCTCCCCATCCTCCTCCTCCTCTCCCTCCCCATCCTCCTTCTCCTCCCCCTCCCCATCCTCCTCCTCCTCCCCCTCCCCATCCTCCTCCTCCCTCCTCCCCCTCCCCATCCTCCTCCTCCTCCTCCTCCCTCCCCATCCTCCTCCCTCCTCTCCTCCCCCCTCCTCCTCCCCATCCTCCCCTCCCCCTCCCCCTCCCCCCCCTCCTCCTCCTCCCCATCCTCCCCCCTCCCCCTCCCCATCCTCCCCTCCTCCTCCCATCCTCCTCCTCCCCCTCCCCATCCTCCTCCTCCCCATCCTCCTCCTCCTCCCCCTCCCCTCCTCCTCCTCCTCCCCCTCCTCCTCCTCCTCCCCCTCCCCATCCTCCTCCCCCTCCCCCTCCTCCCCCTCCCCCTCCCTTTCTTTCACTGTGTGGGAGGCAGGTATGTACATGTGGGTGTGGATGTCTGTGGAAGCCAGAAGAGGGAGTCAGAACTCCTGGAACTGCAGCTATAGGATGCTGTGAACCTCCGGACATGGGTTCTGGGAACCAAACTCAGTCTTCTGCAAGAACAGCAAGTGAGTTATCTCTCTCTGAGTCATCTCTCCAGACCATTAGGTTTCTTAAAATAGAAATTAATAAAGCTAACTAATGTTTTATTTTTCTTTCTTTTCTTTTTTTTTTTTTTTTTTTTTGAGACCACATTTCTCTATTGTAATTCTGGCTGTTCTGGAACTCACTCTGTAGACCAGGTTGGCCTTGAACTCACAAAAATCCACCTGCCTCCGCCTCCTGAGTGCTGGGATTAAAGGCGTGCATAACCACCACCTAGCAAGCTAATGTTTTTCTAACCAAAAGTATCCAACTATTTTTCTTCATGGTTGTGACATCTTGGAAGTCACAGTAAGCTTTCATACTATGTGTGAAATGTAATGAGCATGTGAGTTGGTTACATCAGTAATTCTAAATAATTCTAAAGCCTGTGTACCAAAACACCATTCTGCTACCAAAAGGCTCTGTGAAATATGAAACTCGTTTGATACTAACACCCATTTTATTTGTCTTCTAGCCACAGACTCATCCCACTAAAAATGTATTAATACTTGCTGGAAGTGTTCCCATTGGAAACTTAATTAGGTTTTTTTTTTCTTTTTGCATCAAGATAACAGGTTGACCGAAAATTCAAAGTAACTACCTTTTTCCAGTAACTACCTATTAATAGAAATCAGCTCAATCCTTTATTATCCATCCACTTACAAACATAGTTTGAACACACATTCATGCCACTCTCCTAGGCTTTCTAAATACAATAGTCAAAGCACAGCTATATAGCAGAAACAACGGGAAATTAACAAAGAAGCAACGAAACGCACAAGGGCCCAAGTCATAACAAGCAATGTGAAATAAGAGAGAGGCGTAAAGAGAAGACAGCATATTTGCCTCCCACGACTCATTTTGCTCATCTTCCTTCTAGTACAAATCCTCTGGGTCTAATCAACTAAGCTACCCAGTAGGGATGATATTTCCCAGCCTCTCTTGAGACTAGGTGTATATACGTTCAGGTAATAGACTGAGTGTGACAGTGACTTCCACATCATCCTGCTGGAGACAAAACCACTTGTCTTGAATCCTCATCTGCACTGAGTTTCTCTTCCTAAGAAGAGGAAACCATTAGAGCACTCTCAGAAGCTACCTGAGTAGGGTGTCAGAGATGCCTCCATGGCCCCCGGGTGGCACATAAGAAATAAACGTACATTGTATATATGGCACATGTTTGCTCTTCTTTGATACTTATTTTTTATCATATATATATGGGGGGGTGGGTGTATACATATTTATAAACATATACTGAGAGAGCAAAGATGAGTGTTTTTACTGAACCATCATGGTAGGCCTCTCTGAAAAGCTAGGCATTGGAGCAGAGAATTACCTAAAATGAAAAAGAATCATGCAAAGACACAGAAAGAAAGCATCTTGCACTGAAGAGATAGAATCTCAAGGTTCTAAGGCTGAAATGACCTCAGCCCGCATAACATTGAAAAGGCCACTATGACTAGCACAGAGCAGGATAAAGGGGCCATGGCTTAGGAAACAACATGAGAGCAGTAGGCAAGAGTCAGTCATGTGGGTTCCAACATCGTGCTGAGCGTTTACATTTGGCTACGTTTAGAACGGTAAAATAATGGCAGGTTGCTTCAAAGTTTTAAAGGGTCATTTGGCTGTAAGCAGAGGAAATGGCTAGAGCAAGAATGGAGAGAGATTAGTCCGGAACTATGGCAAACAGTCCGGGGGAAAACAACAGTATCCTCAAGCACAGAGGCATCTGATGTAGAAGGTTCAGGATGAATTGGAGAGACAGAGTCACAGGGATTAAGAATGGGCTTGAGATGTTGGGTCTAACAGACTTGGTGCTTTCGAAGATGGGGAAGATTAGGAGGTGATGTGCTCTTCTTAGTTCTTATTTGGATGTTAGGTGTGAGATAACAGTGCAAGGAAGAGATTAAGCAGGCAAGGCTGGCAACACAATGTAAGCACGGTGTTTAAGGCAATGGGATTGCTGTGAGAGGAAAGAGGGGCAGCTGGGTAACGAGGGGGCGGGAGAGCAAGGAGGGGAAGGTCCAGTAACTATTGCATTGCCATTGCTCACTCTGTGTCTCCTGGAAGATTTGTCTCCGAGGCATACATTGATGGAACGATCATGTAGCCAAGGAGACAGAGGGAGGAGGTGATGCATCTTTCAAGTAAGTCTTAGAGATGGCGCTGCTGTGTGGCATTCTTCTGGATTTTGTTACTGCTTTAGAATACCATCCTGAGAAGGAAAGGAAATTCCAGAAGTTTCTCTTTCTTCTATAATTACACCCATTTCTTAGAGCAGAGAACCAAAGAAGGGACTCTGCCAGTCCCTGGGTGTGTACACATCCAGTTTAACAGCCAGAATCTTGAAAGTAACATAAATCATATAAATCATAGTTGGTTCAAACTCTGCCTTCCAGAAGCTTCCACTATGCTAAGGACCAACATCCAAAATTAACCTACTCAAAGCCATCGTGAGTGTCCCCAAGAGCCACCACATATGACAGGGTGGCTCTTACCACTGACACACTGCAAACTGAGGAGCAGTGAGGAGTGAATTCAATTCCTCTTCCACCCATTGAGCTACAATAGAAACTGCTAGACTGTTCATTTCAAAGCTTCTGGAAGACAGCAGAAAATAGAAATTGATCAACTAACCACTGAAAATGTTTTTTAAATCCACTATGAACTGCTAAAGAAGGAAAGACAGTTTTAAAGAGGCGATATACTGGGTTGTCTCTCATTTGGCAGACATGTTATTTGGCAAATTGTCTTCTGAGAAATGACCTTGACTTGCATATTGTATCTTAATCGTATTTGCCTTCTAAAAATCACGATGGGATGCTGGTGTCTATGAACGACACAGGCTAGGACCTCCCAGACCTCTGTCTTGAGCCACAGCCACCTGAGTGGCTTTTTCCCTAGCTTTCAGTTCTTTATATATACAATCAGGGTAAGGATATTTGCTACCTGGTTGATCTCTTGCAAGAATTCACAATAATGTGTACAGAGAGCTTATTGAGTACCTAGTACACAGGAAATGTATAATAAAGAAAGCAGAAATGAGCCAAAATATTTTAACTCTGTGCAAAATATCAATGATCCCTTTCCTGTTTTTGCTTTTAATCTCACATTAGCCCCACTCTCTCAACTCCCATGCTGGCCCTGTAGGAATCATCAAATAGAATTATGCTCTCCTCTGGCTCAAATGCCCATGATGAAGTTGTCTCTCATCTTGAATGTTTATCGACAAAACATTGACAATGAAAACCATGTTTGACTACCCGGTTCTGTGACGAGCATTACCTGCATTTCAGACACATCACTTCTAGTGCAGTGCCTGAGGCACACACCAGTAATGCCACTGTTGCTGTTAACAACTACCACCTATCAAAGTGACTACTCGTTTTTAGTCTCAGCTCAGATACTTCTGTCTTTTTGGAAGCCTTTCCCAATCCCGTCCTCACACCCACCTTTAGGTTAAACTTAGCCTAAACTTAAACGGATCTGTCAGTGTTCATTGGGTTGTTTCTATATCTTGAATGTTGTAAATGATGTTGCTATGAACATGAAATGTGCTATATCATAGAGATCTTGCTGTCAATTCTTCCAAATATATGTGTAGAAACTGGAGACAGGCCTTGGTGATCAAGGGCACAGACTGCTTTTGCAGACCCTGAGTTTGGGTCCCAATATCCATGTTGGGAACTTCTTCACCTACCTTTCAGTCCAGTTCTAAGGAATCCAACCTCCTCTTCTAGACTCCAAAGGTACCTGCACTGGCATATGCACAGACACACAGACACACAGATCACTCATAATTTTAAAACTAAATATTAATACATAAAGAGGTATATGCACATGGGATTGCTTGTCATAGAGTATTTCTGTTTTAATCTTTGAAGAACCTCCATATTCATTTCTGTAACAGCTCGGCCATCTCATATCCCTACCAGTTGTGCACAAGAGTTTCAACTTCTTCACAACCTGATACTTGTTATATTTTTATAGAGATTATTCTAACAGGCACAGGTGGCATCTCATTAGCTATTATTGTCTTCCCTGGATGGTTAGCAATGTTGAACATAGGTGGCTGTCTACATACAGTAGATTCCCATTCAATCCTTAAAAAAGAAGGAAATTGTACTTTTACAACCATGTCGATACATGTGGACCACTTGCTAAGTGACCTCTAGAGAAACAGAGCTAACAGAATAATAGAGATACACATATATTAATGTGATTTTTTAAAGTGACTTACAGGCTGTGGTCCAGGTAGACCAACAATGGTTATCTCCATACTGAAAGTCCAAGAATCCAATAGTTTGTTCGGTATATGAAACTGGATGCCTTTGGTGGTCTTTGACATACTCCAGAATACTAAAGAAGTGAGATCTAATGCCAGCAAAAGAATGAGCTTGCCATCAGTAGTGAAGGTAAGCAGGCAAAGGGCAAAAGTTTCCTTCTTCCATGTCCTTTACATAGGAGGCCACTAGAAGGTGTGGCCAAATTTAAGGTGGGTTTTCCCACCACAAATTCCAATCAGGGGCAGTCTCTCACAACTATACTCCGTATCTTGGGCTTTAGTTCATTTCAAATGTAGTCAAGTTGTCAGCCAAGGATAGCCACAGCACTTAGTAAGATGCTCATTATACAAGATCTGCATGATCATGGCTTTCCTTATGTGAGGCACTAAATAAACACACAGAAAGAGATACAGAATGCTGGCTATCAGTGGCTGGGAAGAGGGGCATAGGGTAGTCTTTTCAATATATGTAAAGTTACAGCTTTAATGTTGAGTATGTTCCAGAGTTCTGCTGCACAATATAACTCACAGTTAATGAAAAAAAAAAGTTAATAGTGGCCAAGTGTTCTTAACATTAAAATAATAATAATAGTTGGGCCATTGTGGCACACACCTTTAATCCCAACACTCGGAAGCAGAGGCAGCCGGATCTCTGTGCATCTGAGGCCAGCCTGGTCCACAGAGTGAGTTCCAGGACAGCCAGAGTTACAACAGAGAAACCCTATCTTGAAAAAAATGAAAAAAGAAAAAGTAATAATAACAAAACCACACAAGGACACCGGGACACATTGGACTGTGCCCACTAAACCGTGAGCCTCAACAAACCTCTCCTCCCTTAACTCGCTTCGGTATTTTATCACAGCAATAAGAAATCATTGCAGTCCTGAAAGAGCTGGATAAAAGGACAAGAGAGTCAGCTGGAGACAAGGGTGTCCACACTATTGCTTATCCAGATGCTTGGTGAACTTTGCTCGAATCAAATACAAATGTACAGAGGGTCTTTGGAAACCAACCTCTTCCTCACGTTTTACCATTCAGGAGTTCCATGACCCTTTGAGCAATTCACTTAACCCTTAGAGCCTTGGTTTCCTCTTTTGTAAAATGGGGACTATGATTTCAGACCTGCATGACTCCCAGATAACTCATATGTTACCTACTTTGGAAGGTTGTCATGGAGATTAAAAGGGATAATGCACATAAAGTGTTTTTGAAAATTGAAAGCCTGGATCAATGTGAGGGACTGTGGAGGTCATTATTGCACCACCCAGGGAAAGTCGTTGGCAGTCACTGTCAGCCCCCGGCCCCCGCCACCTCCTCTCCTTGTCGAATTAACGGACCATCGATGCTGTTTCGGGAGACTGCGTACCTATAAACACAGACGCTCCTGTATCTGAGGTACGGCTACACCTCGACACACCCGTCATAGTTGAAAATGCATTTAATAATCCTAGTCTGCCACACACTCAAGTTTAGCAGCGCAGTGACTGTAGAGTATCAGTTTACCCTTGTGAAGATAGCATGGCTGACTTTGAACTGC